>BSBM01000556.1:15260000-15707500 GCA_027924585.1 Larix kaempferi
TGAGCTAATTTAAAGAAAGTAAAATCCACATGTAGTTCATTTAGTCTTCTAAGGGAAACATAACGAGATGTTGCCAGACATTCATATATATAGAAAGAGAGATAAAAGTTAGAAGAAATATTAAAGAAAGGCTACAAATACAACATATAATTGAAATCTTAAAAAAATATGAATTATAGTAAAAAATAGACCCTTTCTTCAAGAAGCAAGAAAGTGCAAGGTATTTCCAGATAAATCTTGCATTTTCAAAAATAACAAATTGGTAACTAACCTTCAAAATTCTTAAATAACTTTCATTTGGGGTAACAATAAAAGAAGTAAGACTATCTTACTATAGGAAGGTTTTTCTTAAAACTATTTAAGATGCTATGGTACTTCTCAAGCCATACACACATATAGCAAAGAAAATAGTAAATATCATCTCCTGCTACTACAAAGTTGTGCAGATATTTAAGAAGTGAATAACCAATTTATTCTAGAAAAAAAAGATAACATCTTATGTTCATTAATGATAGCTATAAAGAAACTCGAATACCATTCATAACTTAGATTGGAAATAAGGTTCGATAAACAAAAATGTTCCAATGGAAGATAGAAATTACAGACTAGCAAAAATGGAGGGAAGAATCCTTGTAAATAAATAGCTGCATGCTTTAATTACAAATCTTCAATAAAGCTCATCTCTAGCTAGCAACCTATATTTCTTTTCACTCAGTATTTTGGTCTCCCAAAAATTTCGACCGCCTCTCCCACCGATTTTTTCCCATTTATAATTTTTTTCTTAACTACTTTACCATTGCAAGAAATAATTGCTTGCCTACACAATAGGCAAATAAATTTCTACTTCCACTAGCTGGAAAAGTTCAATCTTCTTTTGGACATCAATATTTCTGGAGCCAGTTGTACCGTTTACTTTTTATTTTCCTTTCAGTGACTTGGAGCCTTCTTAGGGGCCTTAGATGACAAAACCTCCTTATTGGAAATTGGGGTAGTCTTTAACTTGTATTTCATGATCGTGTTCCAATCTCATCTAATAAGATAAGAAAACTGATTCATCCTCCTATAGGAAATATCAAGGTATGTATGCAGGCGATAAGATATTAGGTTTAAGCTCTTATGTACATTCTTAAGTGAAAGAAGAATACAAAACTCATAAAAAAAACAACTTTGTAAACTTCTTCTCGGTAAATTGCTCAACTTCCCATTTGAAACTGTCCACATTATTCCCGAGTCCTTCAAACTTAGCTCATATACCTCTTCTCCAACCATTCTTAACTCTGTAGCCCATGGTAATGGTAGACTGAGCCTACATGTTGGTGAAAATAGACTCTTTCATATATGTGGATATTGGTGGCCACCCATCTATTCCATTGAGTTACAATGGCTCTGCATCTTCTCGAAAATTTTAAACAATTTCGCAGGTCCCAAACTTTCGAGGCCGTTTTGATACCCTAAACATGATGCAAGCACGGTTACCACTTGCGGTTCGAAGTCACACAACTCTGATACCTACTGGTGCAGACCGTTACTCTAATTGGTTCTATTGATTCTCGCAACACACTTTTCCCTATGCATGAGGGTGAGTACTCAATAGGTCCAAAATACACACAAACAGACAACAGATACCCAAAGTTCAAACAAAACAAAAGCACATAAATTAAACAAAACATGACTCAATGAGCCTTTCTATTAATTTACATATTGACATTTACATTCATGCTCCATGGGATTTTCTCAACATCTTTGTACAAATGAGTTCAAGACCCCTCAATTTATCACCTCCCACAATCTCTCAGCTTGTTGGTCTAAGTCTCAGCTAAGTGTTTACATTCCTCACTGAGTCTATGGCTCAATTTCTCTAGTCTCTACCCTTACTCATATTTCTATGCACCTTTGTTCAACATCTTCTTTATGTGATCTCTCCTAGGCATTTTCTTCCACCACTATTGTATTTTTTCTTCCTCTAAGCAGTCCTCTTACTGTGTTCTTCCTTAGATGGTTTTTGTAGCTGGCTTGGTCCTTTCTTCTTCTTTGGTCACGTTTGGAGCTTCTTCTTCTCTCTCATCTCCTTGTCTGGAAACTTCTTTCTCATTTCGAAGGATTCTATCCCATTCTCTTCCTTCCTTCCTTAACTGGGGGATTCCTTTTTTTTTGGCTTCTTCACTGAGCTTATTTTTGCGCACCAATTCCTTGGATCCTCGATTTCATGTCCTCCTGTATTAACTATGCATTCATGGTGAGCTCCTCGAGCCTAAACCAGACTCAAATTCCAACATATAGGTGGATTCTATCTTGGATATGCATTCAATCCTGTATAGGTGCATTCAATTTTTCCATTAAATTCATGTTCTGGAGCCTTCCTGCTTCTTCGCGCCCTTTCTTTGGGATTCTCTTCTTGACAATAACCTATGTTTTGTTGCAGTTGATCAAATGATTATCATTCCTACACCTGTATGCTATTGGATGGATGTTGTGCTTTTCCTTTATCCGTTTTATTATCATCCTATTCTCTTTTGGAACCTCCTTGCGCCCTCTCAACTCTATAAGATCTGCTCCATCATACCTCTCTATTAGGCCTTCAATCTAATGACTATCACGACTTCTCCCTTTTCATCGATAATGGTTGTCGTGCTTTATCAACATCTCTCTACTGGAACTTCACTTATGCCATCTTGAGGTTGATCCCCAAAATCCTTGCTTCGATGCATTGTCGGATTCCTTTATTTATCCTTTCTCCTACGTGCACTTGTGGTAACCTTCGATATGGCACCCCCGATGCCAACACTCCATTGCACTACCCGAGCCTTCTCGTCGATGCTCCTTCCAATGGCCTCTTTATAGACCTTTGATACATCAACTACGATGCTATCTCCCCTACTGCTTCAAGGTTTCCTCTGTGCTGCTCTCTTACGACTCTCGGATGCAGACTTCAATATCCTAACACTAGGTTCCCATGATGTACTCATATGTATGGACTGATTAGAAACCCATAGGGTAAGTTTTAGACTGTTTCAACAAGAAATTAACTTGCATGGATGATGAAGGTAATTATAGGAAGGTAATTGACATACCCAGGTGTTAACACCCAAAAAGTGCTCACTAGCTCATTCCTCTATTCACATGACCCATTTGTCCACTTTTTCCACCATTTGAGCCTCTACAACCATCAAAAGGTTACCAAAAAGACCACCATACCCCTTTTTTCCCCCCTCAAAATATATATTTTTCCTCAAAAAACACAAAAAAACCCTAAAAAAGGGTCCAGAATTCCCAAAAAACATTAAAAGGGAATAAAATATTAAAAATATTCAAAAAAAATGAAAAAAGGGGGGAAAAGAGACCTAAACCATGTTGGTCAATACCATTGATTTCCTCAAAACCACAATGGTATTCCCCATCACCAAAAACTATAAAAATGTGATAGGGGCTCGTCACTTCCCATCCATCCATCATCATATCCTCATGCTGTCAAAATCTCTCTTGAGTTCTTTGACCATTGTAGCAATCTTGGAGAAGAGATCATTGGAGCCTGGAGCATCTCAACCTTGGAGCTACTCAACACCAAACATCCTCACCATTTGAGGTAATATAATACAAAAGTCATTTTTTATTTCGTTTCTTGTTCTTGTTCTTAAATCTTTTCAAGTTTATTGTTATATGCACATGTTAGATTTAGATTAATTTATAGTTGTATTTGATTTCAATTTGAAGATTGCTACTACAAGTTAGTAGGTGCATCCTTGCACATGATTGGTTGAAAAACCAAGCAACAGTTTTTTGGTGACTCCGCTGGCTTTCGAGCTTTGAATTTTTTCTTCAGATCTTAGTTTTTTACTTGTTTTTACCATTCCAATGAGCAGATCTTCCATACTAGATAGCATATTCATTGCTGCCCTCGCTATTGGCCCTTTCTGTAGCCTTTAACAGACCAAAATTTCACTTTCCGGTTTTGTTTTCGGCGACCTTTTTTCCGTTTTTCGCATCGCGACTTTTCGCCCGACAGTCACGCGGCTCATCGTGACCTTGCGGCCTTTTCCGCGTTGCATGCCGCGGCTTCGCGACCTTTTTTTCCGCGCTGCACATCGCGGCTTCACGGCCTTTTTCCGCGCGGGTCATCGCGGCTTCGTGGCCTTTTTCCGCGCTTCACATCGCGGCTGCACGACTTTTTTCTGCACTACTCATCGTGGCTTCGCGGCTGTTTTCTGCGCTGCACATCACGACTTCGCGGCTCAAACCCGCGATGTAATTTTCTGGTAGTGCAACTCAACTTTCAAACGGCCATATCTCCCTCTCCCGAACTCCGTTTGAGACGATTTTTTTTTTTCAAACTGGGTGTTTTCGATCAAGGAATCCAAATATCCTATTATATTTAAGAAATTTTACATATAAATTTCTCTAATCTTTTATTTTAGTGTTATTTATCACTTCAGTTCACCCATTTTGGCCCATATTTTCCAGCCATCTTCTCTACACTTTTGAACAACCTACTCTTTCATTTTGTAGCATTACATATTGATATTTCTTACTATTATTTTGCTTTACTTCATCATTTTTAAAAAATTTCAGTTTAGTGAAAGAAAAATTGTGAAGCAATTTCATTTTTGCAAAATTAAAACCAAATTTTTAATTTGCTATATAGTTTTTCCCAAGCAAGCACTTAGAAATCCATTTATTTCTTACAATTTTTACGATATTTGCTTTCCTTTAAAAAGTATTTAAAAAATCCATAGTTTTTGAAGTATTTTTGTTAAAGCATTTTCATTTCAGAAAAAGCCTTTTATTTTTTGCAAATTAGAATCGTCTTGTTTTTAATTTGTAATCAATTGCCCAAGCGAGGCAAATTCATTTTCAGTTAAATAATCACACTTGCACCCAATCTACCACATTTTTAATTAACTGAGCCTTAAAATATACCTAAACTCAACCAACACTTTAACCCCACTTGGGGAACACTTGAAGAATCTTGTAGTTAGGTAGGATTGGGGGGATAGGTGTTCCAATAACACCCCTCAATTATTTACATTTGAGACATAGTGTTTTGACTTCTAGGGTCCCAAAAATCTCTTATTATTTGTTGACACGGTTATACACCAATTTATTGGGAAGGCCTCTCCCTTAGGAGGGTTCAAGTAGCCAGACTGGTTCCGAAAGCCTGAGTGGAATACCGATATCCATTCAGTAACCGAAGGATACCTTTTGCAGTTCTCGGTGTACCACCCGTGTGGGAGTACAACGACAATATAACCAAACTGCAGATTCACCCAACCGAACGTGTCATGAATGGGGTATCTTAGTGACCAATTTTTAGGATTGTCTACTCAGTGTCCCTCTCGGTAGGGGGATATCTAGCCTTTGATTCCACTACTCATATTGTCTGACTTGGATTTCATCACCTTGCAGAGGATATGTTTCGTTGAGTCATAATACCACTTTTAGTTAGGCGTTTGCATGCTCTGCTACCCCCCTTGGTCTAGTGAGCACCACTTTTTTCTAGGAAATGTTTGACTTTTGGTATTCTGACCACTTTTTTGGATCCCTCTACTTATTATAGCACAACTATTATAATAAGTGTCTTTGAGGTTGTTTGTTGGCCTGAGAGCCATTATTTTTTCACTCCCCTCTTGCACACATTGTTGCACTAGGTTTTTGAGTTTTTTACATCACCACCATCCACTAACATTTTTTATACATTTCTCACCATTGAGAATTTAAGATGATCCCGCCGTTTTCAGGGTGAACCCCCTCAGTTCGGTACACTTGACTCTACACGTCACAGACGTAGAGCATTATCCCTTGACTTGACACGTTATCGGCATAGAACACAGTCATCCAATTCGGACGCGCCTCATTTCACATCTGATTCTAAGGCTGAATCCGAACACCCTACTGAGACACCACCAACCAACCCCATGGCTGGATCACAATATGACCCACTTTTCACCAGTGCTACTGGAGCTACATCAACAAACCCTACTACTATTGTGCCACCCACGGTAACCACAACCCCCTTAGGCATGCCTAATACAGGGGCCATTCCCCCTTAGGTATGCCCAACACAGTACCACCACCTATTATGGGTATGCCGAACATAGGGGTCACACCCCCTCTCATTACCACAACCCCGATCATAGGAATTCATGGCACCATTCCTAACCCCTCTACAACCCATGTTGCACTTGGGAGCGCAGGCCCTTCCCACACCACATCGGTTGGAGGACACATCCCTTCCATACCTAGCATACCCTTAGGGGCCACTAGACCACTACATAATGCTACCATCAATAGTTATGCCCCAGTGAACATGCCACACCCATCTGCCAGTCTACCATACATGGCTAGTCTGAACTTACCAGACCTAGCTAGGCTAACCAACGATCCTATTAGACACAACCCTACGTGGCCACCCATGCCCACAAAGCTTCCCTCAAATATCCCAAAATTTGAAGGAAAAGCTGGGGAAGATCCCCAAAACCACATCATGTCATTTCACCTATGGTGTTCCTCTAACTCCATAGTAGATGATTCCATTAGACTGAGACTTTTACAAAGAAATTTCATTGGCTCTACAGCTACGTGGTACATTGAGAAGCCACATGGGACCCACAACACATTTACGTCGCTTGCCTCAACTTTCCTCCAGTTCATTCAGCTACCTGTACGCTATGATGCAGGAGTGGAAATACTTTTTTCTTGTAGACAGAACATCGCTACACACATCATTGATCATATCCATGAGTGGCGTAAGCGTCTTAGCCTCTGCAAGATAAAGCTTGATGATCGAATCTTTTTGGACTGGTTCCTCAAATCACTCCTCCCCCTCATAGCCAAAGATATAGCTTCTGAACGACCCCAGTCAGAAGAAGAAGCTATCTTAAAAGCTTAGCAATTCGACCTCATATATGCCTAGTCAATATATCTATACACTATTTTACTTGACGTCCCACGCGGCGATCCATCCCGCCATGACGCGTCGAGGGCATCCCATGCCGCCGATGGTATTATCGGCCAGGTTACGGTGCAAAACAAACCTTTTACCATGATGAGTACAAACAATGCCCCAGACCTTTCTAGGGCTTCATCTCATTTTGGAGCTACAACTTCATATGCTCCAGTAACGCACACCCACCACACTCATGGACCATCATGTCCACCACATTGTTATGGCTAAGCACCATCAACTTATGCACCACCTTCATACTATAACTAGCAAACCCACCAGACTTCGGTTTAGCCACAAGCCCAAGTGGCTTATTATCCTCAATAGGCAGCACCTCTTGCTCCAACACTTCCAGCAGCTCAAGGTTACCCACAACCACAACAAGAAACAGGTCCACCTCATCACGGACCTTCAGCCTATCCACCTCTGGTTTCACCCCCTACGTATTACCATCAGCAGGACACACATGCTCATGTTCACTCACAAGCCCCAACGGCTTATTACCCACCACAAGCAGTGCTTGCTGCACCACAACCTCCAGTCGCTCAGACTTATCCTCCAAACAACAACAGCACTATCCCTGCCAACCAAAACCTTGATCGACCACCAAAACAGGGTAAGAACCCCAATTTATGAACAAACCACCCGTGTTCCATATGTGGAGTATACGACCATTACACACACACTTGCCCCATTTGGATCGAGCGCGCCAACTATGGAATGATGATGCCCAATGCCAAGGGCACATGACACAACCAACACCACCTACTCAACCACAACCCATGGTGCTGCAGAATCCTTTTCTCACACAAGGAGTGGTGAGCACTCGTCCGTTGGATCCTCCTCAAGGAACCACAACAACAAATCACATATGCTGCACACACAAACCAACCGATGGATTCAAATACTCATCATCTCCTTATGATGTCATCATCCGACATGAATCTCCAAACACATCGAAACCAATATGCTCCAATTGCACCTAAAAATGTTCTTCCTATGATTGAACAACCAGTTCAGAATGCACCTACATCGTTCGTCTCTGCAGTCAAACCCGGATTATACTCGAAATCACCTATGACTTCCACATTCCAATCCATCCCACCCCCTTTGAAGATAACCGAGATATCTGATTTGTGCACCCTCTCGCATAACACAAAGGTACCAAACCAACAACCCCCTTTACTCCCGCAACCACCCTCAGTGCCAACTCATGTAGGAGCCACAACAATTCATATTATCCCATTTTTATTTCCCCCTTTAGGCGCCATCAACACACCAGTATTGGCTACACTTAATCTCCCAGGATTAACATTAGGACTACCTGTGTGGTACCTACCTGCCCCAACCCCTCCCCCGACACCGAACGTCATTTTACAACCGGTGCAACCCATCAATACTTCTAACCATCTACCCCCTGGTGTAGCAAACATCCAGAACCGGCCACCTCCAACAGGGGCCGCTGCATCAACATCTAGTAATGCTCCCCCTGAACTCCACTACAATGGGGGCATAGGCCAACAAACCTACACCACTGGACCCACAACCTACACCACTGGACCCACAACCCACACCGCCCCACCGACTCCCAGGTTGGCAAAGAATCCCCCAACAATCCGTGCTCCCCCCAAGTGCTCTTTGTGCGACGATATAGGCCATGCTACCCATCAATGTCCACAATTACCGACACTTCAAGAGCATATGCAAATGTTGGATGATGACACTAACATTCCAGTTGTCAAACTTGAGCTGCCCCCTCAGCCTCATGATAAATATTTGTGTACCAACCACCCTTGTGCGATATGCGGCATCTACGGCCATTATTCACATCACTGCCCTGATCTCCCATATTATAGAGCAGCACTATATGAACTAAATAATGCCGACCTAGAGATATCTCCTCTTCTCATTGAGGAAATATATCCCCCAAAATATTCCTCCTCGGAAGAAATTAACTCCATTTACACGATTTCCATTGGAGACCCCTCTGTCCGGTCAGCCCCTTCCACTGATCCATTTGACACACATGTTCAACCCTTTCAAATCGACGAGGAAACCACATGTACACAACATGGGGGCAGGCCCAAAACCTTGCCTACTCATCATCATCATCATAATTCTCATCGGAGATACTGGGGGCATCCACCCCACAAGAGGAATCCCCCATCATCATATCATCACTTCAATATTCCACCATGACCGACATCCTCATGGTATACCCCCCTGCTAGTAGTTGGTAAATTCCCTATTGATCCCTCTTTGAGACAGCATCTGCATTGCATTGACACCTCTGATTTAGGGGGTATAATAGATTAGCTCGACCCTGGGATAGGGGGCATGATCAATCATTTTGAACCTTCCCTGTCACACCTATCTCAGTATTTCAATGATCCCATTGTTCAAACTAACACATATGTGATCCACAATCATAAACCCCATGCACATAGCATGGGGGCAGGTCATTAACCTTGCTCACCTTTTCACATGCGTGATCTCAACCATTTTTGAGGTCACATATCACTTGTATATTTGATTTGATTTGATACACCTAGTATTCTTCCCCCGCGGGTCATCATTTCTCCCCACCACTACATCCTTGGTTTGGTGGGGTAACCTTTATTTGTAGCCATTTTTTAACCTAGTTATTTCCTTTGACCATTCCAGAGTCCTTATGACATCCGTTTTTTGCACCATTTGCACCGCAGGATTCATATTTCCATGCCCGTGATGATGCTTGAGATCATTTCTCGCTCTCACTAAACACTTTCGGGCATTTTTTCCATGCCCCACGCCACCTCGAATTGCGTGCCACATCGGTCATTGTCCATTTTTGAAGTTCTTTATATCGATGAATTCAGTTTTCCGCGCTCGTGATGATGCTTGAGATCATTTCTCGCTCTCACTAGAAACCCTTTTTGACATTGTGTCCCTACACCTTGTTACCTCGATTTGCGGGCCACATCGACCGCTGTCGAGTTTTACAATTTTGTGCATCACAACTTATACATGAGCCATCCACTCCATCCATACCCCAATTATGGCATTGTTTTGCTACCATTCATCAACCCGCAAGGAGGCTCCATTAGTGTTCCCCCCTATCACAGTGCTTGATCCCCATACTCGCCCTTTGATTGAACACTTCCTCCTTGCCTCTCCATTACTTTTGTTCGGTATAATTTTATCCCTTTTTCGGGCCAAGCATTTCCTTTACGAAAAAGGCACATAGGGAGTTTCTGTTAAGCTCTTTTCTGACTCCTAAAACAATGAAAAGATCGTTGAGAAACCTTGCTTCCTTTCATGCTCGCTAAAGTATTTGAAAGGGTGTCTACCTGGTATAAATTTACCCCTTTTCCGGACCTTGTAGATTAATTACGAAAAAGGAATACTCTAGTCACATCGGCTAGAAGAGTTCTTCGTTTGCATCATTTTATGCTTTTTCAGGCCTTGGAGACTAACTTACGAAAAAGAACACCAATGGAGTCTACTTACTGCTTTCAGACTCTTAAAAAATAAAAGCAACCACGAGCAATCACCGGCTTGGGCTCGTATAAATCCACAGGACGGTACTCCACCACCACTTCAGAGTCTTCTTATCGTTTTCAGACTCCCTAAAAATGAAAACACTCACGAGCACGAACAGTCCTGGGCTCACAAAATCCACAGGACAGTACCATTTCAGAGCACACTTTTATCCCTTCTTAGAGCTCATTAAAACTACGAAGGACCCAACGGTGCTTCTCGGTGTCAGAACAAATCTTTTCTACTCATATGGCAGCTTCCCCATTTTGGTCGCCTTTGTTCAAAGCATTTTGCAGTATGTCACCCTGAGAGTCTCCCAAAAGCATCCATCAGCTTGTCCCCCAAGAGTCACTCCAGTCTGCAATACACACCCTTAATCCTTTAAGCTATGATCCCCACACCTAAAAGTCAGTTTCCTATGCTGCCAGGTCAACCATGTCATCATGCTCTGATCAAAGGAAGTTTGAGTCCACCCACTCTATGACCCCAATTATTCCCCATCCTCACAGTATATCAGTCCTACCATCAGTACTATCACACTTCAGTTATACACCTCGCACTCCTACCAAGGAAACATCATTGCCTTGGCAGTTGCTGGTCTTCCTCTGCCGACGCCAACCAAATCTATTCCAGAGGATAGAACCAAAGGCCCCTGCGCCTTGGACTCATCACCATTAGTGATGAGTGCCTACGGATCATTTCGAAAGGAGTCCTCAGTGCCTCTCCAAATGATTGTTTCTCACATGCTCGACTTCAACACCTTGATCGCATCATTGAGACTCGTACAGGGTATCAATCCTTTCAGTTATTTGTTGAAGACCTCGGATATCATCTGACTCTACCACATATGAGAGCCTAATTAAGGATACAACCAGTTACATTTTCCTATGGATATTCAGGTTACGTTTACCGACAGTTTTCAGATGTACCCCGCTTTTGTACTCCCTTGAGTATACAGTTACATATAACTCATCAGAGTTGACTCACAGTTATTGAGTACCTACAGATGTTGGACACCTTTAGTTTCAGCAGTTCATCAACCCTTCTGATACCTTATTCAGAACGGTTGTTTCCCTTTTTTCCAGTGTATCAGTTATTCAGATCGGTCATGATATGACCATGAGTATGTCCCAGTATTGTGTCCCCTCTGGACCATTATGATGTACCAGCGGATTTTTATGTATTTCTTCAGGCCCCCCTTCTTGGGACTAATTGTTATGTATATGTCTTGATACGAGCATGGGTATGCCCGCCTCGTCCATTATCAGATATTATTCCTCATCCATATTGAGGCCATGTAATATTTTTTGTTTTTGCAGCCTCCAAGGGATCGTTGCTCCAGTCTCCAACCGGTCTCTTCTCTCCTCCAAACCCCAGGAAAAAATACAAAAGAACTATGATGTCTATCGGCCATACGATGAGCTCTTGCCCTCACACATCAGGGGGCAATCTGTTAACACCCAAAAAGTGTTCACTAGCTCATTCCCCTATTCACATGACCCATTTCTCCACTTTTTCCATCATTTGAGTCTCTACAACCATCAAAAGGTCACCAAAAAGACCACAATACCCCTTTTCCCCCCTCAAAATATATATTTTTCCTCAAAAAACCCTCAAAAAGGGTCCAGAATTCACAAAAAACATTAAAAGGGAATAAAATATTCAAAATATTCAAAAAAAAGGAAAAAAGGGGGGAAAAGAGACCTAAACCATGTTGGTCAATACCATTGGTTTCCTCAAAACCACAATGGTATTCCCCATCACCAAAAACTATAAAAAGGTGATAGGGGCTCCTCACTTCCCATCCATCCATCATCATATCCTCATGCTGTCAAAATCTCTCTTGAGTTCTTTGACCATTGTAGCAATCTTGGAGAAGAAACCATTGGAGCTTGGAGCATCTCAACCTTGGAGCTGCTCAACACCAAACATTCTCACCATTTGAGGTATTATAATACAAAAGTCATTTTTTATTTCGTTTATTGTTCTTGTTCTTAAATCTTTTCAAGTTTATTGTTATATGTACATGTTAGATTCAGATTAATTTATAGTTGTATTTGATTTCAATTTGAAGATTGCTACTACAAGTTAGTAGGTGCATCCTTGCACATGCTTGGTTGAAAAACCAAGCAACACTAGGGTAGACTCTCTTAGGTAGATTTCAGCTATGCAAATGAAAAAGTGTGCCCAGAAGGGATGCAAACTTTATGAAGTTCAATTAATAAATTCCTTATATGAGAAGTATTCCTTGAATAAATTCTCGCATTTCCAGCTAATTAAATAAATATTGACTTTACCATAGACTTGATACCTATATCTGCACCAGTATCTAAAGCACCCTACAGGATGAGTGTTCCTGAATTAACTATATAAAAGATGCAATTGCAAGAATTAGTGGATAAAAATTATGTCTGACCAATCGTATCTCCTTGGGGAGCACTAGTCTTGTTTGTCAAAAAGAAAGATGGAACCTTAAGACTGTGCATAGATTACATGTAATTAAACAAAATGAAAATAAACAATAAGTATCCTTTGCCCATGATTGATGATCTGTTTGACCAAGTCAAGGGATCCGGGGTGTTTTCTAAAAGAGATTGAAGGTATGGATACCATCAAGTGAGAATAAAGGATGAATACAATCATAAAACAACATTAAGAACAAGATACAACCACTACAAATTTTTAATTATTCCTTTTGGATTTACAAAAGCACCAACCACGTTTATGTGTATGATGAATAACATTTTCAGCGAGTACTTAGATAAATTTGTACTTGCATTTATAAATTCCATACTCATATTTTCTAAAGATGAGGATGATCATGAAAACCACTTGAGGATAGTATTGTAGACACTTAGAGAACATCAAATTCATACTAAGTTTAGTAAGTGTGGTTTTTACAAAGAAAGGGTACAGTACTTAGGCCATATCATGCTATAGATCCATATAAAATAAAATCTATACTAGAATGGCATACTCCCAAAGACGTAACAAATATAAAACCATTCATGGGACTCACGAGGTATTATTGGAGGTTTATTGAGGGATTCTCAAAATTTTCCTACCCCATAACTTCTTTATAGAAAAAGGGAGCCAAATTTATTTGGACTCAGAAATGTGAGGAAAGTTGTTAACGCTCAAATCTCACACACATGCAACATTTATGCAATTTGCATGATAAAATTGGCGTGTGGATCCCATTGTCACCATAAATTGTGCTTTTGGAAGCCCCATTTACATTTGAGAGGAAGGACGTTAGGTTTTTTAGGGAATTTACACTTATTTTCCTTTTAAATACAAGTTCACTAACTTGTAAATAAAAAGAACCTGCATTCATGAACTCTTACACTAAAACCAACTTTGCACATATCACTCACTTGTTGCACCATATTACATCTGTTGTGGTTTGCATATTTTTGCATTTGTTCAATTGTGTTTAATTCCACCATCACTCTCATTTGACACTAATATTTCACCTTTGAAGAACAAAACAACCCCCTAAGGTAGTCTCATAGAGTCCACAGCCTATCCCCTCTCTCGAGGGGTGTTTTTACACTTTCTCCCTGTGGTTCACGCAGAAGACACTCTGGCCGAGTCCGTTCCTAGGAAACATTGATATGATCATCAGGGAGAGGCCTCTCCTTGATCGTTTCATTTTCTCCTCTCAGAGAGAGTCTTGATCCTTTTACCACATCCACCATTGGAAGAGGTTCCCCTTCATTTTCTCCCCTCGAAGAGAATCTAGATACCTTGTTCTCCCTTCCTCTTGGAAGAGCCCCTCCTTTGGCTTCTCCCCTCAGAGATCATTTGTACCATCTTGATCCCTCCTCTCTCATAGGAGGTTAATCATTATTTGCAACACCACCTCGATATCTGCGTTGCGGAAACCACAAACAACATACAGTGGTAGGACCAAATCCTAACCTACCTTTCATGGCTAGCCTAAATCTCCCAGATTTGGCCAAACTGATCAATGATCCTATTGCACATGATCCAGCATGGCCAACCATGCCATATAAACTTCCCTCTCATATTCCTAAATTCAAGGGAAGAAAGGTGACGATCCTACCAATCATGCCATGTCCTTCCACTTATGGTGTTCCTCCAAAAACATAGTGGAGGATTCAATGAGGCTTTGCCTCTTTCCATAATGACATCCAAATGGTATGTAAACTTACCAAGATCGACCCATGCCACCTTTGCAACATTGGCCACTACATTTCTCACATACTTCTAGCTTTTGATTCGCCATGACCTTGGTGTTGAAATTCTCACAGAATTTCGACAAAACACATCTACACACATTGCAGACCATATCCATGAACGACGTAGATGCTAAACATTGTGCAAAATCCAAATACGACCACCATTATTGTTGGATTGGTTCATTAAATCACTCCAACAAGCCATTTCCAAATATGTTACCACATCCATGCCGCAAAATGAGGAAGAGGCCATCCTAAAGGCCCAACATTTCAATCTTATCTATGCATAATATGGATACCTATACACCATCCTTCCTGATGCCCCTGATCGGCATCGATTGTTGGATCCTACCCTTGCAGGTTCATCCCACTCAGCCGATGGGTTTATTGGTTCCATTTCACACCAAGGAAAGGTTCCTCCTCCTATTTTAGCTCCATTCAATATAGCCCTACAATACCCACCCATGCCCCCTATGATGACACCCCCTGCTTGTAATGTCACCATCTTGACCCTATTGCATTAAGATTGTAAATGATGTAAATATCGTTATTAAATAATGGTGAGGAGATCAAGGCCAAGGCCCCACCATCGATTTATCGTTTTATGTATCGGCAATTAAAAATAGATGCCTATGGTTCTTGTGCTAGACAGGTACAATGTAAATTAAGACATCATGTAAATACGAATTTTAATGAAATACCCACAACTGGCTATGCAATGCAACAAGAGATGGGGGCATGATTCTACAAGGAATAGGGAGGGAAAATTATTCAAACCCTTGAGCCAATGGTGATAAGCCAAATGTCAATGAATGAACCCCAACTACCCATTTTGACTTATGCACCCAATCATTTAATTCTTCCAAGAGTTGGTTGAGGTAGTTAATGCCTTGGGAATGAAGAGGTATGGCAGCCAATTTTGTGCATGGGCAAGCCATCAACCTGGGAAAACATACTTTTGCTTCTGGGGCAAGAAAACACCCACGAAATTGTGCCCAAATCCATTCTTCACCCATGGTATTGGCTCTCTCACGCAGTTTGAGCTAGCCGGGTCTTTCTCCTTCACGTTTTCTACCATTTTCCTGCATTTTCCATGGCTAGAACTCGTTTTTGTATTGCACAGTGGTTGGGAAGAAGGGAGTCATGATTTTGGGGTTTAGGGAGGCCACTTCTGTCCCTGAAATTCCCATGAACATTTTCTGAAAACGAATTTACTTCCCAGGGTTGAATCCCCATCTACCAATTCGTTTTTGGTTGCCCACGTCTTTCAGCACTTGTTTTTTTGTTGTTGTGTGCATCCCTGTTTTGGTTTGAGCTTGTGGGAAAGAATTAGGAGTGGAAGTGGACCAGAATTGGCTTGATAAACCTAGTGAGGAGATAATCTCTCAAGAAGATCAAAAGGGTTGGTTTCTCTTCTATGCACACCTTGAAACACTATAATGGAAGGTATGGCCTGAGGGACTGTGTAGTAGTGAAGGGAATACTTCCTTGTTCCAGGTGTGTAGGTATTGTGGGGACCAATCTAGATAGATCTTGCAGAGGGTGTCCATATCTCTAGGGGTTGAGCTCACTAGCTTAGCAATTCTCCCTTTCCATTGCCTTAGCAGCCTGATAAACCCAACTGTAGATTGGCTTGACTGATTTTTGGGTGTATCTTTGGGCTATGTGTGTTATACCTCTATATTTCACAGTGTCGCATCCCCATCACAAAACAAGTTGACGACACTTCCCCTACTGTTTTAAACCATCCAGAAGAGACAGATGATGAGTCAACCTTGAAGGTGAATCCACCCTGGCAAGTTTTGACCCACCTTAGGCTTTACTCACATACACTACCGCGTGTTGCCAGCTTGACAAAACGCGGTACTAGACACTACCGCGTTCTGCTATTTTCCCAAAGCGCGGCAGTGCCGCGTTCTGTAGTCTTTGCAAAACGCGGTACTCTTTTAATAGCTTTTTTCCCTTGGCGCGTGGGATTTTGGATTTTTGAAGATAATAGAAGATTGGGGTCCTTGATTCGATCTCAACTCATCTCCTTCGATTAGAAACCCTGATCCACTTATCTCTCCTTAGATCCACTCATCTCTCTTGTTGGTTAACCTCACCATCCACTATAAAAGAGAGGCATGCCATTGGAAAAAGGGAGGACTCTTGAGAGCACCAAACTTATGGTCTTGCAGCATTGTGGAGATAGCTAGAGGAGAAGACACTTGGAGCTGAAGGATTGGCTTGGGCATCAAGCACCTTTTGTAAGTATTCTTCAAGTTGTAATGGAATAACTTGTCTTGTTTTCCCAAATCATGTGTGTTAATTTTGTTTTAATGATATGATTTGTATCTTTCATAGATATAGATCCTAACTCATGTTTCAGGTTGCTAGAGAATAGTACATTCTTGTGTCTTGGTTCTATTTTGACAGGTTCACTTGTGAGGGCTTGGAGCTTGGAGCAAATACCAAAAACAAGCGTTTGGATAGAAGGTCAGTTAAACTCTTCTTATTCTCTTCAGCATTTTAATCCTGAGATGTTTGTTAGATCTAGGGATTCAAGGTAGCATTTGTTTTGTTTTGTTCTTAGCCTAGAGTTAGTTAAAGTCTGCTTTAGTCTAAGGGAATTTTGACTTATCCGTAGGGCAGAATTCCACATAACAATGTGTGAGTCTGATGTTCCCTTTTTCCTTGTAGAGATCATGCCCAGCTCGGGGGTGGCGGTTGGGTTGAGAAATTAATGACCACAACTAGCCTATGGTTGGGTGGAACGTTGCAGTTGCATAGGCAGTTGCTCGAGACTACTTTGCTTTAAGATAAGTACTCGCTTGTGTTAATTCTGTAATGTTTTATTTGATGAATGGCATGAATATGTTGAATGTATGCTAGATGTGTAATAGAATTTACTTCCGCTGTGTTTCTTACATTTACATCTGCATAAGACTTTTTATATTATGAGAATCTTTATTTGATAAGTATGGAGCTAGATGCCCAGTTTTAGCATCACGTTCTCTCCATCGCACTGGTATGATGGGAGGGGACATTACACTGCTGTTGTACCAACTCCTCCAATTGGTCAGTTACCGTATGGACCCTATAGTCCTACTTATTTGAATTTCAGTCAGGCAGCAGCGGTCCTCCACCGCAAATGGCACAGGTCGTTCCTACATCTACATCATATGGAGCACAACCCGTATTTATCCCACCTTAGGGGTATAACCCTTACTACATGTTTCCATGCCCGACTGGTAAGACCCCCAAACCTCACATGGGAGTCAACCTTGTTCAACCTTCTTTCGCACAATAAGCTCAACATTTTGAGTAGTTGAATGCCGCAAATCCTTTGAATCCTCAAAATCTAAGGAAGAAGAAGGGGAAGAAAAAACAAAACCAGCAGTATGGGAAAGGTTGCAACCCCCCTCTCCAGCAGAACCAGAACCCAGGTAACTAAAACACGGGAACAAACAACCCCCATAGACAAGGGAAGAATGGAAACCCGAGGACCAATTACTCTTGCTCCATTTGTGGAGAATATTGTCTCTACACACACCATTTCCCTCTCATCCCCGACTGCAAACAAATAGTGGAATATAAGAATAAGACAATGGTAAATTCCCCTCAAGTGCCCAATCCTCCCCAACCCCAAACCGCTATCTTACAAAAACCCTTTTCCAATCAAGGGGTCGTTATGCAATAGTAGGATCCCCACCCCTCCAACAATTTCTCTTTCCAAAATATCTATACGCTAGATGGTAACCTACAGACTAGAGCCAAAGGTTATGATCGACCTAAAGACCCCCAAGTGGAAGATGTCCCTATCCCCTCGAGGGGCCCTTTGCAAATCCCACACCCAAGCGGTGAGTAGATCCCATGCATCTCGAAGGTACCAATTAGGAGCACCCCTAATAACACCCATATGAAAGTCAAACACAATTACAATATTGTGGATTACATGGCTCAGTCACTTGTTGAATGTCCACTTTAGAGGTTCTACAGTCATGCCAAACCCAATGAAAGGAATTACTCAATGCAATCAGTGTCGTAGATTCTTCCTATCAGTGCCTCATGACCTTTGATCTTAACAAAGGTGAACCACGACTACCCTTGTCAATCACATTCCAAGTTCCTGTTACCGTAAAAAACATTAGGATCCACCGATGTATTATCAATGAAGTCAAATCCACATGCATCATGTCTAATGTTTGGAGATGATTGGGATCAATTGAGCTAGTCCCCTCGTCTGTCGCTCTTCGATCATATGACGAGAAGCCATCCCATCCTATAGGATTGCAACAAAATGTCCTCATCAAACTAGGGGAAAGATGGTCATGATCGATATCGAAGTGGTTGATGCACAACTTGACTACAACATCCTCTTGGCGAATAGTTACATGTACGTCATGAAGGCGGTGGCCTCCTCGGTCTTCCGTATCATGATGTTTCCCTTAAATGGGAATATTTTCACCCTCAACCAGAACAATTACTATGATCCCAATGCCACTACCAACCCTAATAATATCCTATCCACCGTCGCTAGGAAAAATCAACCGCCCTATGTTGATATTTCCCCAGGCATGTACAAGGACTCTAACTTGCTAGGGGTGTACTTTGGCCCGCCACTTGAGATCCCCGCATCCATTGATGTCCCTATGTGCAAAATTTTCACCATTGAAAATAATCCCACCTCGCTCCCAACATGGTTATCAACACCGCCACTTAGCCATGGAATTGAACAAACATTTATTCCATCAGTACCTCCTATTTTTCAAATGCCATTCTTGTACCCGCCCATAAAAGCGCAAGGGACATCGGTTATGGATTAGTTAAATTTACATGGAATCACTTTGGGTATACTAGTATGGTACCTTACACCACCATACCCAAAGATGACTTCTAAACCAGTATCCCATTATGAGTTTGTCCTTATTTCGGTTGTTATTCCTTCTAGGCTGGTTACGCCATCTGTACCACCAGTTGGAACTACGACATCCACAATTAAACCACCACCGGTAGTCACTAAAACCACCATCAGGGGCATGAAACAACTTAAGTTGAAAGGCCCCCTCCTACCAAATCCTGTACCTGACTCATCGGGTGTCGCTAATCCTAAAGAAGGGGGTATAAACCAACAATGGTTAAAAGCCCCAGTAATGACCAATACTCCCACATAGAGGGTCACTCCACCATGTGATCTCTTTGGGAAAAAAGGTCATGCGACCAAACTATGCCCCACCTTGTCGGAGCTCACAAGTTTTCTCAACATCCCTATTAGTGTGATCCATGATCCACCGATAATAGCAAGGGGCACATCATCTTTTCCCACACCTAAGTCCAAATCATTGCGTATGAATATTCACGTATGTTCGATGTGTTCACAGTTTGGGCATTAAACACACTATTGTCCCAATATCCCTTGATTTCAGGACGCCTTGGAGACCATCTGCCTCACTCAACCATTGTTTGAGAATCCTTCCCCACAAACCTAGGAAACAACTTCTATCAATGTGGTCATTGCATTGACGACAACACTAGTTGCACCTCTCTCATAACCAACCATTACAGCGGTTCCCGTTGTGGAGTCTACGACACTGCAAGACCCCTCTCCTACATATCTATGATGACAACACCACATGATGGACTCTCCTCCTGTGGGAATCAGATGAACATGATCCACTCCAAGGCCATCAAATCCATTTTGGATCAAGTCAACACCCTGTCAGCACAGACTCCTCTCTATGCCCAAGTACCACACCCCTGCCAATCCTATAGCGATGCTTCTCACTTTTTGTTCCAGTATCCCATTTTACGTGCTGAATGAGTAGATCACCTTGAAATAATGAGGCTCCAAGATCAAATCACCTACCTCAACATGGTCCCTTAAGGCTTACCTATTGAGGAATTTGTTCCCCCCTACTAGATACCATTGATACCGCATCCCCTTTGGTTGGTTTACTAACTAGTGATGATTCCTCATCTTTCAATGAAGACTTGGATCCTCTGCAACCATTGGCAGGTTTTTATACAACACTAGGGGATTACCTTCATATGTTGGATACTCACCAATAAGTATGATACCACCTCAATACCACCCTATGTTCCAGCATTTAAATGTCCCCACCACAAGGAAGGGTAAAACCATCTTTTACGTTTACATTGTCTCGATTACACAACCTACCATTTTATATTATTTTTGATCTCATTGATTGAGAATAATTCTATCTTTTTTTATGCATATGACCTCTAAAAAAACCACATATATTGGCTTCGCAGACGACACAAGTCGATGGTCCCCTTCCGAATTTCTCTACCTTACCAGAGGAGTTTTTTTGGGGGCACTTACAAACAACCATGCAGAGTATGATGCTGTCATTGGTCTCTTAAGTGATTCCATCCACCTTAGCATACACTATATGCACATAAACCTATATTCCCAACTAGTTGTCTCACAGTTAAACACTGTTTTTTGTGTCCTTAATCCCTTCCTCTTCTGCAAGTTCTTGCGAGTGCGCCTTCTTATACGACAATTTGAAACCATTACTTTCACCCATCTCCTGAGAAATTCCAATTCATCCACTGACTCTATTTCCAATGATATATTGAACTGGCACTTGATACATCAAGTATCTACCTCATCCAGGCACTCCATAAGTGCGCTATGTTTTGGTTTTCTATTTTGCATCATGAATACCTTTGTCATGTTCTTTACTACACTTGGGTATTTGCACTATATGTGTGGGATTACGACCAAGACATAACCTCCTCTTGTTTGTTTTCTATAAGAACAAGACTCCACCCCTCAGCAATGGTGTTGAACTTCTATCACAGGTATCATCTCAAAGACTGGCATTTATGAAACACCTTCCCTCTGTTTGCATTGCATTTACCAGATATTACTATTGATATCCATAAGGTACTCATCCTCGGTAGCGATATGCCATTAATATCACTATTGTGGGTAGCATCCTACCTCCATGGGTGTGCACACCATTGCATCCCTGTCATTATTTGACACCCATGATGTTAACCCCCCACAATCCCAAGGAATTTGATAAACCATGAGCTAATCAACCCATAGTTCATCATTTTATACCTTCACATTTACCCCCCCACCATCTACAGTTGATGACGTCAAATTCCTCGAAACATGTTACGATCAAGAAACAAAGTTTACCACTCATAGATCCATGAGCACCTTACCATCTGCAATCTTCTTCATATTGTTACCTCTGCGAAGACACCAATGGCCCCTCCCTCCACAACAACCAATTCTATTTAGTCATTTCCATAGGAACCAATTGCATGGCATTGATTCATGGGGCACCCATATTTGCTTTTGCAAAACAACCTTCACATCATCATGGAAAACGTTCCCCGAATAACTCAAAATCGTGGGAACTCCACCCATCATCAAATTTATTTCTCGATCCACTCAAAACCATGGGAATCCCATCCATCATCAAATTGGTCCCCCGACAGCCCAAAAAATATGGGGACCCCACCAATTATTCTTTATGTACAAAATGTTCCCCAATTTACTCAAACCGTGGAAACACCACTATTCTTTTGGTAGCAATCCCTGGTCGCCTTTGGTCAATGTCGTTGAGTCACCCTATCCCCAACATTATGCCTTTTCTCAGTCACCATCACCCTCAGTGTCGTGTCCCTAACAAAGCTCTTCATCTGTAGTCTGTCTCCCTCCGTTTCACTTTGTTCCTTTATTTTGAAAAATGTTGTCGGCCGATACTCCCCCAATTTGACATCGATCAAAGGAATTCATGAGCCTCATGCTTACCAACCAATCTTGTGTCAGGTCTTCCAATCCAATAGTTGGTTACAACATGATCTTGGTTCTCATAATAAGACCCTTGTCTTATCATGTACTTCATCTCTCGTCGACATCACATCACTACATTCTGATAGTTGCAGTAGTTTCAATTGTACCTTAGGGTCCCTTTCAATCACTATAAGGGATTTCCTCAAACTAAGTGGGGAGATCCTTTAGTGCTCCCTAACTTAGTGATCTCTCCTATGATCGACGTCAACACATCTATTGCATCAGGGAGAGTTGTATGATTATAAGGATACAATGTTCACATTTATAAATCATGGTAGTAGCAGTCCAATGAGGTCTTGCCTTCAGTATACTCACTAGTATTCCGGTCCCCCACCCCCATGGGATCATCATGGTTATTTGTAATTCCGCTTCCTTGAAACCTATAACAACATTTCCAGGTTCAATTACTCTTGCATGGATGGAAGCCACCTTCATCCATGCACTAGAATTATATTGAGTAGGCCCCTCAGTCTTCTCTTTTTGTATCCACTTCGACAAATTTTAATGAGCATGGGTATGCCTTCCTCGTTTGTATAAAACAACACTATTGGTTACCACTCCACCGAAAACCTTCTCTCTTAAGAAGGTTCTATTTATCCACCTATGTTTCACATGCTTTCAAGAACAACAAAGAGAGCACAAAAGAAACAAAGATGCATCATCGGTTGTACAGTACCCTCTGAACCTCATACATTAGGGGGCATCTATTAATGGTCAGATCTCACACACATGTGGAATTTTTGAATTTTCACGGTAAAGCATCATCAACATATAGCATTCATCCCACCGAATGAATCCTCATCAGATTCAAGAAGCAACATAAGTCCAAAAACACTAAAAAACAATCAAAACCACAACCACGTGGCCACATGTATGTTAATAGGTGCTACCGCGCATGTTACCATAACTATGACTGCGCGACCAATGCCGATAATCCTTTGATATCCATGCAACTAACAGAAATGGAAGAATCTCAACCACCACTAGTGAATTAATGACTCATGAAAGCTCCATTACCGCCACAAGTTCGAATTTGACCCCTCAAACACTTGGGTTCCTTAAATGGTCTCTTTTGTGTACCTTGGAGCTAGATAATAAGATCAAGGAGTTCACATTGGGATCTAGTTATTTCTTGGATGCCTCTTGGCCTATAAAAGGAAGCTATGGGCATGCTTATGAAGAAGAGATAAAATAAGAGCAAGGTTATGCTATTGGAATTGTGCTTGAGCTCCCTTATAGCTCACCTATTCTCTCTTGTCTAACATTTACCAAGATCCCTTGCCACCTTCCTTCAAGGGGAAATTTTTCTTCTTATTTGTTCTTCAATCTACTTAACATCACGTGTGGACTATATAGACTTCCCTAAGAGGATTTTTTTTCCTCCATTGGAGCTCACATCCCCTAGGTGTTGTCCATGTATGACCATTGGGAAATATAAAAGTGGTTTGGCATCTATTGGTTGTTGGATTTTGCATTCCTACCCCTTTTTTCTTTGTTTTGTTTCATTTTTATTTTCTTTGTTTTTATCTCTTTTTACTAACAACCACTTGGAGCACTCACCCACACAATAGGGGCACCTAATACTGAATCCTTGATATAACCTACTGGGGTTTACCCCTTACCAAGTGGGAAGGATTCACCCTTGTACAATATTTTTCACAATAAAAGTTTTCAGCAATTAAAATATTTATTGCAACTACACCAATCCTAAAAAATGTTGATCCCTACAAATATTTTGTAGTTTGTACTGATGCCTGCAAGAAAGGATTGGGTGGGGTACTTCTCTAAGACAATCATGTGATTTTTTATGAATCTAGGAAGTTGAAGGAGCATGAACGAAACTATTCCACACATGATGATCTTGAATTGGCCACCATAATTCATGCACTAAAGGTTTGGCACCATTATCTGGTAAGAAGAGGATTCCTCCTCATGACATATAATATTGGATTGAAATGCATGTCTGATCACCCTAATCTTAATTCTAGGCAGGCTAGATGGTTGGATTTTCTAAGTGAGGATGACTTTGATATTAAGCATATAAAATGAAAATAAAATAGAGTTCTTGATGCTCTAAGTATAAGTATTCACTTAATTTATACTAAATCTACAAGCTATTATCAATATGATCTAACTTAACAAACTTAAACTAGCACTCAAAAATGATAATTTTTATAAGAAAATGGTGGGAAAATTACAAGCATGGGAATCTCAACAGAAATTTGAAAATCAGAGCATCAACAAGGAAGGATTAATGCTGTTTAAAAACATATTTCGTGTGCCAAACCTAGCAGAATTGAAGATGCTGGTATTAGATGAACTACATAAAAGACCATATCCAGGACATCAAGGATATCAAAAGGTGATTACAACTATTAAGAAAACATATTATTGGAAAAAAATGAAACATAAAATAATGGATTATTTAGCAAGGTGCTTGGAATGCCAACATGTTAAGGTGGAACACCAAAATCTCACTGGATTATTGCAACCATTTCCAATTCCATAATGGAAATGGGAAGTAATTTCCATGGATTTCATAATAGGGTCACCCAAAACGAAAAGACAACATGATGCGATAATGGTGGTGGTTGAAAAATTAAGTAAAGAAACTCATTTTATCCCAATTAAATCCACGTTTTAAGCTACAAATATAATAGAGATATTCATGAAATAAATTTTCTAATTGCATGGGATACCAAAACCAGTAATATTAGATAGGGATGCAAAGTTCACATCAAAATTTTGAAAGGATTTGTTTAGAGTCCTAGACACTGAATTGAGCTTTAGCACTACATAACACCCACAAACATATGGTCAAACATAAAGAACTAATCAAATACTTGAATATGTGCTCCACATGTATGTCAACAATAAAACTGCTCAATGGGAAGACTACTTACACTTGGTGGAATTTTCCTATAACAATGGATATCAGGCATCATCCAAGATGATCCCATTCGATGTTGACATATTGTAACTTCTAAGAATATTATATTTGTACTTTATTATTCTAGAGATGTTTCATTCCTCTGTGAAGACCCTATTGTATATCCGGAGATGTTTATTCCTCCGTCGGAATGTGGTAACTTGGGTTATTAGACTTCCCTAGTGGGGTCGGCCCAGATTCAGTTGTAATGGGGTGTTTAACCCAGTGGTTAAAGTTGGGGCCGACCTAGTTAGTGTAAAAGTCAAGTCGGAGTTGTGTATAAATAGAGGAGGTGTGTTCCTCATTTAACACACATTCACTCACTTGTGATTGGTGCATAGGAGATAGAGAGATCTGCTATGGAGGAGAAGGAGATCATGTTTGGGGATTACATCTTTGTATTTGCTGGTCATCTATACTGAGGAAGCTTTGCTGGGTTTTCTACCCCATGAGGGTTTCCCAGGATAAATCTGTGTCTCTTGTGTTTATGTTGTGCTTGTTGTTCTTTCAGTGATCCTGTATATAATATTGTTGTGAAATGGAATGTAATACTGATTTTATCTCTCTTAGAATATTGAATATTAACATGGTATCAAAGCTAGCATGAAGGAAGGCAATGTATGGCACTTACGACACTTGTCTCACTTGCGACAATTTGAAAGTTAGGGTTTTATATAGCAAAAACCATTCATCGTGGAACTTTCACTATAAATCCATTTTGGAGAAGGTTCAAGAAATGAAAATTTTACAGGTCGAAGGTAACATACCCAGGTACCTTGTGTTCGAAGCAAAACATCTAAATCATTGTACATTCTGTTGTATGGTTCGTACAATCTAGGGTTTCTGCCTCTTCCAGATCTCAGTCATAAATGGGTGACCTAGGAAAAAAGGTCACAACTTCGTCTAGGAACATCCAAATGAAATTCTGTAAAAAGTGACAGTAAGAGAACGGACTGTAGTTTCATAGGTAAACGTTTCAGAGGCCAAAGTTGAACCAGTGACACGTGGCACTCCGTACAAGTTCGCTATGTTGTTTCATCCCATAAACAGGTCATGTTGCGACACTTCGCATAACTCTCTCTCAGAGAATCCATTTGAGGTCAAACCTATGGGGTTGGAAAGATGATAGGCCAGGATACCACAGGCCTAAGTTTAAGACCATGCAGATCCGTAATTTCAGAGATGCACCAGAAACAATACGGCACATCTGAAATGGCTCAACGGAGGAAATCTAAGAAGAGGAGGAAGAAGCTCTCACTTAGGGTTTCTCAATTTTAGGTCTGGAAGGACCTGATACAATGTTGGAGACACCTGATACAACATTGGAAGCTTTAGAATCCATTCATCATATATATTGATCCGCCATTAAAATATTGTGGGAGGAAGGAGATTGAAAATTAGGGTTTCCAAGTAAGAAGAAACCCTAGCAAAGTTGGGAGACTCATAGGGCAGTGATGAAGAAGGTTTAAATGACACTTATATTCTATCATCCTAGAACCATGAACATACATAAGATGTTTACAAGTGATCTACCTTGGATGGTTAGGGTTTTACCCTTATAGAGAAGACTACTCGACAGGTATGACTTGAGAAGATACATGTATGTTTTGAAATATGTTTCATGATTAAGTTTATATTATGTTTGTCTTCATATTATTGAGGTTAGTACACTCATGATTAGTTTTAGATTGTCTGATCACCTTAATAAAAGTATGAATGCATGTGAATGATAGAAGACATTCATTGATTAGGTTTATGACACTTATGATTGTACTAATGCACCTGTGGTGTTGTATGAGGATGATGTTGTCTGCTAACAAGATACAGGTACATCAAGAAAGACAAATCAAGTTCTATGACCATGATGACATGAAGACAAAGACTCATCCATAGTATTTGACCACATAGAAGCTCTAATTACGAGGTATGTATGACTTTGTTCTACTATGCTTAACTTATGAGATATGCAGGTTCTGGTACAAGGTCTCTAAATCATTGAAGAGAACAAAGAAGATATTGTTTGGGTATGTTAGACATAACCAAGCATTATAATCCATGTATGTTTTCCTATATCAAGATAGAATCCTACTTTGTGTTAGGATCTTAGGTAATTATACCTTTGTATGAAATGATCATGACCATACATACTTAAGATTATTTAGAATCATAATGTTTTATACTAATGAATGTATGATTATGTATGAGATCATGAGGATGACACTAGTGCACACTTGAGCATGCATAGTGGTCCAGGATGGATAGAAGTTCAAAGACTTATAATCATGACGTTATCATAGAGATCAAGTGGGAGGCAATCTCACAAACATAAAAGATAAGTATTTGAGTTGTTATTTGAATCTCTGAATAGTTAATGATATTGCTTGTAATAGTTGTATGCATATTTGTATTCCTAGAATATATCATGCATAGTATAGCATTGAACAATATACTACTAATATGCATATGATGGGTAAGTTGGACAAACATTCCATTGTTGCTTGTCTAGAATGAAACCTCTTTGCTAACATGCTGAGAGCTATGCACGCTCTTGATAGTATGTTTTGGTAGAGATGGAAGGCATCTAGATAGCCACTGTATGCATACATTATATGGAAAAGTGTTGTGCCAAAGTATTGGTCAAGATAGTTGCATGACTATGTGAATCATATCAATATGCATAATAGGTTATTATTGAAATGTCAACATGATTTGATGATTATGAAGTATTACTAATCATGTAATTAAATTTGATTTGTAGGAAAGATCATGAAGAATGATGAACATCGAACAAGTGATGGATGTTCAACAAGAAGACTTACAACTCAAACACACTATAGAAGGCTCGTGGCTAGAATATTTGATTAGAAAGAGGAAGAGGATCACGATGAGATGTTTACTCCAAGTGGCTAGATAAGACCATTCTCTTAATGGTGTAATTGAAGAAGAAGTACGAATCGAGAAAACTCCTAGGACTTAATTGAAGAAATCTCTGTACGGATACCTAGAATCGATAGTCATTTGATGAGCTTAATGATCACCATGGGTGATGCGGATTTCAACCTTTGCTACAAGGTTGAAGATGGTGTTTATATACAGATGACATTCTTCTCTTAAATGGATGCAAGAAGGAACTCACCACATAGTTTGAATGATCTTGAGGCTCATATCATTGACCCATCTGACGAGAGATGGCATAGATAGATATGCACAAGATCACTCAATGAAGAGTGTGAATGATGTTCAGTCACAGAGGGAGAATTGATAGCTTCTTGACAAAGCTTGGGCTTTACCAAAAGTAAATCTGATCCTAACCTTTATCTCAAGGTTATGAATAATGAACCTGTCATATTGTTGATATATATGGATGATCTATTTCTGACAGGGAATGAGAAACAGATTATCGAGTGCAAGAAGAAGCTCTCTTCAGAGTTTTAGATGAAAGTTCTCGGATTGATGTGCTACTTCCTAGGTCTAGAAGTATGTATGGCAAGGCCCAGAAGGAATCTTTCTCAACCAGTGAAAGTATGCTATGGAAATCTTGAGAAGATTTGATATGTTGGAATGTAAAGCCATAACCACTTCCATAGATTCCAACTTGAAGCTATTAGTTGATGACTCATCAGAGTTAATGGATGTAACTCTGTATAGACAAATTATTGGGTCATTGATGTATCTGACGAACACTAGGTCAGATATATGCTTTGCTGTGAACACCTTGAGTCAGTTTCTATTGAATCCTAGGCATGTTCACCTAATAGCTGCAAAGCATGTGAGGAGGTACCTAAAAGGGTATGATAGACTTTGGTCTATGTTTTCTTGGAGATCATGACTTCAGATTGTATGGCTACACAGATGCTAATTGAGCAGGAAGTGTATCAGATAGGAAGAGCACATCGGACGGATGTTATTGTTTTGGATCTACCATGATCTCGTGGTTTAGCAAGAAGTAGTCTAGTGTGGCTCTCAGCATAGCTGAAGCATAATATATAGCTGCTTACTCTGCTAGTTGTGAAGCGCTATGGCTTCAGAAAATGTTATCAGGATTATTTGACTTAGAGATGGACCCCACTGTGATCCTGTGTGACAACCAGAGTTGTATCAAGATGACATAGAATCCAGTGTTCCATGATAAGTCAAAGCACATAGAGATCCGATATTTTTATATACGGGATATGGTGCAAAAAGGAGCTATAAAGCTCAAGTATGTGAGCACTGACGAGCAAGTTGTTGATGTATTGAACAAACCTCTGTCTTGAGTAAAGTTTGAGTATTTCCACGACAAGCTTGGTTTCATTCAAAAGGACCCTCCTCGAAAGGGGGAGTGATATGATCCAGATGATGTTGATAGAGATGATCCAGATGATGTTGTTCGAGAGGATCCAGATGATGTTGTTGTTGATCGGGAGATCCAGATGTTGATGTTGTTGATCGAGAGGATCCAGATGTTGATGATGTTGATCGAGAGATCCAGATGATGATGATGTTGATCGAAAGATCCAGATGATGAGGATATAGATCGGGAGATCCAGATGATGATGTTACTGTAGCTGTTCAAGTGCTACAGAAGATGAAGAATCAGTACTAAATATGTTGATGTTCCAGTATTGAAGATCTTGAAGATTTTCCAATAACTGTTTGAGTTACTGATGATGTATGAGGAAAGCTTCCAATGATTTATAGATGCATCATATATCATGTAGATTTATGACTCCTTGCTCCTGCAGATGTTGTTATAATATCCTTCTCTTTAAGGGGGAGTGTTGAGATATTGTAACTTCTAAGAATATTATATTTGTACTCTGTTATGCTGGAGATGTTTCATTCCTCCGTGAAGACCCTATTGTATATCCGGAGATGTTTATTCCTCTGTCTGAATGTGGTAACTTGGGTTATTAGACTTCCCTAGTGGGGTCAGCCCAGAGTTAGTTGTAATGGGGTGTTTAACCCAGTAGTTAAAGTTGGGGCCGACCTAGTTAGTGTAAAATTCAAGTCGGAGTTGTGTATAAATAGAGGAGGTGTGTTCCTCATTTAACACACATTCACTCACTTATGATTAGCGCATAGGAGAGAGAGAGAGATCTGCAATAGGAGGAGAAGGAGCTCATGTTTGTGGATTACATCTTTGTAATGTTGATCATCTATATTGAGTAATCTTTGCTAGGTTTTCTACCCGATGAGGGTTTCCCAAGATAAATCTGTGTCTCTTGTGTTTATGTTGTGCTTGTTGTTCTTTCAGTGATCCTGTATATGCTATTGTTGTGAAATGGAATGTAATACTGATATTTTCTATCTTAGCATATTGAATCTTAACATTTGAAATATTGTATGGCTGGAAATGTAATATGCTAGTAATTTTGGATAATATTGCAAACTATATTATGTTGGTTCTTGATAAGCTTAAAGAAATGGAATAGATTGTAATTAAAGTTAAGAAAAATTTGAAGGAAGCTCAAGACCAACAGAAAATTTATCCGAACCAGAAAAGACAACATAGAATTCTAGATTAGAGACCATGTCTGCTTAAAAGTAAAATCGAAAAGGAGCACAATGGAGCTAAGAAAATGCACAAAATTAACACCTAGATTTTGTGGAGCATTTCAAATACTAGCAAGGATAGGACCAATGGCCTATAAACTTTCTTTACTAACTCTTATTAAAGTTCATAACATGTTTCATGTTTCCTTGTTAAAAGGGTGCATTCATGATCCTACTGGCATGTAATTGATTGGAATGTGATTCAAGTGGAACTAGAGGGAGAGTTCCAGCCCAAAACTTTGTGCATACTAGACATGAAGGAAATTATGCTCCTGAGTTGATTCATCGTATAAGTAAAAGTGCGATGGAGGCACTTTGGACCGAATGAGGCTACTTGGGAGACGGAATATGCCATGAAAGAGGCATATCCATTTTTGTTTTAGGAATGAAATTTTAAAGGACAGTGAGGAGGATGTTGTTCTAAGGGGGAGGGGATGTAATATCCCTAGTTTTACCTTTAAAGTCTTTGACTATGTTGTTGATGTATATGTAACTTTGGAATGTATTTCACCTATGTATTTCATTTATGTATATTGTACTCCTATAGAGATGTGTTATTCCTCTATAAGGAAGTGTCGTCATTTGTATTGACAAGTGTCATAACTTGCCGATGGGTTATTAGACCACCATGTGTGGGGTCGGCCCTGTATAAGTCATGTAGGTCAAAGGGTTATTAGATCACCCTATTAGGGCTCGGCCATGTGGGTCAAAGGGTTATTAGACCACCCTATTGGGGGTTGGCCTAGTCAGCATTATGTTATGTGGTTAAGTTAAGGCCGACCTAGTAAAGGTTATTAGGCAAGTCAATTCAAGTATAAATAGAGTGCGAGAGGCACTCTATTTGATCATTCTATTCTCTCTCACACTCTTTGGACAGTGGCGCACTTGTGGAGGAGGAGAAGCTGCTGCTAGGAGATGTATATCTCTTATGCTTGGGTTGTATCAATGCTCTATCTATCTCTGAGGAAGTTATTGGGGTTTTTCACCTTTATGGTTTTCCCCAAGTAAACTATGTGTCTCTTGTGTGCTTGCATTATTGTGTCCATGATTGATATGCTGTACATGTTGTTCTCTCAGTTAAGATCCTAGATCATATTGAAGTAAATTCTGAAAAACTAACATGGTATCAGAGCTAGCCTGAAAGAAGGCATGGTATGGCATGTATGACACTTGTTGCACTTGCGAAGCTAGGGCTTGATATAGAAAAAACCAGTCATTGTAGCACTTTCGCTATAAATAAATTTCAGCGAGGTTTCAGGGTCCGAAAATTGTACAGGGAGAAGCTAAGATCCCTATGTACCTTGTTTCCAAAGTACAACCTCTAATTCATTGTACGTTGTGATTTATGATCTGTACAATATAGGGTTTCTGCCTCTTCCAGATCTTAGTCATAAACAGGTGACCTTGGAAAAACGGTCATAACTTGGGCTAGGAAGCTCCAAATGAAATTTCATAAAAAGAGGTAGGTAGGGAACGGACGGTAATTTCTCAGGTAACGTTTTTAGAGTCCGAAACTGAACCAGTGACACGTGGCATTCCGTACAGGTTCACTCTCCTGTTTGATCCCATAAGCAGGTCACGTTGCGACACTTGGCATAACTCTCTCTTAGAGAATCCAATTGAGGTAAGACCTATGTGGTTGGAAAGATGACAGGTCAGGATACCATAGGAACAATTTGCAGGCCCTGTGGATGGAAAATTTGGAGTTACACCAGAAACAATTAGGTACATATTTCTGTCAAAACAAAATTATTTTTGAGCACCTTCATTCATGGCTTCCAGAATTTAGGGTTTCGAAGAAAGTTGGAATTTTTGTAATCGGAGACCACGCCTGGATGATACTCATCAAAATCGAAAATTAGAGACCAAGATCAGATTTTTTGGTTGGGCAGAAGGCCGGACTTGATCAAACCCCAGTTTGGGACTTTGATCGGAAAGATGAAAATTAGGGCTTCTGCAAAAATTGGAATTTTGGAAATCTGTGACCACAGCTGGTAGCTCCTCAGAAAAATCGAAGCTTAGAGCTTTGAATCAAATCTTTTGGTTGGGTGAAGCTCCGGGAAACTCAAACCCTAATTCAGGGTCCTCCCTAGTGAATCCATAAATCTAAAAGGCAATTTCGAGGGGTGAAACTTTGCAGTTTTCAAATTCTGAGTATACCAACTTGACCAACTCAAAAAGGTGCATCTTTCTATCCTTTCAGAAGTTTGAAATTCAAAGTTTGAATTTTTAGGGTTTCTCTGACAAACCCTAATCCAGCTCCAGATCCAATTTCTGCAAATCAAGTAGATTGGGTTAATCCTAGAAGAAAATGGATTGGTCACCTGCATAAGTAAAGAAGTTCATGTTTCAGAGGGAGATGAGGCTAAGGCCTTACATAAGAAGATTACAAGCAATCTCGACAGGTATGGCTTACAGGTATGTTTTGAATTCTGTTCATGGTTAAGTTTATGATATGTTTGTCTTCATATCATTATGGTTAGTACAATCTTGATTAATTACTAGACTTTTCGTATCACCTTAATAGAATATATTCATTGATTAAGGTTTTGACACTTATGATTGTACTAATGCATTATGATGTTGTATGAAGTTTATGTTGTTCGCTAACATAAAAGGTACACCAAGAAAGACAAATCATGTTCTACTTCAAGAACATATGATCATGGTGACATGAAGACAAATATTTATCCATTGTCATGGATCACATAGAAGATCTACTTACGAGGTATGTATAACTTGGTTCTACAATGGTTAACTTATGAGACATGCAGGTTACTAGCACAAGTCATTGAAGAGAACCAGAAGACATCATGCGGGTATGTTAAACATAACTAGCTAACATAGTAATCCAAGTATGTTTTTCCTATATCAAGTTAGAATCTTACCTTGTGTTAGGATCCCTTATATAAGTATACTTGGTATGATTGGTTATGTTTATTCATAAAGTTAGAAATGTAAGTAATCAAGGGTTTATGCATATTATGTCTCTTATCTTGATTGATGATTTAACTAACCAGAAGAGTCCTATGATCAAATAAGAATATGTATGAGTAAAAGAAGACTTCCCTGAAACCTTGAATACTAATGTTTATTATCTGTGTTTGAAATAATCATGACAATACATGTTTAAGATTATTGTGTTTTGATAGTATTAAGATTATACTAATGAATGTGTGATTATGTATGAGACCTCTAGGATAACACAATGATGATACTAATACGCATGCATAGTGATTAAGGATGGATATAAGTTCAAGGATAGGTAATCCAGGAAGCAAAGATCAAGAGGGAGCACACTCCAGTTGTTCCTGCAAGGAAGCAAAGATCAAGAAGGAGCACACTTCAGTAGTTTCTGCAAGGATGCAGATATTCAGAGGGAGTTGACCACTTCTCACAATCCACATTAGAATGGAGTTGCAGAAAAGAAGCAAAGACTGAGAGGGAGTCAACCCAACAAAAAAACAAAGATAATTATTTGAATTATGATTCCTTGCATATTTTATTGTTTAAATAATACTGTTCAATAATGTATATACTGATGTTCCTAGAATCAGGTTGTGTATTATGCATATTAGAATAGCTGCATTGATGAACAGTATACTACTAATATACATGGGTAAGTGGCCTATGGCACTATACAACATTAAATTGCTACTTATCTAGAATGAAACATCTTTGCTGACATGTTGGGAGTTGTGCACACTCTTAACAATGTTCTGGTAGAGATTGGAAGGCATCTAGAAAGTTACGGGATATGGATAAATGTTGTATTGAAGCATTGTCTAAGATAATTGCATGACTATATGACATATTTCTTTATGTGTAAGAATTTGTTCTGAAAACTATGAGATGTTTTCTAATCATGAAATTTAACTTGTTGTGTAGGAAAGATCGTATACCATCACCTACAAAAGAAGGACTACAACATTTGTTCAGCAACAAAGTTATCTATTGAAAATATTGAAGATATTGAAGTTCCCAGGATCTGGGAAGAATGCCATGATCGAAAAGTACCAGTCGATCATGAAGATGTTTGGGATGCAGTCCCAAGACCTGAAGGGGAGTCTGTAGTGACTTCCAAGAGGATCTACAAGATCAAGCATGCTGCAGATGGTAGCATAGAGAAATACAAAGTGATATTTGTAGCTCGTGGCTTCTCCCAGAAAGAGGAATTGATTATGAAGAGACTTTTGATCCTATAGCTAGATACACTTCCATTAGTACTTGCTTTGACTACAGTGATAAAATGGAAGATACACCAGATGGATATCAAGATAGCTTTCTTGAATGGTGTAGTTGAAGAGGAAGTGTATGTGGAGCAACCGCTTGGTTTTGAGACACATCACAGGAAGTCATATATGTGCAGAACTTGGTATGGTAGGATAGATAGATTTCTATCCAGTTTTGGCTTTACCAAGAGTAAAACGGATTCCAACCTTTACTACAAAGGTTGAGGAAGGCAATCCAGTGATACTATTTTTGTATGTGGATAACCTGTTTGTTACAAGTGAGGATAGATTGATTTCCAACATGCAGCGGAAGCTTGCTACGGAGTTTGAGATGAAGGACTTGGGGATGATGCACTACTTTCTAGGCATGGAGGTGTGGCAGAGTGCAGATGGAATCTTCCTTGGACAAGGGAAGTATGCAATAGAGATCCTGAAGAGGTTCGGGATGATGGACTACAAGGCCATGGCCACACCTATGGCATTGAACCTTAAGCTTTTGTGTGATGCTTCATCTGATCCGGTTGATGTCACTATGTATCGTCAGATGATTGGGTCCTCTATGTACTTGACGAACACGAGACCAGATATTTACTTTGCAGTGAACACATTGAGCCAATTCCTGACAGATCCGAGAGATGTTCACCTGGTTGCTATAAAGCATATTCTGAGGTACCTAAAGGATACGGTTGATTATGGCCTCAAATATGATGCGAATCAAAAGTTTAACCTGCAAGGTTATGTTGATTCAGATTGGGCAAGCAGTGCTGCAGATAGGAAGATCATTTCTGGGTGCTGCTTCAGTATGGGATCAGGTGTGATCTCTTGGTTTAGCAGGAAGCAGTCCTACGTAGCACTGAGTACAGCCGAAGCAGATTATGTTGCAGCCTGTTCGGCTAGTTGTGAGGCAGTATGGCTTCGGAAGCTACTATCTAAGTTATTTGATCTACAGCTGGAAGCTACTGGTATATTTTGTGACAACCAGAGTTGTGTGAAGCTGTCTGAGAGCCCAGTGTTCCACTACAGGTCGAAACACATAGAGATCAAATATCAATATATCAGGGATATGGTGCAGAGAGGAGCAGTGAAGCTCCTGTATGTTGCGACAGATGAGCAGATTGCAGATGTGTTGATGAAGCCACTAGCCAGAGTGAAGTTCGAGTACTTCAGAGAGAGGCTTGGTGTTCTTCAGATCGATGACACTTCGAGGAAGAAGTGATGGGGACATTTGCTGAAGCCATTCCAAGCATGGTGGGAGGAGGATCCTTCACATGGCTATGGATGTAAGTGCTGGATGATGAGCATCAGGATGATGTTCTAGTTTCTACTCCATATGATCAGTTGGATCATTTATGTATGTATGCATCATGTTGATGCTGGATATGATCAGTTGGATCATTTATGTATGTATGCATCATGTTGATGTTGGATATGATGAGTTGGATCATTTATGTATGTATGCATCATGTTGATGCTGGATATGATGAGTTGGATCATTTATTTATGTATGCATCATGTTGGATGCTGGATATGATCAGTTGGATCATTTGTGTATGTATGCATCATGTTGGATGTTGGATATGATCAGTTGGATCATGTATGTTGATATGTATCAGGTATGATCAGGTAGATCATGTGTTTGTATGTGTATCAGGTGGATACATTATATGATCAGGTAGATCATGTATGATGATATGTAACAGACAGATACTGTGTATGCATCAAGTAGATGCATTGTATGATCATGGATGACGAGCTTCAGGATGTTGCTCCAGATGACATGCATCAGGACGATGCAATGATGATGATCAGGATGATCATGTGTACATCAGGATGATGTACGGTGAGTATCAGGTTGATACTCTGTGGCCGTGGAATAGGTTGTGCAGATAAGAATATAATTTGTGCCCTGGGAGATTTGCAAATAGTCTTTCGAGGTTTTTCCTATGGCATGTAATTTGTGCCCTGGGATATTTGGCAAATTCTCTATCGAGGTTTTTCTTGGGAGGACATATAATTTGTGCCTTGGGAGATTTGCACAGTCTTTCGAGGATTTTCCTATGGCATGTAATTTGTGCCCTGGGATATCTAGCAAATGCTCTTTCGAGGTTTTGTCCTATGACATGTAATTTGTACCCTGGGAGATTTGATAGGTTGAGTCGTGTGCTCGTAATCAGTCCTGGGATGCTCTTTCAAGGTTTTTCCATGACCACATGTAATAAGTCTTGGAGATCTGGACAGGATGAAAAAGGCCTCAGATGCTCTTTAGGGTTCTTGCTTGGAAAGACACTCTTTTAAGGTTTTGTGGTGGGGGTCACATGTAATAAGTCCTGGAGATCTGGACAGGATGAAAAAGGCCTTAGATGCTCTTTAGGGTTCTTGCTAGTCAAGAGACTCTTTTAAGGTTTTGTGACAGTCACATGTAATTTGTGCCCTGGGAGATCCGATAGGTTGAGCCGTGTGCTTGTAATTAGTCTTGGGATGCTCTTGCAAGGTTTTGTGATGCATGTAATAAGTCCTGAGATTTCCATAGTATGGCTAGTGATGATGAAGACCTGCAGGTTGTGGGCCTACACCCATTATGAAAAAGGACTGGCTCTGTAGAACTTCCTATGATGAGTAGATTCAGAAATTGATTGAGATAGCAGCAGCAGTGATGATGACGATGATTCGTGGATGATGATCTAGAGAAGAAGACTTGTGCTAGCAGATCTGTGTCGAGAAATACCTTCCTATTTAAGAGGGAGTGTTGATGTATATGTAACTTCGGAATGTATTTCACCTATGTATTTCATTTATGTATATTGTACTCCTATAGAGATGTGCTATTCCTCTATAAGTAAGTGTCGTCATTTGTATTGACAAGTGTCGCAAGTGTCATAAATTGTCGATGCGTTATTAGACCACCATGTGTGGGGTCGGCCCTGTATAAGTCATGTGGGTCAAAGGGTTATTAGACCACCCTATTGGGGGTCGGCCATGTGGGTCAAAGGGTTATTAGACCACCCTATTGGGGGTCGGTCCAATTAGCATTATGTTATGTGGTTAAGTTAAGGCCAACCTAGTAAAGGTTATTAGGAAAGTCAAGTCAAGTATAAATAGAGTGTGGGAGGCACTCTATTTGATCATTCTATTCTCTCTCACACTCTTTGGAGAGTGGCGCACTTGTGGAGGAGGAGAAGCTGCTTCTAGGAGATGTCTATCTCTTATGCTTGGGTTGTATCATTGCTCTATCTATCTCTGAGGAAGTTATTGGGGTTTTTCACCTTTATGGTTTTCCCCAAGTAAACTCTGTGTCTCTTGTATGCTTGCATTATTGTGTCCATGATTGATATGCTATAGATATGATGTACATGTTGTTCTCTCAGCTAAAATCCTAGATCATATTGAAGTAAATTCTGAAAAACTAACATATGTAAATACATTGGTTAATTTTGATTGTAAGATACTCCATAATCATTGGTTAGTGACAACAATTTTAAATAATTACATTTAATTTATTATTTAGAATTTTATCTTTTCACAACCATGGGAAACACCGAATATAGAGAGGCCAAGATTCCATTAAAGAGAAGTCTAACTTGGGGAAGGTTAAATGAATTTAAATTAATCAATTAAAATCTAATAATTAAAGACTAATACATGCTATAATAACATTATTATTCAATATTTAGGGCTAGGTATCCTCCATAGGCCTAAGGGAGTGAGACCCTCGAAATAACATCTCCCCCCTTCTCGAGGAAACTCATTGGGAAGAGAGATTATTTAAATCCAATAACAAGAACAAGAAGGGGTTAATCAATAAAGAAAAGGAGAAAACTAGAGAAAGAAAAAGGAAAAGGGAGTAGATTAGCTCATTGCATTGTTGGAGTAAATTCTAAGAGGAAGTTTCATGAGTTCAAGTTCAACTTAGTTATGGTACCTTAGAAATTCTCTATGGCCATAGAGTTTTGCACTTGGTGTGCTAGTTGGGAAGAGGTACTTTCTTGTTAAGAACAATTTAAGGTCGTGTTGGTGCCCCCAACAAATCCCCTTAATTTTTACAAAATAAAGGGGCTCCCATTATAATTTTGTAAATACTTAACTTTTAATTTTCTTTTATCTTGCTTGATCTGAAGGTGGTCTCATGACTTTCATTCCTTGATCTTGCTTGTTCTTTGGCTTGGTTTTCATGCCTTTAAGGATTTGGCCATTTGGATGATCTTTGTCATATGGGTCTCTCAGTTTTCTAGTGGTTCAACAACATTTGCATACCCTCAGTTCTCATTTTGGATGACTCATTCTTCAAAGTGCACGGGAAGATCATTTTGTAGCATGGAGTATTTTCATTCCTTTTTATCTTCTCGGTTTAAGTTGTTTTATTATTTATCATTCATGTCTATTTATTTATCATTATTAATAATATATAATAACAACTAATAACTTAAGTATCTACTTGCTTATATTGGGTGAAAATATTATTTTTGATTATATTCATAACTTTTAATTCATTATTTTGGAAATATGAAACATACTTTAATTAAAATTTGAATAGAACTTTTGGACCTAATTATTCTAATTTATATTTCAAATTAAATCAGCATGGATATGAATTAAAACTCTATACTAAGGAACCTTGGAATCACAAATATGTACACAAAATAAATCTTACACATAGCAAAAGTGATTCTTATAATGTTCTTTCATCATTATTTTGAATTCAATTTCATTAAATAATAAACCATGATAATGTCCAAAAGGCTTAACTTCTATTATTCATATTTTTCAAAGGTTATGATAATATGATAATTTAAAAATGTAAACAATTTTTCACGACAAAATGAGAATTAATGGAATAAAACAAAGTTTAAAGGTTACAAGTATATAAATCATAGTTGAACTTGTTTTGATTATATTTTTGACTGAGATGCAAAATAATAAAGTAATCCCTAATCACTTGTTTGTTGTGCTCATGATTTGTATAGAGATATTTATAAAAAATACCATGAAGTTTTGAAATCTTTGAGATCCATTTTCATCCTGCTTTCAGCTTGCCAATTCATCAAACTAACAAGAGGACGAAAATGGAGAATCGCGCACCTGTAGGAGACGTGTTTTTGTGTGAGTTGTGTTGGGAAAACCGTGAGGAATTAGCTCAAATGGTTGAAAACCCACTTCACAAATGGGCCTATTTACCTCTTAGCTTGGGTCGTTTTCAAAACAAATACATGAGCTGTGAGATATTTAGACTTGTTTGAGCTGGATGTTTCCAGAATATTTCTATTGCGTCCAGTTGTAAGATCCATTTTCTGGAGTTTGTTATGATCTCTTGTCTCTATTTAAACAAAGATAATTTGACTTGTAGAGGGGGAGGGTCTCTGGAGAATGTAGGATTTTGATTATTTCCATCTCTATATTTTTCTTGTAATGTTTCTGTTAACAGGGGAAAGAGTTCTCTAAGATGGTAGAGGAATTTCTTTTGGATATGGTGATATCTCTTTGTAATTTCTTCAATTCTGAACAAGGAAATGTGGAGGTTCTTCTTCTAAGATTATCTTTTGGGGATTGATGAAACTCTGTAACTTTTGTGAAGAAGTAAATAAAAAACCAGAGAGGATTGTTGCAGTCATTTCAAGCATTCAATCACATTATGTAAGATTGTTCTATATGTGTTGAGAGTTAATTAAGTCTGATTACTGTCATTTTTGTTAAGTTTTCACATTTAATTACCTGAAATGATTAGCAGAGCTGATGTGTAAATCTTATGTGCAGAATTGAATAAGGTTATTTAACTCTGTAATATTAATGTGCTTCAATATATTACTGTTTATTTGATTTGCTTAATTAAACCGTAATATAATTATTCTTTTTATACATCAGATGCCTATATCAATCAAGCTCCTATAGGATAGGTTTCATAGGATAAAGTAGACCTAATTTAGTTTTAGAATTAGAATTACGTTTTTATTTCATTTTTGAAATTTCCAGAAAATTTAGGAGCTACTAAATTTTTGAAATTTCCAGAAAATTTAGCAACTACTAAATTTACGAAATTTCCAAAAACTTTAGGAGCTACTAAATTTCCTGTTTTTAGCTATTTTAAAATCGCTTCATAGATTAAGTTAGATTGCATCTTAGGATTTTAATTGCATGTTTAGAAATTCAGATCACTATATTGAGAGACTCTCTTTTTTAGAGCACACTCATAAGGTAGCAAGGCCTTTGTTCCTGTGAGAGGTAGCTAATGAAAACATTTAAGGAGATGCTTTAAGCAATCTGAGTGGGTTATCTCTAGTCGTTGGCCTCAGGACAGAAAATCCGGCCAACAGGTTGGTTAAAGAAAAAATATATTGAACCAAAAATAAGTTGTGATACTTATACTCTCTGTAATGTGTTCAGAGAGGGATCATGCTATGATAAAGAACTAGAATGTTCTATTGTTAAAATATTGGATTTAAATACTTGAAAAACCTTGTAAAATCCTGAATTTAGGTGTCTATTTGGTAAGAAAAATTATGATAAAAATATGTGATGGAACTCCAAACATCTATAAAAATATTCGTAAAAAATTTATGAAAAATAAGAGATGCACTAGTACAATCTATGCACTTTTTCATTGTAAAAAAACTATGTCAAAATTGAATAGTTAACAATTACAAAATTGCACTCAAACGAAAACATTGTTTTCTCAAAAACAACAAAATAGACATCAAGATTCCGGCTTTTACCCCTAAGTGACTACTTCTAGTGGTATTTTGGAATGGATCAGGGGTGACTGGAAGGATAGAAAGAAGTGTTCTTTATGGTCTATGGTTGGGTGTCTTGGGAATGCCCATGTGTTTGGTTGAAAGGTTTATTGAAGAAGATAGACATGTACCTAACCCTTCTATTATTATTTTAATGATCTCGTGTGTATCTAATTTTTCTATTCTTCTTTTTAATTTATTAATTAAAGACATATTCAATCTTTTTTCTTATTCTTTTTACTTTATTAATTAAATTTATTCAATTATTTTTCTTATTACTGTGTATAGATACAAGGATACAATGAAATTATGCTTATTTGAAAATTAATATAGTTAGGATAAATTGTTTTCTTTGAGGATATTTGTACTGGAAGTTAAGAAAGAAAATAATATTATAAATTATGTATATTATTTTCAATTTTTTATATCAAAAGCATTATTCCTATTATATATATATATGTATGAGTTGTCTAAAACCTCTATGATTTCGCCCAAAGAAAATCATTTTTTCAGACACGAATTTGCTGAAATCCGTGATAGAATTTTTAGAATCTCAAATAACAGTATTAATCCTGCATAATTTGGATGCCCTGGGGGTTTTCCGGAATACTGAATTCATCTAAATGTTCAGAAAAAATGATTTAATCAACAGAAATCACCGGATTTTTAAATTTCATATCGTCGGATTCCGACCAAGTTTTGGCCGGACGAACAAAATCATCGAGATTTTAGACGGATTATATATATATATATAACTTATTCTATGCAACTAATTTGCATAATTTAGAGAAAAGCTTATTAGCTTATAGGGTAAGCAAATAATTAGGATATATAAATGTGGAATACCCAATCACATCATTGGTAAAATAATTAAATTACATATAATGAAAAAATGCTATGTAAATCATAATACTAAAATATTATATTACATCAACCCAAGAAGAGAAATATATTTTAAACTAGAACATCAAACCAATCACATTCGACACACTAGGGAAATTATATATGCAAATGATTTCTAATCCCCAAATATTATAATATGCAAATGATTTCTAATCCCCAAATATTATAATATATGAAGTGAAAGATTAATAATGCTAAGGAAAGTAAACATAATATAAAATGCATGGAACACAATTCATTTTTAGATTAGTACTTATAATGGAAAAAAAAACCATTTTAATATTTAAAGCAAATTCATCGGAATTTACTTTTTTCATTAAAAAAAAAAGTGTATACTATTAGTATATAATATGGCACATTACATCGTTTTCAGCATCCTGAAGATAACCCAAAGATAGAACATTTTACACTTAGATCTAAAAAGATTGAAAACCCCTACAACAATAATCCTCTAATCATAGACCAACCCAACCATCCATATGTCCTCCGAACCAAAGGTGATCATATACAAACTCATTGGAACTTACTATTTTGCAAATCTTCATATAAATGGATAACCAAAGCCGTGAAGTCAAAGAGAGAGTAACACATCTTACTCTCCCAACTTCACTTCACATAACCTTGGAACATAAACTTAGATTCAAGAACCTCTAAGTCTGAATGCAAGTGGTAATAACCAAAGTACAAAAGTACACACAAAGCCAAACATAAATACCATTAAATCATACCTTTTATCAATATCTCAATTGTGAATGAGGAAAAGTTATAGTGAATAGTAATTTCTAAGTTAATAAGTAATTCCAAAGTTAGGGTACTTTTTAGGGGCGAAATTTAGCCAATTGCGGCTATTTTTTGGGTTTTTTTCCAAAAAATAATTTCATTATTTAATCATTTTTAGTTTCTAATATAACCTATATTTACATAAAATATGTTTTTTATTATAATATTCGCCAAAATTTACACGTTTTAATAGTAAATTGTATGTTTCATATTTAATATTCATGTACCTATCTATATACATGTTTTTTTAAATCCAAAATAATGACCTACCGTACTATACTTAAGTATAATATTAGAATCCTTATAAAATACCCTATCCAAAACACGATTTGTAACTAGACGAAACTTTGATCAATAAAACACTCACATAGCCAACCTTCACTTAATAACACTTTTACCTCATATAAAAAACTAGGTGGCAGAAGATGGTAATTGATGTGAGACCAAAACCGCGGGGCAGATTTACCACGATATGGTTTACCAAACCCTAACGAACAAACTTGGGCTAGACACCTGTCCCCAATTTCCATTAATGTAACTCTTTGAAAGTTTTGGTAATAGAACGAAGTTCACACTTGTCAAAATTACATATAGCTCGCATTTATACTTTGTATGCACAACATGTGACCCAATACAATTTAATTTAATACAACATTCAATTCTAGACTTGGGAGAAGACCGCGTTAATATATGGTCGTGATATCAAACATTAGATTCAAGCCATTCGTTGCACTTATACAAAAATGACTTAACTTCGAATTGATAAACTCAAGCGAATTGTAGAAACCAATGTAGGTTGAGGTCCATCACTTATTTATATGTGAGGGTCCAAAAATTTGGTATAGGATGGGACTAAGGGTAACACCCTAACCATTATTTAATTCAAAAGAAAATGCCAATAGAACAAGTGCTGCATGGCAGCATACACCTGATGAAGTTGGTAGGTTGAACTGTATACATGGATATGAACCATGCATGTGAAACTTGGATCACAAATTTTGTTGCTTAGCACTTATGCATGAGAGTGGCAACACTTATGCATTATGCATGAGAGTGGAAAACCACTTTGCTTCTTGCATGACGAAAAGTACTCAAATGAAGCAAGTCCTTTGCGCAGCCAAAAGGAAAGAGTAAAGAATGGCGTAGTTTCATGGGCGCCGAAACAATATCATATCGCTACTATACAATGAAGTATTGAACCTACTACAGTGCATGCATTCAGATCTATGCATGCATTCAAATCGATTCCATTGCAAGCCTCTTCTATTGCATTGATGAATTGCCTTCCAAATAAGATGTAAACGAAATATTAGTTCAAAAAATGACCTTTCCTTTTCCATGTGCGTACCTAGCTTGAAACATATAGTGAATTGATTGCATTGAAACATGACAGTATTAAAAAATTGAAGGAAATTGTTTACAACATTCGAATGTTATAAATTGTCCATGCTGCACTATTGTATTTGATTGAGAAATTAAACCTAAATTCGTCTAAAGAAAGATTTGAGCCAAATCTCCCCCTTATCCATGACCCAAGAACGGATCACACCACCGATCACGCTAGTTTATTCATATGATCATGCATCCCTCCCACAGTGTGAATTACCGTTGGCCCTTCTAAACAACCATACGCACTGCATATTACGTTCCATGCCAGCATTGATTCTGGGTGATTCCATGAAGATGGGTAACTCTTTTTGGCCAAATATGACAATGAAAAATGGAAATTTTATCCATGTATTAAATTGAAGCCCTCGAAACTCATATTTGCCAAATGAATTTTGACATGCGGTTGAAAAACGAAATGTAGAGAATTATGTTGGCTTTCCAATGATATTTTTTTTTAAATATACCAATGTCATTTATTGTGTCAAATTTTCATTTAATGAAACGTGTGTACTTAAAAATTTGAAGAGCAATTAACAAGTAGTTTGTGTTTGTGCACGATAATTTAACGTTAAAGTAATAATTTAAAAAAATGAAATATGTGAACATGATCTAGACAGAATGCACTAGGGCTTACAAATTTTTCTTTTATTTTTCCTCGAAAAATTATATCTATTATTATTTTTCGAAACTAACCAATGAATATTTCAGTCGCATTTTGCACATATGTGTGTTCGTGCACGAAATCTTTTGATTGTTTACATAATTTGCAAAACTAAAAATACCCTTTTGAAGAGGACGTGTTTATCTAGGGCTTGTGTATTTTTTCAAATTTTTTAGATGTGTATTTTGAATGTTGTGAATTTATGTTTGAGCTCAATCGAAGTTGTCGGCAGGGTTTTTTAGGGCAAGTTTTAGTAGAAATTTAAAAACAAAAGACATATGAAGATAAAAATTCGTAAATTTTATATATTTGGATAGACGATTCATTGACGAATCCAATGGTATCAAGTCCGCTCATTAGTGAGCATTTAATGGCATGGTTTATCTATGTGGAAGGCAGACAAAACTTTCATTCTGCAGTGAAAAGGGCTGTCGACCTGTTTTTTAAGCCCTCGATCGAGCTATTTGCTCGATCGAGGGTTTTAAAATACCTCGATCGAGGGTTTCAACATACCTCGATCGAGGATTTAACAACACCTTGATTAAGGGTTTAGAAACATCTCGATCGAGGTATTTTAAAACCCTCGATTGAGGGCCTAAAACAAGCCTTTTCATGATTTTGAAAAGCTCGATCTAGCTTTTCAAAAGCTAGATCGAGCTTTTGAAAAGCTAGATCGAGCTTTTCAAAATCTAGATCAAGCTTTTGAAAAGCTAGATCGAACTTTTGAAAAGCTAGATCGAGCAAAAGCTAGATCAAGCTTTTCAAAAGCTAGATCGAGCTTTTGAAAAGCTAGATCAAGGTCTTGTTTCAACCCTCGATCGAGGTTTTTTAAAACCCTCGATCGAGGTATTTTAGAGCCCTCGATCGAGCTTTTAAAACCCTCAATCGAGCTTTTAAAACCTTGACCGAGGGCTCTAAAATACCTCAATCGAGGGTCCGAAAAACATTTTTTTTCCATTCCATCTGCCAAAAATGGTGAACCACCTTCGTGGAATCACCCTTCCGGTTCGGGGTATCTCCACTCCCTTTTTTAGGGGATGGTGTGGTGTATTGATGAGTCGGTTCTCCGTTCAAGTGTGTTCGACTCTTACTTTCATCCTGAAATGTAACATCCCAAAAAAATCACAAAAATTTAAAATTTTTCGATATGACAATAAATGCCTATTTTATGTGTGCGGAATAGAACAATGCATAAAAGGTTATCTTGTTGTACTAAATACCATGCTGGTTTATAGTAAAGATTTGTGTCTAGATGATTCAAGTTTATGTCTTGATGTTATTCATACTCAGTTGTACTTATGCAAACTTCTAATGTTGTTGTTATGATTGATGATTCAACTATTTGGACTAATGTGCTTTTGTTGATTGATGAAGGGGTCCTACGGACACCCCGAGGCTTACCTAGCATTCATGCTAAAGCATGTGAATTCGTACTTGTGGCAGTTTACAGGTAAGGATTTAAAGTTGCGACAAGGGACCGAATCAGTTTTTTCAGTAATCTTCTTTGTGTATTTAAAGAGATAAGACTTTGGGCACTCTACCGAGTGAGAAACTTGGTTTGAAACTAAAAATGTTCAAGATAAAGATATTTGAATATGATTGTTGATGCAAATAGTGCATCTTTAACTAATATAAATTATAAGCTTGTATTTGATTCAAGAGAAGGTCTGTATCGATCGTGTCTCAGTTTTATACTCAGATTTATATTTGATTTTCATTTAAATTTCGTGTTGTGTCGTACATGAATGTCTATCTTTTTCCTCCATAGTAATTCGTAGAAATTCTATGTATAAATGGTTTAATATCTTGCCTAGGGACTATACTCTATGATAATGGTGATAATTTTAATTTATTGATATGACTTTCATTACACTATACATTAGAGTGTATGTGTGTGCATTTCCTTAGATTATTTCTATAATCCATTTGCAATGTGTATTGAAATATTATCACACTATTAGAAATATATAACTCTATGTGATGTGTGTTGTGTGCATTAGTGTAATCCTATGTGATACTATGCAAACCTAACGAATATATCTATCAACATTTAACATGTATTGACAGGGTGGTGCATCACGACTTTACCATATACAATGTCTACTGTAATTAATAATGTAATGTGAACATTAATATGCCACAGGTTGGCAGATATAAATGCTTCCTATGCATTGAATGCATACATCTGTTGAGTTAGTGGAGTTCCACCATGGTTGGCGTAGTGAGATTTGGGCACGTGATAGTTTCGTGGTGTAACAGTTCTTGTGATAAGTTGTAATAAACAATGGCTTGATGGTTAGTCGAGCTGGCTCCATCATGGAAATTGTAATGATAATTCATTTAATGTGGTAGGTTGCTTGGTGTTTCGTGAAACTAACTGGTGATCTCAACCATTGATCTGACAGGGTTTTGATGGATGAGGGTTACACCCTACCTCCACTATGTTCAAAGTGTTTATTGTGATCCTTGGCATTTGGTAGTAGTGGCTCTACGTCTTACCGATAGGCTGAGAGTTTTTAGGGTTCTTGTTTTGCATTCCAGAGGCATTATGCCTGCATTTTGAACTCGTGGCCTATGGAAGGTTTAAGAGCCGAGTCTGTTGTTATGAGAACTTGTCATAGTTAACAGTTTAGAGTTTGGTTCAGGGATAAATCGAAGCGATGACTTGTGTGGTTTTTCCTTCCCTTTGAGTAGGGTTTAAGTGGGTCTTACATCTACAACGTTGTTTTAAGTTTTGAAAAGAGAGACCAAGCCTGCCTTGGTTGATACAGGTCTCGGCATTGTTTTAGCTATTTAAAGGTTGTTAGCCTAGTGGAGTTTCCCTCTTTCTCAGCATTTGACAGTGTGAGTTACAGTTATAGTTGCAGTTGCTGTTGTTTGGCGTTTTCGGCTCTATGCAACCATTTAAAGGTAATGTGTTTCAAACCCTTTTCCTGTAGCTTTCAAAATTCATTCATTAACAGTAATGGTTATTTATTCTAAGTTGCATTCGTTTCTTTAAAAGAGGACTGTCTTTTTGACCACATCTTTACTACCGTTGCAGGTGCAGAGGTTCGTGGCTTCTCCAGTTCGGGTGAAGAAGGTTGGCAAAGGCTACACCAACCGGTAAGCCTCGGAGGTTTCCTTGTAACTCTGGTTAGATGAGGATGATGGCCGACATGTGTGTTGTTCTGTGTATTCATGTTTAACTCAGAGAGTTTGTAATTCGTCGAGATAGGTTTTGTAAACTGTAAAAGAAATGGGGAGGATAATACCTTGACCCACAAGGCAAAAGCCGTGTTGATTGTGAATTGCAACTGCCGTGGAGAAGAGTTCTTATTCTCAGACTTAATGTAGAGATGCAACTTGTTCTCAATATGGTTATGTGTTTATGCTTGATGAATAGAAGTTATAGTTATGAAAATGAAATGGGAACTTCTTGATATCGTTTCTTCTGTAGATAATAACTATGAAAAATGTAATAGTTGTAATGAAGGTTTCTCCAGACTTGGATATCATAAATCCTATGATTTCTATAAATAATAGTGGATACATTTTGTCTTAGAGAAGAGTTTGGCATGTGTGTAATTCGTCCATTTGAAGGAAATCTCTGCGTTTTCATTCTATAAGTTCGAGGGTTAGGGTTTGATTTGTAATGAAATGTATAGCTTGATTTTGGTCATCGATTTGATACTGAGACTTCGACTATGTCGAATTATGGAAATGAATATAGTTGTATTCTATGTTTAGTTTTATGGCAATTGTCACATGGTTTTTCATGAGTTGGAATGGTTGAAGAATGTTTGATTGGAAGGGTACTACCCTTGGTCAATGACCAGAATGATGATTGTGATTTGATTCTATTACTAGAATAAAGACATGATATGCTAGTTCTGTGTTATGAGGGTTGTAAATGGACTATTAGGGTTTAGGGTTTTTCTACTGTATGTTTGGAAAATTTACAGAACTTAACTAGACTTCATTTGCTTGTCTATCCTGTATATTCAGTAGTGAAAATAACAGTAAACTATAGTAAACTTCTGAGAAGAAAAATATGGAAACTATAAACCTTGTCTTAAATCTTGAAAATGACAGATTAGTTCTGTACTATGAGGTTATGCAATTTCTTTAATTTACGTATCAGAAATGATTTCAATAATGAATACAAATCACAGTAATAATCTTAAGACAATAAACTTACTATTTGATGAAATTTAAAAGAAAGAACAGTACTGTAAGGAAAATACAGTAAATAATACTAATTACTAATAGTAGGAAAATTAACAGAATATACATAATGGTACTTCCATCATCTTGGCAAATTGCCTATCATATCTATCTACCTTAATTTTTATCTCTGTACTAGAGTACAATGCGGATCCATTGCATGGGAAAAAATGCAGAGACTATTATATTCAATCAAAATCAATTTTACACAGAATCATAACTTACTCCGAAAACTGAAATAAATTTATAAAATAAAACAATAAAAGTTATTAGGAAGCACAATTTAAAAGTGTATGAAAACAGATAAAATAATGGAACTTGTAATTTGAGGATAGGACCAACAAACACCCAAGAAGGCCTGTTCCTCCCAACCTATTCCAGAAGAAGCAACTCAACTGCTGGCTTCTTGTGAACCCCTGAGCCTGATTACTGAACCACTAAGTAGATGGAATCTGTGTAGAAGCAAGGCACTCAAAAATGCCTTCAACACTCAGCATCAACCTCCTGAAATAAAATGCCTTCAACACTCAGCATCAACCTCCTGAAATAAAATGCCTTCAACACTCAGCATCAACCTCCTGAACTCAATAAGAGTTTGGCAGACTCACAACATGATCAACAACATAGCATATCCCCTCATCAAATCTCTTGGGTGCAAACATAGCAAAACCCCAAGGTAAATTTCCTCGTCAGGAAAAGTGATGAACCTCAGTTCATAATTTGATGGCTATTATATAGATTGCCTAGGTCTTTAGTGGTCAGTTTGGAATAAATGAGCCTCAAGCTCCAGTCCCATCTTTCAGGGCACTATGACCACATTTCAAGGGAGTTGTCCCATACCAACAGCTAGTTAGTTGCATCATGATGCTGCCACTTGTCCATTGCCTCCTACCCCAGATTCCATTCCACCTAGTGGGTCAGTAACCACTCTTTCAATAGTCCTCTTAGGTGTTTGTCTCCTATTTTATTTATTTAATAATAATATATTGTGCAAATTACAGTCATCCTTGGGCACCTGTCCAACATAAAACTTTACAATAAAAGTTATCATAATTTTTTTTGACACAAAATGTTTTCCAGCAAAAAGGGTATGTTACATGAAAACGATATAAATTTCAAATCTATAGTAGCAAAATGAATTCAAACTTATGTTTAAAGGAATCACAGGCAGTGATTAAAGGTCGTGATCTCTCTGTTGATAGAGTTTAGAGGGTGTATTCAACAATCCATGATCCAATCTCGTACCCTGTCTGAGGATTGCATCCAAAAAGGAAAAAGTTGACCCGTGACTGCAACATTGAATTATTATTACTTTGGCGTTATCAAATCGCTTGAGTTTACATAGAACCGTTCGCCATCTTCGCTTCCAGGTGCTAAGAGTGGAAAACAAACAATTGCATGAAGGAGTATTAGCGTGCACCAAGTGTTTCAGACTAAAATCCACTTGGCTAGCAAAGGGTACATTATTCCAGACATTGAATTTGTTGCACTGAAATAGCTGGAGTATAGTAAGGTAACGGAACTCTCGCTAAATTTGTCTATTCCTCCAAACTGGCTATATCCTATTTTGATTAATTAATAAATTGGAAATTACAATAATTTTTTTATCAATAATACACCAATATAATGATGACAACACAATCAAAACATTGTAATGTCATCCCTGTTTTGAAAATGAAAATTATGCTATTTTTAGTTCCTTTTTTAAAGGATAATGTAATTTAAAAACACACTTTAATTAGTATATGTTATTTATAATAAAACATAGTTATATAAGAAAAATATTTAAAAACAAGTGCAATCCTTTTGAGTTTTGTCACAAAGCTAAGCAAGGTTGCATTAAAAGGTGGCGATGAGTGCATGCAAACTACGGTGCATGCATGCAATGTGGTAAAGCACACTGCATCATGTCATGGTGAAGTGGCTTACGCATAGTTCGATTTCAAATGTTGTCTACATACACAATCATGGAGGGTTACGTAAGCGGTTTTGCTGTCTTGCACGAGAATATGTTGCCCGAACATTTAATTGTAAATTTATTTGATGCATAAAGCTGCGCATTTCGATGGCAGTTCTGCGGGTATGGATAGCAGAAACCACGAGCATTGTAGGTGCAAGGAAGCCCTGTCATACAATTCGCTTTAAAGCAATAGATGCAGGATGTTGTTTCAATGGCTTTGAAATAAAAGAAAACCGAGAGATGAAAAGCTGCGGAGATTTTCCCGTCAAAGATTTTGCCGGTTCAAACTTCGGTAAAGCAGAAATATTGAATGTATTTTGTATGATCTACTTTCATGTCTTTGATTTCCGGTAATGAATGAATGCTTTAATGGAAGTGGAGAGGTTTCAGCTTGTTTTCTTGAGTTTTGCTCCGAAGAAATGACCGGTTGTCTGACAGCTGGAGCTCTGGTTGAGCTTTTGAGCGTTTCCTATGTTGTTTGTTGTTGACATTTTCCGATTCTTCGGAATTACATCGGGCAACTCATTCAACATTTTAAATCTTCAAAGCTTAAGACACTGAGTTACATAAACATAAGAGAAAAAATAAGAGGATTTGAAATACTAATTTTTATTTTTTCCTGAAATAAGTTTAGATTTGAAGAATTAGCGTTGCGGAGGAAGACTTTGTAAAATCATTTGTTGTTACTTGTCTTGCATTTAAATCTAAGCCAGGTTCTAGAGTAATGGCGTTCATCTGGTAAAGATAGAGCGGTTCTGGCTTCTACATGACATTGGAGTCAAAGCTTTAATGGGAAATTTTTTGGAACTTTAACAAATTGTCAAATCTATGCCGTGCAAGTTTAGAGGTCTGTGGTTTGACTTGCTTCTGGTATTCTCCAATCACCAATGTAGAGTCGAGATCTCTGCTTATCAACCTAAACCATTGTCGGAGTGTAGAATATCTGTGCCTGTGTGCTTCGCAGAGATGATAGAGATGTTCACATAAAGTTGCAGAAATGAACGAGGAGCACTAAGAATTGCTCTGAATTGATTGGTGATTGTGTTCCCTTGGAGAAGCAAGACAAGTTCTGAAGCGCCAGAGGGAGAGCCTGTCCAAATTGAAGAGTGAATATCCACCAAAGATGGAAATCGCCACTGGACATCGCTAATTTTTACAGATTGGGAAAAGACAAGGAGAGGTGGGGATCTTACCTCAGTCACGGAAGGTCTCATCGTTACAAAACACATAAAATTGAAAAACATGAATGGGAACCTAGTTGTAGGGAAGACATCTTTGCTACGTCTGCTTTGATATCGGTGAGTTGATTTCCTTTCTTTTGTTCTGCTAATGGCTTCTTTTATTTCCTTAACTCTTGCTAGTGGAGGTATTTGTTCTGGATGCTCTATTTCTAGCGAATGCTCTGTCCATAATGTATCAGTCGATGTAGCCTCCGTCAGTGGGATCTCAGTTGGTGTGGTATCAGTCGCTTGTGTATCAATTGGTGTGTGCTGCATCAGTGTTGGTGGGATATGTTTGTGATTGTTGGTCGACCTGGACTTGAGCTGCTCGATCAGTCCTTGTTTTCTAATTTAATTTTACCCGAGCCACTGTATCCTGGATGATTGGCGTTTACGTTGGCTAATTGGTCTTTCATGAGATAGCGGTCCCCTGTTCCGAGAGTTTATCCTGGATGATGGTGTTTACATTGGCTAATTGGTATTTCATGAGACAGCGGTCCGCTGTTCCGAGAGTTGGCTGGGAGGAAGCACGGAGGAAGCAAGTACTGTGCGACCTGAACGATTGGCTAGGAGGAAGCAAGTGCTGTGCCACCTGAAGGATTGAAAAAATCAAGCACTGTATTCTCTGCATCTTGACAACTAACCAATGAAGGAAGCAGGCATACAAGCAATGTAGGATTAAGGTGACAACTAACCAACAAAGGAAGCATGCATATAAGCAATGTAGGATTAAGGGTGCAGGTAGGCGGTGAGCGGTGAGACAGTAAGGATGCAGTGAGGCAGAAAGGCCATGAGATGCCATACAGTTGTCATAAAAAAATGAATGGAGAAATGAATTTAGCAGGTGGGAAGATTCAGGAAGGCAGTACGGTGCAGGCCAAGCGGTGCATGAAGATAAAGCAGCTCATCGAAATCGATGAGCATTGAATGTTGGGCGCTAGCACCAAGCATTCCGCCCTCGGCTCGGCAATAAGACCCTCAATTTTTTAGCCATAGTGTGTAAGGTAAGAATTTGGCCACTTAGGATAGTAGCACTGCATAAAATCATACATCCAAAAAGTTTGGGTAAAACTTCAAAAATGAAGGGAAACTTCGATAAAACTTCATTAAAACTTCAAAAATGAAGGGAAACTATCCAAAAAGTTTGGGTAAAACTTCAAAAATGAAGGGAAACTTCGATAAAACTTCATTAAAACTTCAAAAATGAAGGGAAACTTGGGTAAAACTTCAAAAATGAAGGGAAACTTGGATAAAACTTCATTAAAACTTCAAAAATGAAGGGAAACTAATAATTCCATCTCCACGCTCTAATAAGCAAGCATAATAGGTACTCAGCCATTATAGTCTCTTAAATCTTATTAAATTAATGTTCAGGTTTAATTAGAAGTGTGATGGATATCAAGTCCACTAAATATCAAACATAGAATGATAATTCTCTATGATACCATTCTTAATTCTTAATCATATTAAATAGTATATCAATCTTATCCATAAATCTTGTACAAAGATTGCGGCACATTAAGATGCATTATCTATGGACCTTCGAGCATAATTTCAAGTGCATCTAGAATAGTCATCAAATTTATGGTTATAACATTGTGATGTTCTTTAAAACAAGTTGTTGGAGTTGTAAGGATTATATTAATCTCTATTAGAATTCATAATAATCTTATAACATAAGAAATAAGAAAACATAAAATGCATAATGTTCACATAGTGATAGAATTAGGATGTGTGACAATGATATAATTATCTACATGATTCCTTATCTTCTCTTTGTATCGCATATTAGTAGAAGGAATATCAAAGCACCTTCACCTTTGCTCAAAAAATGGCACACATACACACCCAAGTATCGGTAAACTTAGCAACCTCTCAAACCTGCTTCAAGACTCATTAGGATTTCCAATGCACTCCAACACATTTCTATAGCAACCTCTCAAACCTGCTTCAAGACTCATTAGGATTTCCAATGCACTCCAACACATTTCTAGCTGGGGGACCATGTGTGGTTATACTGGGATAAAAAAAGGATTCAAAGGGAAGCACCATCATAAACTTAAACCCATCCACTATATCCCTTATACTATTCTACAATAGATCAATGAGAATGCCTACATATTAGAATTTACCTCTCATATTAGCACACATAACATGATCATTGATAATAACATGAATATATATGAGCCACCCTTCCTCAAAGATGATGTACAAATATCACATTCAGTGAGAAATATTGCCGATTTCTAGCTTCTACTAACATATGATAATGTGCTAGACATTTGCACTCACTCCACTTGCTAGAAGAAACACACAAAATTCCCACAACTAATTGAGATAGTGATGGCACTTTTCCTTAAACAAGGACGAATTTATGTGTATAAAACTAGTGTTATAAACAGGAAAAACCAAAAACTCAAATCCTATGGAATGGGTACAGATCTCTTGATGGAGCAGCAATCGGGTCTGGAGGGTATTGTAGCCGTATCCATCAAAGCTCTTGTGGGAAAATTTTCCTATGGGGTTATGAACCCGAAGGATATTGATCGGTGGGTTTCTTCTAACTGGGCTAAACTTATTGGCTATAGACCAGAGATCTACATCATGAACAAAGGATGGTATATTTTTTATTTCAGAATGGAGATTCACATAGACATGATCTTGGAGAAAACTTGGATCAAGGGAAACGGGAGCCTAATGCTTCAAAGATGGCACATGGGTTTTAATCCAGTCACTGAAAGGATACGTTTCAGACATCTCTGGGTTCTTCTCCCAGACTTTCCAATGGCAATGTGGCATTGTGATGGATTCATGGCTGTAGCAAACTACCTGAGAAAATTCCTCCACATCAGTGATGGCATTCTCAACGGTATGGACCGTCGGGTTGGTAGGGTTCTTGTTGAGATTTATATGTCTCTCGGATTATTTGAGTCACTGGAAATAGTTTGGAGGGATCGAAGGTATTCCCAGTTACTGGATTACTGGGGGGTGCCTTTTCGTTGCACAAAGTGCAAGTCTGTTGGGCATCTATGGCGGGAATGTCCTGATTCAAGTTCGGGATCAGATCGGGATTCGGTAGAGGATGTGCGAGCTTGTACTTCATACAGGTCAAATGATTTGGATGCTACTGGTGTTGGCATGGAACTACCTATCCCCCCAGTCAATGACCTGTCTATTGATGTGGATATCCTTCCTCGGTTATCGGTAAGTTAAACAAACTAGATCCACATTTTTCATCTACATTAAACAAAGATGACATAACTTTTCTTTCGGGGCTCGATGTTAAAGGGGATCGAATCAGGGAGGGCATTGTTGGAGGCCCTCCCACATTCTTTCTGGGTTTTCTGCTAAATCCTGAAAGTACTCTAGAGGCTTCTCCCTTGACGGCCAATACTTCACCGATTGGGGTTTCAATTCCTGGTACTGATCCATTGCCATTGAACATATGTTCGACTCCTTCACTTGGTGCTTCGCGAGTGTCCCCAGTGATTGTGCCTCTGAGGACCACTTCTCCTCCTCTCTCTCCGAGTGCCATTGTACCTGATGTGTTACATAAATTTGTTAAGCCACAAGGGTCTTCATCGGCTACTATTGAGGGGTGTGGTGAAGATGGCCGTGTGGAGGGATCGGAAGCCACTAGATTGAAGGGGAAAGCTTTGTCTTATGTTGAGATTGTGAATGAAAAAACTCCATTAGCCACATATATTGATAACATTCCTTTGATGTCGGATTTAGTTGATCTCCCCATTCTGCGGGACAAGGATCCTGGTATGATTTCAACTATAAAGGGGGTCAGATAGGGGGGAATTGCTCAATTTTCTCCTATAAAAACCAGGAGTGCAAGGAAAGGTAAACTGTCAATGGCAGATCCACCTTCTCTTAATAATCTACCGGTCTCATCTCCCTCATTCGGTTCATTGGATAAAAAATGGGCTCTTAGATATTTGAAGGCCCTAGCTAGGGTTAAAAGATGATCCTTTTCTCATTAAACATCAGAGGGATTGGGGGCCCTCAGAAAAGATTGGCCCTCAAAGCACTTGTTGATTCCTTAAAACCTGATATGATTTTTTTACAGGAGACAATGGTATCAGTTGAGAAGGATCGTGTATTTTTTAGGAGCATCATGAAGGACTGGGCCATTGTTTCTTCGGATGCTGTGGGACAATCTGGTGGGTTATTGTCAGCGTGGAATCCAAAATTCTTTCAACTATCTACTTTCTCTACACAGCTAGGGATTCTACTAGAACACTGCATTAGGAGTTCATCAGATATCATAAATTTCATAAACATGTATGGTCCATATTCTGACCGGAAACATTTTTGGGAAAATGCCAAAGATAATGGCCTATTGGACTGTGGAAATACCTTACTGGGGGGTGATTTAAATTTCATTCTATCTTTAGTCGAATCCTGGGGCAATGGTGCTCTGCTAGACCCTCTTAGTACTTATTTTCAAGATTTCTTTGATGATCTTGGCTTGATCGATATCAAGCCGGTTCCTTTGGGGCCTACATGGTGCAATGGTAGGCTTGGGGAACAAAAGATATCAAAACAACTGGATAGGTTTCTGTTAGTGGATAATTTATCTCAAAAATGGCATAAATATAGATCATGGACCGCTCTATCGTCCCTCTCGGATCATCGGACAATACTTCTGGAGGTGGATCTGGGGGCTGCCAATACACCTTACCCATTTAAATTTAATCAATCCCTATTGCAGATTGAAGATTTTTGTAGTTTGGTTCGATCCGAGTGGTATCATATTGATAATGTGGATACTTCTTCTGTGGCCAAACGACTATTACAGAAATTACAACATTTAAAAGTGGTGGTTAAAAAGTGGATGAGTGATCGAAAAAAGTCAGATCATGAGCAGGTTGCCATTATTGAATCACAAATTAATACACTAAATGCTGCATATTGTGGTGATCCCCTACCGGAAGAGGCTCAGAAAATGCTGTTGGTATTGGAGAATAAACTTTTGGTGCTACAAAATCTCGATGAGGCTTCCTAGAGGTTGAAGAGCAGGGCTGTATGGGTTAAATTAGGTGATAAAAATACTAAATTCTTCTAGCGATTTGCAAACAGCCGTTGTATCTACAATACTATTTGGGATTTGAAGAACAGTAATGGTGATCCCATATCGGCTCTTGAGGACTTGCAGAAGGAAGCAATTGCCCATTTTCAAGAATATTTTCGGGATCCTGGCAACACTACCATTATTGAACAGATTGGGATTATTAAAGAATATCCACGTATTTTCACTGAACAAGAAGGTATGGATATTATGATCCCTGTCACCCTACTGGAGATTCAAACTGTTCTGAAAGGTTTTGCAAAAGACAAAAGTCTGGGTCTAGATGGCTGGACCGCGGAACTCTTTTTGGAATTTTTTGACATCATGGGACCTGACATTCTCGAAATGGTGGAAGAATCGAGGACTCTAGGAATGGTTGATGGTGCTATCAATGCTACATTTTTTACACTCATACTAGAGACCTATCATCCTTCATCATTTATGGATTTTTGTCCTATCTCTCTATGCAACCTGGTTTACAAGATAATATCAAAGATTATAGCTATCAGACTGAAGCCAGTTCTATCTAGGGGACTTTCATTGGAGCAGTATGGTTTTTTGGATAATCGGCAGATCCTAGATGTTGTTGGCGTTGCACAGGAGGCTATGCATAGTATAAAATTGAAAAAATTACAGGGCCTTATAATGCAGCTTGATCTTTCGAGATCCTATGATAATGTGAACTGGACATACCTCCGTTTGGCACTGGTTCAAATTGATATTCCATGGGATGCCATAAAATGGATTTTCGCTTGCATTACATCCGTCAATTTTTCTGTATTGATAAACGACTGTCCTATAGAATTTATGAAATGCTCTCGGAGTCTCCGTCAAGGGTGCCCACTTTCGCCCCTATTATTTTTTATTCTGATTGAGGGGCTCAGTAGGATGATCCATAAGGCAAAAGACAACTGGTTGTTTTCTGGGATTCAGGTATCCCCTCATCACTCTATCACACATTCCTTCTTTGTTGATGATGTTATGATATTTGGTATTGTGGATGCTATGGAATGGAGTCAGATATGGTAGATCTTACACAGTTTTTGCAAGGCCTCAGGTATGATGATGAATGAAAAGAAATCAAAATTACTGAAACATAACTTGGAGGCATTGGTATTAAGTGAAATTACCAATAATATTCCACTACCAGTTGCGTATTTAAATGATGGAACACACTATCTTGGTTTTTTCCTAAAACCCAATGGTTACAGAGTGTCAGATTGGCACTGGCTAGTAAAAAAATTTGAAAATCACATTTAGAACTAGCAATGGCGATGGCTTTCCAGTGGTGGTCGTCTAACACTTGCAAAAACTGTGCTCCAGAACTTAGGGGTGTATTGGTTTTCTCTTTGTAAAATCCCAAAATCCATCTTATCTAAGATCCGTCAATTGATCCACCAATTCATTTGGTCTGGAACTAGGCGACAAAGATTACACCTGGTGGATTGGAGATTACTGGCTCGGCCTTATTCACAGGGGGGATGGGCCATAAAAAATATTTTTAAATTTTCTATGGCTCTACGGGCTAAAAGTATGTGGTGTGAATTGGCGGTGGATTGCCTCTGGGGTGACATTCTAAAAGACAAGTATTTTGGCAAGCTTGCAACCGTAAGCTGGATCTGACATGGGTGCAAATATCTAGAAGGTGTATCTAATACCTGGGATGGACTACTTGATGCATTTCCTGTTGTGGCCGATTGGCTTGCATGGTATCCTGGTGACAGCCGTAACACTCTCATTGGGGTTGACCCGATAGTTGCAGGACCAAAAAACTTCAAATTATCTATGATATTGTTACATAATCTAAATTTCAAGGGATATTTCAGTTTGCATCATATAATGGTTATGGACAGGGCATCGAATCCATATAATACATGGATCACCTCTGCGCAATTGGGTCTCTCCGGATCGTTGGCAAATGAGTGGGACTCATATATCCTCGATCTTTATCATTCAAATCCCAGGCTCGGGAAGGGGATAGACCAGCTACTATGGTCGTGGAATACAGAGAATGGGTCTGTCACAACCAAATGGCTTACATGGCACTCTGTGGGAAGAATTCGGTTGATGCTCGGTGGTGGCATGTTCAGATTTGGAGATGGGAAATACCTCCTCGGGTGCATATATTTATATGGTTATTATTGGAGGAGAAAATTCTGATATGGAGAAATTTTCAAAAGCGAGGAGTCTATGGCCCGGGTATTTGCTCCCTATGCTCCAGGGCCCCTGAAACACTACTCCATCTTTTTATCCTTTGCCCTTTCACACAACTTGTCTGTAATTTTCTGGATCATCCCTTTGATTCGATTAAATTTGATAATGTATTATCTATTCAGGATTGGTTCCATTGTATATTCACACAAAGCAAACAATTAGCTTTGAAGGATTGTCTTTTAACATGGGTTATTTGGAAAACGTGGAATCTGGTCATCTTTGAAAATAAATTTCTGGTGGCCTGCAAAGTGGCATGCGAGGTTTAGTTGCAGTTTATTGATTATGGATGCATGGTGATTATGAACCCGGAGAATACTGATCGTGTCCAGAGACCATCCATTCTTCTCTATCGGGGCAACATGGCCAAATTTGATGGAGTTGCCATGTAAAATACTGGTCTGTGCAGTGCTGGGGATTTTATTGAGCTTCATAATGGTGATCTAATCAAACTCTGGATGCATGGTAGTGATGGAACTAACTCGAAGGGGGAACTTGTTGCTTTATGGCTTGTTTTATTTTATTTTTTCTGTGAAGGCCAATATACAATTGCAACAAATTGCAAGTGATTCGAAGCTCATTGTTGACTGGGCTAACTCTAATGTGCCCATCAATGCTCTGGAACTTACTTCATGGATGGAGCAAACTATGTTACTTCTCTGTCACTGTTCAATGACCTCAATTGTCCACATTTATCGAGAACATAATACTATTGCTGACCAACTCTCCCATTATGGTCTTGAAGCGATGGCTGGCCGGATTTATTATGAAATCTAGGAGGGAACCTTTCCTCCATCGAGGGGATTCTGGAAACTTTTTGGTGTTTAATTTTCTGTCCATTTTTGGCGACTCTATTATTCGGCTATTTTTTAATTTTCCTTTCTGCTAGTTACCGTTGCTCACTTGGGACCTTTGGCTTGTACTTATACTTTTTGGGGGATGGTTATATCCTGTTTATTTTTTGTTAGAACTGTCATGGGAGTCATGGTATGGACTCGGTACTATTATGGATCTCTATGTAATGTTGGACTTTACTGCTCATGCACTATTTATACTCTTAATACATTATAGTATTTTTCATTTGAAAAAGGACGAATTTATGTAGATACAAAGTTCACTCACTTGGAAGAATGGTCTTCATCGACTATTCCCACATAAAAGACATATTTATCTCATTAATGGATTAATAGTATTAAAATATTGTTATGTGTGAAAGAAATTATTTGCATGATACAACCCTCAAGCTATGCAAGAATTATTTAATATTTATTCATTGTGAGTGGATGCATTGTAATGTTATAAAAATCAAGTTGCCCTCATAATAATCAAGTCATTTTTCCTTTGAGTTTAATGTTGTTCTATTTTCTTATGAGTTAATTATTTATTACAAAAATAATGTTTACTATTTATATGTGTGCTTCACCACTTGAGCTAGGATTTTCCTTATCTATTAGTTCAGGCTTTCATCATTAGTGCATCCTCTTTACCACACAGGTAATGACTGGATGCATCATATTTGTCTTTGATCGAGTTAGCCACCCAACTCTTGGGATAGATCATTGGCATATTTTCTTTTAAATGACTAGGATGAGGCATGCTTTTACCATTTAAGCATCTGAATTATCTATTTTTGTTGTCCCATTTCTTTCTCTGCTTTTCATACAATGTGATCGATGGTTGCACTGTCTCCATGTTACAAATAACGAATTTATGCATGGCATCAATTTCTAAATTTGTTGATATATTAATGAAATCAAAATGAATAGTATGTTGTTGTAAATGTAACTTTGGAAGATATTCATTTGTATTTTATAATTACATTATTATTGTATTTTATTTGTACCTCCGACATAGATGTTTTTCCTCCGTTCGGGATGTCATTATTATGTTTGGTCATGTAATATTATTGAGGTAAAACCTCCATTGTAAGTCGGGGAAGTAGATCCCCTAAGGTCAAATATAAATTGTATTATTGAGTCTCCCTAGGACAGGTCGGCCTAGTTAGGTAAGTGAGGTCGGCCCCATTAGGAAAAAGTTCACACACACATACAGTATAAATAGAGAGCCTTGCTCTCTCATTTGGACACACCACTCATTCAAGCAAGTTTGCATAAGGAGAGAGAGAAGACAAGTTTGCTAGAGAAGAAAGAGAGAGAGCTGCATAAGACGTATTATATTTTGAGTTTTCTATTTTGCTTGATATTGTACTAGTGATGAATCTATCTTTGAGGAAGTTGCGAGGTTTTATCCTTTATGGTTTCCCCAAGGAAATTTCTTCTGTCTTTTGTGTTTTGCTATGCGTGTCTATCTTTTAGTTAAAGATCTAACTAAATTGAATTAAAGTGCAAACTCTAACATGGTTTCAGAGCCAACCTGAAAAGAAGGCATTGTGCAACAGTAGGAAATTAGGGCTTCCTAGTTCAAGGTCTTCTCTCCAAAGATCATCAGAAAAAAGAGGGGTAGGCTAAATAGCCCTAGGAGGGTGCATCTTTTGGAGGAAGCATAATTCAATTTGAATATTTTTTCATTTTTGACCCAGACACTAGTGTCGGAGAAGACTAGGGCATTAAGATTTTGGGGTTTTCCTCCATCAATCTGGACAAAGGAGTACACTGGACAACTCGCCTTAAGGAGGCGCATCTTCTTGTCCAATCAGAAGTTCAAAATTACAAATTTGGAAAATTAGAGTTTCTCTAACAAACCCTAGGCCAACCAACTCCAGAACCAAGTTGGGAATCTCAAATTGGTAAGATCTAAATCTTTGCTATTTCCATTTGAGGTTCTCATTTCAAAATGACTCACCAAACCAAGTTTGAAGATAAGCTTGAGGGAGCTGATAACTTTTGAGCATGGAAGTATAGAATCTCTCTTGTCATTGAAGAAAATGATTTGGACAAGTATGTTAATGAGGAGATTCCAGCACCGGAGGGAGATGAGGCAAAAGCAATCCACAAGAAGAACTTGGTCAAGGCCAAGAGGATTATTGCAGACTCCATTAAAAATCATCTCATCCCTCATGTGTCATCCCTGAAGACTCCAAAGGAGATGTTCGATGCCTTGACAAAGATATTCGAAGGGAAGAACATCAACCAAAAGATGACATTAAGGAACCAGCTCAAGAATGTGAAGATCCAACATTCAGAGACCATGCAATCCTACATCACAAGGATCTGACAAATCAAGGAGAAAATTGAAGCGATAGAAGACAAAATAGAAAAAGGAGATATTGTTATGACCACCTTGAATGGTCTCCCAAGATCATCAGACTCATTCATTCAAGGAATACGTGCCAGGAAAAAGTTGATCCCATTCAACGAACTATGGGAAGAATGTACCCAAGAAGAAGCTCGACTAGTAGCAAGAGAAGAAAATATGGGAGCAAATGATGATCAAGCTCTAACAACTCACACTAAGAGAAATCACAACAAGAGGGAGGACCACCATAACAGAAAGTTCAGAAGGAATCATGGATCTATAAGAGATCTCTCCAGTGTTAGATGTTATACATGTGATGAGAAGGGACATTAGTCAAGAAACTATCCCAAAAACCAAGGATCCTCCAAGAAGACCAAAAAGAAGAGGCATCATGCTCGCATTACTGAAGACAATGATCCAACAAGGAAAATAACCAGAGAAGAAAGGGATGATTCTTCAAGTGACGAAGAATATGTCTTAATCTCAACACTCACAGGCACTATCACACATGGGAACAATGATTGGCTTGTAGATAGTGAGCATCCAAGCATATGATAGGATACAAAGAATCCTTCGTCAATCTATCTGAAAATGAGTCACCTCACAAGGTGAAACTTGGGGATGATTATCAATATCCCATCAAAGGAAGTGGAGAAGCTTCCTAGAAGCTAGAATCTAGAAAATCATTGAAGATGAAAGATGTTCTCTATGTTCCAGGATTGAAGAATAATTTCTTACCATCTCAGCACTAGATGCGAAGGGAATGAGGGTTGCATTTGTTGATGGCCAAGTTCTAATGTGGCCAAAAGGAAAGACAATAGATGATCCAACAATAATCAGAGAGAAAGAGGGAGGCTTGTACAAGTTGAAAGGACAACCTGAACAAGCATTGATTCATGACTCCATGGAAACAAGTGAACTATGGCATATAAGGCTTTCACATGTGCACTATAGAGCACTACCTATTGCAAGAAAAGAAATTTTAGGACTACTAGAAATCAAGACAAAACATGAAGGCATTTGCAAGGGATGTGTGCAAGGAAAGAATGTAAAGAAGGAATTTCCCAGGAGTGAAATCAAGCTAAAAGGAATATTGGAGATAGTCCACTCAGATGTATGTGGTCCCATGTCTTCCATCTCACTAAGTGGGTATGTACATTATGTTTCTTTTATAGATGACTTTTCTAGTAAGACATGGATTTATTTCTTGAAAATTAAAGATGAAGTATTTAGTAAGTTCAAGGAATTCAAAGCATTGGTTGAAAACCACATTGAGAAGAAGATCAAGACCCTATGATCAGATTATGGCGGAGAATTCACTTTAGAAGAATTCAAGGACCTTTGCAGAGAATCTGGGATTAAGAGGGAGTTTAGCACTCCTTACAATTCTCAACAGAATGACGTTGTATAATGAAAGAACAGAACAATAATGGAAGAAGCAAAGGCAATGCTACATGATCAATATATTTTGATGCAATTATGGGAAGAAGCAACAAGGACAACTGTGTATGCACAGAACCGTACACCTCACCCAGTATTGAATAAAAAGACTCCTGAAGAATATTTCTCAGGGGAGAAACCAGAAGTAAACCATCTCATAATATTTGGTTTCCTAGTGTACATACACATCCTGAAGGAAAATATAACCAAGCTAGATCCTTCAGGAAAGAAGGGAATATTTGTGGGATACAACGACACATAAAAAAATATACCGAATATACTTCCCGGGATTCAAAAAGATCGAGATCAATAGAGACAACTTTCAACGAAGTTTCAACATACAACAAATCAAGAAAAATAACTATCGAAGAAAATGTAGAACCTAAAGTTCCCAAAGTTAGAGACGGAGTGATGGAAGAAGCTTTTCAAGAGGATCATGAATACCACGGCATGGAAGAAACACAAGAACCTGGAGATCCACCTCATGAGGATAACTCCCACAAGAGAAGACTAGTATGGGCATGTGAAGCAATCCAATATGCAGATAAGTATGGCGCTCTAGATGAGATGCACAGAGAAAGAAAGATACCAAGACCATACTCTAGCTATGTGGCCCTACTATGTGACATCATTGATAAAGAACCTTCCAACTACGAAGAAGAAACAAAGAAGAAGGAATGGAAGGATGCCATGATTGAGGAGTACCGATCGATTATGAAGAATGATGTCTGGGATATAGTTCCATGTCCAGTAAGAAATTCTATTGTGACTTCGAAGTGGATCTACAAGATCAAGCATAGTGCAGATGGAAGAATTGAAAAACACAAGGAAAGATTTGTGGCACGTAGCTTCTCCCAGAAAGAAGGCATAGATTACGAGGATACGTTTGCACCTGTAGAAAGATACACTTCCATAAAATCTATACTTGCATTGGAGGCAGTAATGAAATTGAAGGTACACCAAATGGACGTCAAGATGGCATTCTTGAATGGTGTAATTTAAGAGGAAGTGTATGTGGAGAAGCCACTGGGATTCGAGACACATGACATATAGACTCATGTGTGCAAGTTGAAGAAATCCTTGTACGGATTGAAGCAGGCACTTAGGACATGGTATGACAGGATGGACAACTTTCTGATGAGATTAGGATTTACCAAGAGTAAAGCAGATTCCAACCTTTACTTCAACGTTGAGGGCGGAAGACTAGTGATACTACTGCTATATATATATGACTTTTCTATGATAGGTGAGGATGAGCTCATTGTAGATACAAAGAGAAGGCTTTCCACAGAGTTTGAGATGAAGGAACTGGGATGATGCATTACTTCTTAGGCATGGAGGTGTGGAAGATTGTAGATGGAATTTTCCTTGGTTAAGGAAAGTATGTAATGGAGATTCTGAAGAGGTTCAGAATGATGGATTGCAAGGCAATGGACACACCAATGGCATCGAACTTGAAGCTACTGTGTGAAGCTTCTTCAGAGACAATTGATGCCACGATGTACCAAAAGATGATTGGCTCATTGATGTACTTGAAAAACATAAGACTATACATATGTTTTGCTGTGAACACCCTGAGCCAGTTCCTGACAGATCCGAGACATGTTTACCTAATTGCAGCAAAACATATTTTGAGGTACCTGATGGGTACAATTGAGTATGGGCTCAAGTATAAGGTGAATTAGAGGATTAACCTGCATGGTTATGTTGATTCGGATTGGGAAGGAAGTGCCACAGACATGAAGAGCACTTCGGGATGCTGCTTCAGTTTGGGATCTGGTACGATCTCCTGGTTTAGGAGGAAGCATTCATGCGTGGTGCTAAGTAAAGATGAAGCAAAGTATGTTGCAACTTGTTTGACTAGTTGTGAGGCAGTATGGATTCAGAAGCTATTGTCAGATTTGTTTGATCTCGAGCTCAAGGCGACTTGTATCTTCTATGACAACCAGATTTGCATGAAGTTGTCTGAGAACCTAGTGTTCCATGACAAGTTGAAGCATATTGAGATAAAGTACCACTATATCTGGGATATGTTACAGAGAGGAGTAGTGAAGCTCCAGTATGTGCTGACAGATGAGTAGATAGCCGATTTGTTGACCAAGCCTTTAGCAAGAGTGAAGCTTGAGTACTTCAGAGAGAATATTGGTGTTATCCATATTGAGGTTCCTAGAAAGAGGTAGTGATGAGACTGGAAGACGTAAGTGCACTAAGGATGGTTCTCGCATGGTGGAAGACGCAGGTGGTCCTTAGGACATAATGCACATGGGGTGATCCTGGGTTGTAACCATATGCTGGAGACACTGAGAGGTCCACTAGTCACAAAGACACTTGGGGTGCGCCTAGGTTGGTTCTGTCATGGTGGAAGACATAGGTTTTCATTGGGATGTAATGCACTTGGGGTGCTCCTGGGTTGTATCCACGTGCTGTAGATGCGGGCTAACCATGAGAGACGTAATGCACCTGGGGTGCTCCTGGGATGTACCCACTAGGTGGGCGACGCAGGTGGTCTGTTGGACATGAGGTGTGCACCTGGGATGCTCTGTGTGTGAGATGATGAGATGATAGTAGGAGACATAGGTGATTACTGTGGACATGTAATGTGTGGTCATGGGATGTCCCTACTTGATGGATTTCTCATGGATATGATGAAGAACTAGATGAGAGATAGGCCTACATACACCATGAAAAAAGGTTGGATCTATAGAACCTCTTATGACAGATATATTCGAGAGATGTCACTAGTCAATGATCAACGAGATGAGGATTGTTGTAGTAGTGACGATGATGATCCAATGTTGATGATGTTCCAGCGATGATGACATTGTCCAGAATTTGTTTCGAGAGTGATGATGACCGTGGTGAGAGAATACCTTCCTAGTTAAGAGGGAGTGTTGTTGTAAATGTAACTTTAGAAGATATTCATTTGTATTTTATCATTATATTATTCTTGTATTTTATTTGTATCTCCGACGGAGATGTTTTTCCTCCATTCTGGGATTCCATTATTATGTTTGGTCATGCAATATTATTGAGGTAAAACCTCCATTGTAATTTGGGGCATTAGATCCCCTATGGTCAAATATAAATTGTATTATTGAGTCTCCCTAGGACAGGTTGACCCAATCAGGTAAGTGAGGTCGGCCCCATTAGGAAAAAGGTCACCCACACATAAAGTATAAATAGATATCCTTGCTCTCTCATTTGGAAACACCACTCACTCAAGCATGTTCGCATAAGGAGACAGAGAAGACAAGTTTGCTGGAGAAGAAAGAGAGAGAGCTGCAGAAGACATCTTATATTTTGGGTTTTCTAGTTTGCTTGATATTGTACTAGTGACAAATCTATCTTAGAGAAAGTTGCAGGGTTTTCTCCTTTAGGATTTCCCCGAGGAAAATTCCTGTGTCTTTTGTGTTTTGATGTGCTTGTCTATATTTCAGTTAAATATCTAACTAAACTGGATTAAAGTGAAAAATCTAACATAGTATGCAATCAAATACATATTATCAAGCGACTTACTCTTTATTGTTTGAGTTTTCCATTCATTTGGAGTAGTTCCCCATCCCTTTTCCCCTCACCCCATTGGTTGTCCCAAGCCACTATGCCCAATGATATCGACAATTTGCTTGATGTATTCACTATGTTAATATAATGACTTGTATACTATGTACCCCTATGCCATAGACCCATCAAGTTTTTTCCTTTTTCAAAAAAAACCCTTCAACCTTTTCATGTACCTCTCTAAAAATATCATCCAATGACATGAGACCACCTTGGCTAATTCAACCTCATCAACTAGATGAATTAGAAGATGGATTTGCAAGTCCATGAAACTCATAGGTAGTTCTTTCTCAAAAATACAAATAGTCTCATCTATTTCTCAATGTCATTGTGAAATTCTAGCCATGTGAATCTCCTTTGGTGTAATCCAATGTAAAAATGTTGATAATTTAGATATGGCATGTTGTAGGTCTTGGAAGAAGTTATGGTTCACACAACCATGCATGAGCAAAGGATAATATAGGAGAATTTCTCCCATGTGCTATTTTTCCATGTTTTTTCTCAAAAAATGATTCACCAATTTCCATTTTTTTTCTAAAATGATTTTCCCAAATTATAGGATAAAATAATTTTACTCTAAAAGCCACCAAAATTTTAGAAACTATATAAAATCCTTATAAATTTGAATATTTAACAAAATATCACCAAAATTTTCTAGTTGGAATTTCCATCATTAGTAAGGTTCACTAAGGTTTCTACACTTTGAGATAAGTATGTATTTTTCCCTGATGATAATGACACTACAAGATAAACATATAGAAAATTAATTGGCATAAAATTGTGAGTGCATAGCATATTATAAGCTACACTACAAAAAAGAATCATGTAATCGACATACATAATCTTAAAAGATATAGATGATCATGTGATTTGAACTTAGACAAATGTTCTTTTACGATGAAGAAACATGGTGGAGTCAAACCAGGTAAATAAGGTGCCCTCACACCCAAAATAACATCCTTCTACAGAGAAAGATCATATTTATTCAAAATCCATGGGATGTCACCCTCTTTAAAAGAACCAGAGGGACCGACCTCTCCTCTACTTCCTTTTCGAGGCTAACGTTTTTTTTTAGCATTTGAAGAAATAAATTCTATCCTAGCAACCAATTTATCACTTTTTTTTATGATATGTGGTCCCATAAAGAAGATGTAACATTTTTTAATATAGAAATGGGATCTAATGAGTGTGAAATATTAAGATGCTCTCAATACCAAAGCTCATAAAATATAGATTTCCTTTTTATCCCATTGGCCATTTTCTCAACATAGGTGTAAAACATTTAAGGATCATCAGACATAGGTTCGCCATTTGAATCAAACAATTCTACAATTTCATTCTCTATCTTTGTGCTATATGCATTAAGTGAGTCTCTAAATGAAAACATTTTATGTCTTTGTGTTGTCTCTAGTTTACCATTGAAATCAGATACTTCTCTTCTATAAGGGCGATATTTTGGACGAAATAACCTCAACCTGTTATACACTAACTTTCGAAGGTGGTTGGACCACCCAAACATTATAGAAGGTCCATTATATTTACATCCATGATATCCTTTTGTTACAAGGCTATGATTTTATTGTATATGAAATGAGTTAGCATCAAAGAATATAGTTGTATCAAATTAAGTATGTTAAATAACAATATGGATATAAACAAATCAATCAATAGTCTTACTAGAATAAAATATTCGTCTTGGATAATCGTGAATCGTGTATGCACATATGCTATACAACATAAAAGACCTCTCTATCGGGATGGGTCTTGATATATTGTATACATGTATCCCCTTTTCTAATTTCTTCAATTCATCAATTGATGGTTGGAGGGAAACATCCATTCTCTTCACTTTTCTTCTATTAGGAAAATAAGATCCAATATAAGATTTTCATTCTTCATGGACCACTATCTAAATAGAATATTTGGTGTTTTGGAGGAATTATAAGTTAACTTCATCCATGGAATTCTCAATTGAGGGATTCGTACTTCATTCTTCAATTTATTAAGCCATGTATTATCTATATGCTTCATGGTTTTTGAAATTGTTATGATATGCATAACTGCTAGCTCACTTTTGTGTGAAGCATTAATCCACCCCTATAACATGGATTTTTTGTAGTGAAATAGCCTTTGAATATTTGGAATTATACGAATGTGAGTCAATATCTTATGAGGAGGACCATGTGCCTTGCCCTTTTTTTTATAAATTTTATGGTACCTATCATCCCCACATTCTGGACATATGTCTTTGTTCATGTATTCATATCTATATAGAATGCAATCATTTATATAAGTGTGATATGATATGCACTCAACAAACAACTTTTTAATCTAAGTTTCTTTGCCTCTTACAGTTGTTAAGGAGGACATTATCACTTGGAAATGCCTAATATTTGAGTAACTTGCAATTACTAAGGAATAGAAATTTACATTTTCATCAAGCATGCATGAACTCCCTTTTCATTGTTGATTGTGTGATAAGATTTGTTAAAATATAGACAAATTATTGGTAATTTACCTTAGTAGTGTTGAGAAACACATGTCAAACAAACCATAATTTTTTTTTCAAGTTTTATGACAACATTTTTTCCCACAGTTGGGCAGACCTTGACCCATGTCTAAATAGAGGGGTGATGGAAGAAGATTTTAGGATTTCAAAGAAGGTATCAATTAACAATATGAGCATTGTGCATGATATCATCTTGATGGAAAGAATGTAATAACATTCTCTCCATGACATGAGATCCTATAAGAAATTACCCATACAAACCTCTGTAGTATTATCTTCATCCCCAATATGTGAAGAATTAATGATACTATGGGAATTTTGAATTGTACATTTAGGATGTAGTCAGAATTGAATAAGTGGTTGATTCAACCATGCTTGGTATGCTTCCTCTGCAATTTGCGCTTGTTTAAAAACCTTCTATTGATTTTAAGTCATAGCGGGCTACAATGGTAGATGGTAGATGGGCCACTCATATTCAAAACATGATTGCAAAAATATTGAACATTAAATCAATGATATTAGTAAACATAATGTGTTTAGTATGTTCAAAGATTAGGAAAAACATTTATGAGAAGCATGGATTTTTATTTTCAATATACATATGCAACCAACCACTTTATAAAATATAATTACTCAATTCAATGTTTTTCTTACCCACCAAGGGGACATATAAAGGTAGTATCAATGCAAGCCATATTTGACAAATGGTTCGTGGTCTATGAAAGTATATATTATTAACAACTCATCACTAGGAGACAAACTATGTATTATATGCACAACAAATATGGATGGATTCTTTTTCATAAATACATATTTTTTCTTTGGAGTGTTACTCAAACAGATAATTTGCACTAAACAATGAGTACCTACAACTATTTATGAACCTTACAATGTTCCGATGAGTGTGTGGATGACCCTTGATGTACACCAGGTTCTTCTGGTAATGTTTCTAGAAACATAATTGTCCATGCACATTTTATACATAGAAATGTGATGTTTGTAATTAATAATATTCAAGTAATTAGATTGATTATAAATAAGATCACAATTAATGTCATAAGTGCTATTGAATGTTTGCAATAAATGAAGACATGTGAATGGAAAAAAACCTAATATTTACAAATTTAGGCTTGGAAATCATGCAATTATTACCTCAAAATGATAACTCAGTCCCAACATTAGGAATAGGTAGAGAAGAGAACCAAGAACCATGCAAAGAAAATTTGTAATATGTTTGGTATTTACTTTGAATATGAACATAAAGAGAGAAGTCATCACTACACTCCAACAATTGAAACAACCTTGGTATCTATTTGGACATTCTTGCTTCAAATCTTACAACATTTTGGATCTCTGAATAGATATGTTTTGGGTAGTATTGATATCATACTTTAGATCACTATAAATATCAGTTGACTCAAAAGAAAGAGATGAGTTGGTTAATTTAGGATGAAACATAGTTGATTCATATTCCAACTTTGTAAGAAAGGAGCACATGGAAGTGTTCTTACATGTTTTTTCGGTATCACCTTTTGGATCCTTGACCATAGTGATATGTATTAGATCATGAGATCATGAACTTTGGATAGTTGATCATTAATATAATGGGACAATGTGACATTTTAAGAGTCCACTTTTAACCCTCTCCATTTTGAACAACCCCATACTATTGGGGCATCATAAAATGGATCTAGTTCATGATGAAGTACCATTGGCCTAGGATGGTTGTTGGAATTTTTCATGTTACAATTACCATGGTATAGTGGCTCGCCATTTTCATATACCATATGCCAATGGTATCATGCCCTTGATAAGAGCATGTGAAAATTTGGACTGGTGGAATGTCAATAATAGCTAAACTTAAACATGAATTAAGATTATAGAAAATTCAATGCATAATTATTAAAATGCGCGTGCAAATGTATCATAAATTCAATCAGATAGTCACATTATAAATAAAATATGAACTTACTACAAATGGAAAGGGAGAACTTAATCAACTCGGAATGAGTTGGAATTTCAAGATTTGGCCATTTAATATTATTACTTATTTTCCCTGTATTTGAATCAAAACTATAATCAATACATGTCTACATTCTTAAATAAAGTTTGGGAAGCATGTAAGATTATAACTTTACATCTAAGGTCTTTTTCAAGTAACTGGTGCACCTAATTCATATATATTGCATTATGATGAAAATATAGACCAAATGCACTAGTGCAGTAAATTATGATGCAAAATGATAATAAGCCTCCACAAAGTTCTAATTGTAGAGGTTTTCACTTCAAATTTCATTGTAAACTATCTATTCAATGTGTTTAAGTCAACACAATGCATTAGTGTGCTTTAGTTTGTAAGTCACACCACGAGATAAAAGAATAAAAAGAAAAAACACATGCATTTAACATAGATTAGATGAAATATCAAGCAAAAAATGAGTGGGAATTTCATTTTGTAAAAGTAGTTTATAAAAGAAAACCCTAGTCTGTGTTCTATTCTTTTACCGCAATTTAAAGGGGAAACTTGTGTTAAATTAATGTAACTTCAAAGAATATTCTACTTGAATTTTTTTATTGTAACTCCATCGAGGATGTCATTATTATATTTGGTCATGCATAGGTGATGAGGTTAAACCTCCATTGTAAGTCGGGTCGTTAGCACCCAAGTGAATGTAATATAAGTGGTAATTGAGTCTCCCTAGAGAAGTTGGCCTAGTTAGGGTTAAAGGTTAAGTGAAAAGTAAAGTATAAATAGAGGGAGAGCTTCCCTCATTTATTCACTCCTTCACTTGTGCAATTCGCATTAGAGGAGAAAGAGAGAGATCTGCGAAGGAGAAGGAGGAGTGACTTGAGTCCATATTTTGGTGTTTTTGTCTCTCTTATTTGTGAGACATATTTTTGGGAAATTGTACTTGATCATCTATATTGAGGAATTTCTTACTGGGTTTTCTTCCCCTTGAGGGTTTCCCAGGATAAATTGTTTTGTGCTTTGTGATTGTGCATCTTTCATAGATCCTTATTATGTTGTTATTGTGAATAATGTATTGAATGCTAGTGAATTTGCAATCTAGTCTATGGTAGCATATAATATTAACATGGTGTCACAACTAGCCTAAAAAGAGAAGCTTTCACAAGGTAAATCTCTCTCTTCGGAAATGAAAATTTAGGGCTTCCCACAAATTTGGAATTTTGGAGTGCAATTGACATAGGAAGGTGTGCCTCTCCAAGGTCAAAATTTTGGTACCAAGATCAAAAATTTTGAGTGGGTAAAACTCCCGGAAAGTCAAAACCTAGTTTGACTTTGGACCAGAAACTCCAGAAAACAAGAAAACCAGAAAAAGCCAGAATCTGCAATTCAGAATTTCACAAGTCAATTTTCAAGGGTGAAATTTTGGAATCTTCAGAAACCAAGTGTACCAGCATACTCACCTCAGTCAAGTGCATCTTTTGGTGAGTTCAATTTTTTATTTTGAGAAATTTTAATTTTTGTTATTCTCTGCTCCTCAGGTTGAGATGGCACCAAGCACCAAGGTTGATGACAAGTTGGAAGGCATAGAGAAATTATGTGCTTGGAAGTATAGGATTGGAATCATTCTGGAAGAGAATGATCTTACCAAGTTTGTTAAAGAAGTTGTACCTAAACCTAAAGAAGCTAAAGCTAAGGAGAAGCATAAGAAGGATATGATTAGGGCTATGAGGATCATAGAAGAATCCATAAAAGATCACTTGATTCCTCAAGTGTACTCCAAGAAGACTCCAAAGGATATGTTTGATGTCCTAACAAGAATGTATGAAGGAAGAAACATAAATCAAAAGATGAATTTGAGAGCTCAACTCAAAAGCTCAAAGATGAGCCAAGGAGAATCTATCCAGGAATACTTTACAAGGGTTTCCCAATTCAAGGAACAACTAGAAGCTATTGGAGACACCCTTGATGAATATGAGTTGGTGATGACTGCTCTCAATGATATTACTAGACCTTCGGACTCCTTTATCTAGACAATGTGTGCAAGAAAAGAAAGTATACTATTCGAAGTTGTATGGGAAGAATATTGTCCAAGAAGAGGCTAGAGTGGCAAATCGATAAGCATTACTCAAAGATGATGATCAAGCTCTAGCCACCCATACTAAGATAGGAAAGGGAAAACCTCAATTCAAGAAGGAATTCCATCCTTCTAAGAAGTTTTGAAATAATAAGAAGGGAAAATACAAGAGAAGTGTTGATGTATTTGTAACTTCGGAAGATATTCACTTGTATATTATATGTATTACATTTGTACTTTATTGTATCCCCAAAGGAGATGTATTATTCCTTTGATTGGAAGTGTCGTCATTTGTATTTGCAAGTGTTGCAAGTTACATTGTAAATGTCATAACTTATATTTGATGGGTTATTAGACCACCTTGGTGGGGTCGACCCTATATGAGTTATGTGGGTTAAAGGGTTATTAGACCACCCTAATGGGGTCGTCCCAGTCAGCATTATGTTAAGTGGTTAAGTTGGGCTGACCTAGTTAGAATTAAAAGACAAGTGAAGTAAAGTATAAATAGAGAGTGTGTCTCTCTCATTTCACTCATTCACTCACTCACGCACTTCACATTAGTGAGAGAGAGGAGGAGTGTGCACAAGTGGAGGAGGAGTAGCTGCTGTAGAAATTTATCTTTTGGGGATTCATCTTGGTGATCTTTGTATTGGTGCTTATTCTATCTCTAAGGAAGTTGCAGGGTTTTTCACCTTCTTGGTTTTCCTTGGTGAAATGCTTTGTGTCTCTTGTCTCTTGTGTTTGATATGTTGTAGATGTTGTTCTCTCAGTTAAGATCCTAGATAATATTGAATTAAATGATGAAAAACTAACATGGTATCAAATCTAGCCTGAAGGAAGGCATTGTATAGAATTTATGACACTTGTTGCACTTGCGACAAATTGGAAGCTAGGGCTTGATATAGCAAAAACCAATCATTGTGGCACTTTCTCTATAAATCAGTTTTGGAGAAGGTTCGGCATATGAAATGTTTACATGTCGAATATAACATCCCCATGTACCTTGTGTCCGAATCACAACATCTGATTCATTGTACTTTATGTTTTATGATCAGTACAATTTAAGGTTTCCGCCTCTTCTAGATCTCAGTCATAAACAGGTGACCTGGGAAAAAAGGTCACAACTTGGGATAGGAAGCTCCAAATGAAATTCTGTAAAAAGTGTCAGTAAGAGCACGGACTATAGTTTCAGATATTTGGGTTTCAGAGGCTGAAGTTGAAATAGTGACACATGGAACTCCGTACAAGTTTGATATACTGTTTCATCCCATAAACAGGTCACGTTGCGACATTTGACATATCTCTCTCTTAGAAAATCCATTTGAGGTCAGACCTATGGGGTTGGAAAGATGACAGGTCAGGATACCACAGGAGAAGTTTCAAACCCTGTGGATCCGAAATTTCAGAGATGCACCAGAAACAATAAGGAACATATTTCTGTGAAATAGAATTGGATTCTGAGCATTCTCATTTTTGGCTTGTCACTGCTGTGGAAAATTAGGGTTTCAGAGAAAGTTGGAATTTTTGGAATCTGAGACCACGACTAGATGCTCCTCATCAAAATCGAAATTTAGAGACCAAGATCGTATTTTTTGGTTGGGTCGAACCCTGGGCTCTATCAAACCCTAGTTTGGGATTTTGACCAGAAAACCAGAATTTGACAGAAGCTGCAGATCCGAAACTTTCAAAGTTAATTTTGAGGGGTCAAAATTTGGATATTTCAAAATTGAAGTATACTAGCCTGATTAGCTCAGCCAGGCGCATCTTTCCATCCAATCAGAAGTTTGAAATTCAAAGTTTGAATTTTTAGGGTTTCTCTGTCAAACCCTAGCTAGCTCCAGATCCAGTTTCAACAAATCAAAGTGGATTGGGTTAATCCTAGAAGAGAATGAATTGTACACCTACATAATTGAATAATTTCCAGTTCTAGAGGGAAACATAAGAAGATTACAAGCAATCCCAACAAGTATGACTTGAAGAGATACAGGTATGTTTTGAAATCTGTTCATGATTAAGTTTGTCTTCATAATGTTGAGGTTAGTACAATCTTGATTTATTTTTAGACTTGTCTTATCACCTTAGTAAAAGTATGAATGCATGATAGAAGACATTCATTAATTAGGTTTATGAAACTTATGATTGTACTAATGCACTGTGGTGTTGTATGAGGGTGATGTTGTTTGCTAACATGAAAGGTGCAAATCAAGAACATATGGCCCTGGTGACATGAAGACAAAGACTCATCCATAGTCATGGATCACATAGAAGCTCTACTTACGAGGTATGTATAATTTGGTTCCACAATGGTTAACTTATGAGATATGCAGGTTACTAGCACAAGTCATTGAAGAGAACAAGAAGACATTGTGTGGGTATGTTAGACATAACTAGCAAGCATGATAATCCAGGTATGTTTTTCCTATATCAAGTTAGAATCCTACCTTGCGTTAGGATTTCATATAAGTTTACTTTTGTATGATTGATAATGATTATTCATGAAGTTATAGGTTTGAGTAATTATGGGTTTATGCATATTATGCTTCTTACTTTATTGATGAATGACAAACCAGAAGATTCCTATGGTCAAATATGAATATGCATGAGTAAAAGAAGTACTCCCTGAAACCTTGAATACTAAACGCTTGTGATAAATTACCTGTGTATGAAATGATCATTACCATACATATTTAAGATTATTTAGAATCATGATGTTTTGATAGTATTGAGATTATACTAATGGATGTATGATTATGTATGAGATCTTGATGATGACACAATGATGACACTAGTGCACACTTAATCATGCATAGTGGTCCAGGATGGATATAAGTTCAAGGACAGATAATCCAGGAAGCAAAGATCAAGAGGGAGCACACTCCAATAATTCCTGCAAGGAAGTAAAGATTGAGAGGGAGTCCACCCACAACAAGACAAAGATAAGTATTTGAATTGTCATATGATTACTTAAATAATGTTGTCCAGTTAGCAAATTAGGTGGGGGAATATTAAAATTTCCCATTAATGAAAGATACATCCCCACACCAATGTTTTTACAATTCCTTTAGGAATGGGATACTAAATGGAATATTGGATCCATGATCCTTGTTGAATTTATTATTGTTTATGACGAGTTGGTCAATTGTTACAATCTTTCCTTCATAAGGAAATTTGATGATGTGAAATATTGAAGAGACTACTACCATCATAGCTTGATTCCAACTTCTCCCTATTAATAAATTATAATCAAGTGGAGACTCAACCACTTCCACATCCACATTGATTATTCCCCCCCTTAGCTCTCCAGGAAAGGTTGGAATACTTCCATGAGGTTGGAAAAGGTGGCCATAAAAATCTTTCAACATAGTGATAGAAGTAACCACATCAGGTGATCCTAAATCCTTCCAACATGATAAAGACATGACACATGTGGAGGCACCCTCATCTATAATTGTCCGATGAATCTGAGTGTTTCTAGATACAACTTGGATTTAAAAAGTAGCATGATGGGGTAAACAAGGCTTCCAATTCTCAAAATCAAGAGAAATCAATTCACTGTACACATGATACAAAGCTCCTAAAGTTGAACGTAAGGTCTTTCTTCGATATGGACAACTCTAGAGTACCTCAAGCGTAGACATTGCACATGAAGCCTTGGCCAGATCGTCAACTATATTATAATTCTAAGCAACACACACATTGGGATTATACGTGGAATTTTTAGAACACCTTTGGAATTCTAGGCATAGTATCATTGGAAGGATTCTCTATGTGTAATGAGTTTTCATTATCGACATTAAGGGGTTCCTTACCTTTGGATCCATATGAATTAGATTCATCATTCTTATTCCTGATATAGAGATAAACATCCTGATCCCACATGAAAACTTCACCTAGGCCTGAATTGACCCCTTGAGAGGAGGTTCCCTAGTTTCCCCCTTGGGAGGTTGCAGGGTTTTGGTGAGCACCAACAATCATCTATTGCTGATGTTGAGGAAACGGATTAGTTAATATAGCAAGTTGGGAGGACCCTTCTTGTTGGGCCAACAACCTTTGATCCATTTCCATATTAGGGAATTTATAGGTTAAGTGGTCTTCCTTGCATAACAAGTAAGGAAATTTCGTTTTAGCTTTTTCATTATCTGCCCCACTAGCATTAATGTTGTTATTTTTGTTTGCATTGTTATTCCCCTTATTCCCATTTTTCTTGTTCTTATTTTTCTTCCCTCCAGGATGTTGGTTGCCTTGAGATTTTTGTATTGATAGAACATCAGGAGAAGTGTTGGGTTTGAGGTTTTGTGTGCTATATACTGACCAATTACCAATGAATTTTGACTATAAAATTTATTATTCGTGCTAATTGGATTGTTCTCAACTACACCAATCACACCATTAGCATGAGGTGTAGTGATGGGTTTTCTTGGGCCAACTTCTACTCTAGGAGTAGTAGGAAGAATTTCATACAACATCCTGGATTAGGAATAAACCTGTAAGGTTCCCAAACAGGCACACAGATAATTAATTCATGAAGACATAGGAAATAGTTTTCAAAGCACACTAACTTCTCATTAATTATTGTACATATATACAATGAGAAGTGACCCTTGGATTTCAAATTCCAAGTGGTCTCTTGGATTTTCGGGTGACTCTTAGTATACCCCAATAAACATTAATATTCTTTGCACGTGAGTGGTGCACAAAAATCCTAACATCAATGATTAGGCTCCAACAAATCCCCCCTTAATCCGAAGGGTGTATATGAGTCCAAGAAAAAGAAGAGAGCTGAATAAGTGGAAGTGGACAGCTACCACTAGCTGAAGATTTCCATCTCGAACATCCTTTACCAAGAAGGTTAGCTAGAAGCTTGCACATGCTTATGCTAAATACAAGATCTCTATGAAGGGATGTTTTTGGTTGACCACCAACCGAAAGGGGCTAGTAGAAGCTGAAATATTCTACCATGTGTGTGGTTTAATGCTGACCACAAACTCTCAGACTTGGAGACAATAATCCCTAAGAGGTTCTATGGAACTTGGATCAAAGGCTAAGAGGTTTTATCTGGAAGGTGGTTTTAGGCTGACCACAAGCAAATTGGAGAGCTGAAAACATGAAGTGGACAACTCCAACTAGCTAAACATTTCCATCTTGAAAACCTTTTTCCAAGTTATCTAGAATCTTACACATGCTTATGCTAATATAAGGTTCTCTATTTACTAGTGGTTTTAGGATGACCACCAACTCTGGAGCTTAGTCGAACATAGCTCTTCATAGGATCGCTTGTTCTGGCTCGTTTGTACTCACTCAAATTTTACTGACGGTCTTCAATCCCCCTTATCAGGAACAATGTGAGGAGAGGAGATTCTCATGGTTTCACAACTAGACACAAAACACATGAGTACTCTATGTCATGTATATCTCATGTCTTCAGAATACATGCATATCAAAATCAGGCATCTCTGAATCTGGTGGCTATCCAAACTCACTGTGGATCAGGCTTGCTTGATGTGACTTACTTGAGGAAGGATGTTAGTGTTTGTTTTCAGAGGGACAAGGCTTCAAAACTTGAAGCCTGACATCATGTTCCCCCTTTTCACATACAAAGTATGAAGCAGTACAATAATTTGCTGCAAGTTTCACTTTTGCAAGTTTCTTTAGCTTTACACACCGATATGAAGAATGGTTGCGCTCCCCACAATATCGACAAGGATGAAGATCAAAATACCGATCTTTAATATGGCCAACTCTATCACACTGTTGGATTTTGGAACTCTGAATAGGTTGTACATCTGAGATGATTTCATTGTTTTATGGCATCTGATAGGAATCATCTTCAAATAAGGGGTTATTCTGAACAAGCACTAGTTCAAAATGTTGATTCCTGTGTTGTGCATCTTCCTCTTTTTCTTTCAGATTTTGTAGTTGATTGATGACAATTTGGAGTGTGTCTTTATTGATTGTGATTGATTCATTTGCAATTGAATGTACTAGAGTATTCAACAAATCTAATGTTTCTTCTGTATTAGACATGGTTGTGACTACAATTTGAGACCTCCTTGAGCAGGTAGGACCAAGTACAATGACTCAATCAGACTATGGGCTTCTTGCAAATCTGCCCTTTACAAGTAATGTTTCAGTAGATTCAAACTTAAAAGAGAAGGGGTGTTGGTCTTAGCCGAAAATGCACCCACATAAAATGTACAATTCAACTTGAGTTAAGTTTGGTATTGTACACAAAACAAAAATGCAAGTACCAAAAAAAATAATAGAACTTATAAACAAAGCACATTATTCAAGTTACTCCAAATCAAGCACTACAACTAATTCTAACACAATACAAATAGATACAAGTTTGATAATTGGTGAAAAGATCTCATGATAATCAATACCTTCCATTTGAGAGTACCCTTTCGTGACCAATATGGATTTTTATCTTTCAATCTTACTGTTTGATGGACAATCCACTCGAGCGGGCGCGAGCCGGATCTCCCTAGCTCAATGCGAGTCTAGAACAAATAGTGCAGACTACAAGCTATTTTCCTAGATCTGATTAAGGATCAAGTATTAGATGTATTACCTCAACTTCACAATCCTTTCTCCTTGACGTTGCTCCATGCTCCACAGTCGTCAGATCTTAGCTGCAAGACCTGTAAAGACACAGAACAAATACAAGCAAGTAAAAGATATCTATACAATAATCGATCTAAGTAAACAGTTAAGCAGGTAAACTACACAACATCATCACACATGAACAATATTGGTGGAAAACATTTGTATTACTGTAAATAAGGAAAGTACATAGAAGAGAATAGATCACCATCGACGCTTAACATAGCAACCCTTCTCCATCCAAGCCAATGCCATAACCTCTTCAAGGAAGCAAGAGTCTCTCAATGAGTGAGTAGAGGTCTCTCTAAGATGATTTCACCAGCATGTAGACACTATAGACTTCCTCCCTTTAGAGAGGGGTATAGATTCACTTATATAGGACTAAGTGGATAGGTTATGGATATGGTAGTTTGAGATATGGTAGGAGAGAGATAGGGGATCTTTACAAGAGGTTAGGAACCAAAAGTCAGCTCCCCCATGAGGTCAGGGATGAGGATACAAGTCAGCAAGCTTTGAGAATGAGCTCGAAGAAGCTATTTTTTCCCATTAACTGAATTCATCTCACTCTGTAATGGAGCAAGGTGCAACGTCGTAGGTTGCATGAGTGCAGCTTGCGACGACCTCTCAAAACCTATCATAAATGCAATGAAGTCCTTCCCAGGTAAATAACTTATTTAATGGAGCTTCAGGGATGTATACACTGAATCTCAAGATGGTAATATTTTAGGTGTAACAAAATGCCCCCCAAAGCATGAAGTTGTTTAAAGATGGGACAGGTGAAATGATTTGACAGAAGGAATGGAAATGGACTTGTTGGATGAAGGATGTTGCTACAGTACAACTAACTCTGAATTGACAATCTCATATGATGTACAAGATGGCTGCCGACCAATACAATGCAAATCCATGATAGTAATGACTAACTTAACACAATCATGGCTACTAAACACAAGCATAGATGCATGATGAGATGATAACATAGCCACAACCAATACAAATGTGGATCCGTGTAAATATGATTCAATGCAAACTCCATCGCAACTTGGGTAAAACATGACTCCCCAGGGTCTTCAAGCTGAACCCGCAATGATACGAATCTATCCATGTGATTACAAATGTTTTGGTGTCGAACATGGTAGAGACCACTTGATTATCGGTAATTGATGTATACTGTTAACAAGTGCGAGGGAAATCACCATTAATTTCAATGATCCCCAAGGTATCACAGTACATATCATCGAGCGTGAATTAATGAGTTGAAGTCGAACGCAAGATGAAATCTTTCGATAAAGAGTCAATGATGAAAACTCATGTCGAAAGCGAGGTAACCTGCCATTGAGGCATGCGGGGCCAAGGTACTTGGTTGGTTTTTAGATTCGATCCTTGGATGATGTGTTGAAGTCGACAAGGATGAATCCGTTGAAGGAGGGCCATGATGAATCCCCCATCATTGACACGAAACATGACAAAGGATGTGTAGAGCTGATCGGATGGTACAATAACATGTGAAACTGACTCAGAGTAGACCGACATGATGGAAGGTGTACATACTGCAGATAGATAATGAATAGTGAGAGTATTCTTGAACATGGGCATTGCATGACTTGGCAATATTGACATGATGAGTACGACACTAACTCCTAATGCAACTGATAATGGAAGCTTTCTTTGAATGACTGAAAGGAGTAACAAGACTCAGGGAGTAAGCAGAACTCGAGGACAAACAGATGATCCAAGTACTGTATGCAAATGCAAATGAGTGTCGTGTTCAAGAACGACTAAGTACTGCCACAGATAAAGGTGTAATACAAAACCTTTCCTTTTTCCCCATCATGAATGATGAGTGCCTCATGTGTTTTTTACGATCTTGATGAGGGTAACCAGAAGCTCGGTATAGCTCATCTCATAGATGAGTCCAATCCCAAATGTTTTCCGAACATGGGATAGGAGAGGTTCATCCCATGATGGGCCCTTCAATGTGAAATTTTAATGAGTCCATAGAAGGCAAACTCAGTCGTCATTTCATGTTTAGAGAGTCTGAAAAGAACTAAAGAAGACTCCAACGGTCCTTTCTCGTAAAGTTAGCCTCATCGCCTGAAAAAGGGTAAAACAACACGGGAGAGGACTCTTCCAGTCATGATTGGCTGGAGTATACCTTTTTTCGTAAATAGTGCTCCCTGGTCCGAAAAAGGGGTAAACTATCACCAAGAAGACGACCATTCAAATTCTTTTACAAGCATGAACGTGACAAGTTCGCTTGGCAATCTTTTCGTATTCCGAGAGCCTGAAAAGAGCTTAAAGATAGACTCCGGGGGGGTTCCTTTTTCGTGGGAATTTAACGAGCCTGGAAAAGTGATAAATCGTAACTTAGTAACGTATTCTCATAGTTTCAAGAGCACGAGAAAGAACAAAGAGTAATCTAATTAAATAATTGCAATCTAATGAAATGAAAAGATAAATGACAAAAATTCACAAGGGGTTACTTGAGATGACCGTTCTAATGTGAAAATGGCATGAAAAGACACTTACCAACTCCTGCGCACTCAAAAACTAGGTCAAATAGTCAATCGAACATTTAAATATGATAAAATCGATCCAAACTATAGCAAATGTCATAAAGGCATCAAATATTTGAAAAAGGAATATTCCATTTTGTTTATAAATAGAAATAAAAACCAAATATAGTCACCATTGTTCTATTTGCCAAATTTGGGAGGAAAAGTGCCATTTGGATCCAAAACATCACTCGTCGATTCCGGGAGCTACGAGCAGCCATTTCACCCGCCGTCTGGAGCAAGTAACCCTAAACTTCATCCAACACAATTGTAGTGGTTTACATTTTTTAATTTCGTTCATTTTTTTTGGTTTTGGCTTGGTTTGGGAAGCGCCATTACACCCTCGGCTCGTCGCAATCTTCCCTTTCGGGAACTGCGACAAGACTGAGTCATCGCAAGGGTCGCATACCTGGACTGCGACGACGTCGCACTGTTTGCAAAACTAGGATGCAACGACAGAAACGTCCATCCCCAAACTCAAGCCAAGCTCAAAAAAGGAACTTTTGGTGGTTGAAGCAAGTTCTAACAATGTTAAAACTCTCCTTTTGGCAGGTTCCAAGCATCCAAAATGGTTTTGGAGTGGCGAGAATGGGAGCATGAGTTAGATGATGAACAAGCTACAAATGATCCATGATGTGTGGAAGCACTGAGGAACTATGGGCTCCTCAAGTTCTTCAAGATTCAGGGGATGAGGTCCCAAATCCCACTACTGACCCATATGCTCCGATGCTAGGATGTGACCCAACAATATTTCATGATCGGTGAGCACGTGCTTATCATAGATGTCGAGGACATCTATTTCCTGACTGGATTGTCCCGAAGAGGGGACAATGTGCTTCTGACTGGATCACGTGGGAGTGATCTGTTAATTTTTGAGCATTAATTCAACATACTCTAGGATCTTTACTGAGAGAATAACACGTACAACATATCAAGTATAACAATGCATATCAATCACACCAAGCAATCACATGAGACAATAGACACACAGCGTTTCACTGGGGAAAACCATAAAGGTGAAAACCCCCACAACTTCCTCAGAGATAGAAAGAGCAATGATACAACCAAAGTACAAGAGATCGTCTTCTACTCGCAGCTACTCCTCCTCCTCAACTAGTGTGCCACTTTCCGAGTGATGTAGGAGTGAATAATGAGATGATAAAAATAGAGATCTCCCACTCTCTATTTATACATGACCTGTCCTGCCCAATAACCTAGCAGGGCCGACCCCACACTCAGTGGTCTAATAACCCATCATAACAATTTACGACACTTGCGACACTTGTCAATACAAACGACGATACTTCCGTATAGAGGAATAATAACATCTCTATAGGAGTACAATATACATAGGTGAAATACATTCCAAAGTTACATATACATCAACACTCCCTCTTAACTAGGAAGGTATTTCTCGACACAGATCTTCTAGCACAAGTCTTCTTCTCTGGATCATCGTCATCATCATCGTCACTGCTGCTGCTATCTCAATCAATCTCCGATCTACTCATCATAGGAAGTTCTATAGAGACAGTCCTTTTTCATACTGGATGTAGGCCCACCACCTGCAGGTATTCATCACTGGCCATACTGTGGAATCCTCAGGACTTATTACGTGCGTCACAAAACCTCGCAAGAGCATCCCAGGATGTTACGAGCACACACTTCTACCTGTAGGATCTCCCAGGGACATATTCCATGTGGTCACCACAAAACCTCGCAAGAGCATCCCAGGCTATTATGAGCACACAGCTCTACCTATAAGATCTCCTAGGGACATATTACATGTGGTCACCACAAAACCTCGCAAGACCATCCTAGGCTGTTACGAGCACACAGCTCTACCTATAGGATCTCTCAGGGCCAAATTACATGTGGTCATGGAAAAACCTTGCAAGAGCATCCCAGGACTTATTACGGGCACACATCCCAACCTATCGGATCTCCCAGGGACATATTACATGCCATAGGACAAAACCTCGAAAGAGCATTTGCCAGATATCCCAGGGCCATATTACATGCCATAGGAAAAACCTTGAAAGACTATATGCAAACCTCCCAGGGCCAAATTATATGTCCTCCCAAGCAAAACCTCGAAAGACCATTTTCCAGATATCCCAGGGCCATATTATATGCCATAGGCAAAACCTCGAAAGACTATCTGAAAACCTCCCAGGGCCAAATTATATGCTTATCTGCACAACCTGTCCACGACCATAGAGTATCAACCTAATACTCACCATACATCATCCTGATGTACATCATCACATGATCATCCTTATCATCATCATAACATCATCCTGATGCATATAATCTCAAGCAACATCCTGAAGCTCATCATCCATGATCATCCTGATCATACAATGCATCCACCTTATGCAAACACAGTATCTACCTGATACATATCATCATACATGATCTACCTGATCATATAATGTATCCACCTGATACATATCATCATACATGATCTACCTGATCATACAATGTGTGCACCTGATACATATACAAATACATGATCTACCTGATCATACAATGTATCCACTTGATACATATACATATACATGATAAAACTGATCATAACAAGCATCCAACATGATGCATATACATATACATGATCCAACTGATCATAACAATCATCCAACATGATGCATATACATATACATGATCCAACCGATCATAGCAAGCATCCAACATGATGTATATACATATACATGATCCAACTGATCATAACAAGCATCCAACATGATGCATATACAGAGCAGTAACTGGAGCATCATCATAATGCTCATCATCCAGCGCTTACATCCACAACCATGGAAGGATCCTCCTCTCACCATGGTCGGAATGGCTCCTGCAAATGTGTCCATCACTTCTTCCTCGAAGTGTCATCAATCTGAAGAACACCAAGCCTCTCTCTAAAGTACTCAAACTTCACTCTGGCTAGTGGCTTCGTCAGCACATCTGCAACCTGCTCATCCGTCGCAACATACAGGAGCTTCATTGCTCCTCTATGCACCATATACCTGATATAGTGATATTTGATCTCTATGTGCTTCGACCTGTCATGGAACACCAGGTTCTCAGACAGCTTCACACAACTCTGGTTGTCAAAAAAGATACCAGTAGCATCCAACGGGAGATCAAATAACTCAGACAATATCTTCCTCAGCCATACTGCCTCACAACTAGCCAAACAAGTTGCAACATACCCTGCTTCGACTGTATTCAGTGATACGTAGGACTACTTCCTGCTAAACCAAGAGATCACACCTGATCCCATACTGAAGCATCACCCTAAATTGCTCTTCCTATCTGCAGTACTACCTGCCCAGTCTGAATCAACATAACCCTGTAGGTTAAACTTTTGATTCGCATCATACTTGAGCCCATAATCAATTGTACCCTTCAGGTACCTCAGAATATGCTTTACAACAACTAGGTGAACACCTCTGGGATCCATCAGGAACTGGCTCAATGTATTCACCACAGAGAAAATATCTAGTCTCGTGTTCGTCAGGAACATCAAGGACCAATTCACCTGACCATACATAGTGACATCAACCGACTCAGATGAAGCATCACACAGAAGCTTCAGGTTCGATGCCATAGGTGTGGCCATGGCCTTGCATTCCATCATCCCAAATCTCTTCAAGATCTCTACTGCATACTTCCCTTGTCCAAGGAAGATTCCATCTGCACTCTGCCACATCTCCATGCCTAGAAAATAGTGCATCATCCCCAAGTCCTTCATCTCGAACTCGGCAGCAAGCTTCCTCTTCGTGTCGGCAATCAATCTATCCTCACCTGTTACAAATAGGTCATCCACATACAAGAGTAGTATCAGAGGATTTCCTTCCTCAACCTTGCAGTAAAGGTTGGAATCCGTTTTACTCTTAGTAAAGCCCAAACTAGATAGAAAGATGTCTATCCTACCATACCAAGTTGTACGAGCTTGCTTCAAGCCATACACAACTTTCTTTAACCTGCACACATATGACTCTCTATCATGTGTCTCAAAACCAAGTGGTTGCTCAACATACACTTCCTCCTCGACTACACCATTCAAGAAAGTTGTCTTGACATCCATTTGGTGTATCTTCCATTTCATTACTGCAGCCAGGGAAAGTACTGATCTGATGGAAGTGTACTTGGCTACAGGAGCAAAAGTTTCTTCATAATCAATCCCTTCTTTCTGAGAGAAGCCACGAGCTCCAAATCTCACTTTGTATTTCTCTATGCTGCCATCTGTAGCATGCTTGATCTTGTAGATCCACTTGGAAGTCACCACAGACTTCCCTTCAGGTCTTGGGACTACATCCCAAACATCATTCTTCATGATCGAATGGTATTCCTCGACCATGGCATCCTTCCATTCTTTCTTTTCCGCTGCTTCTTCATAACTGGAAGTTTCTTTGTTCATAATGTCACAGAGTAAGGCAACATAGCTGGTATGAGATCTAGTTCTCTTTCTTACTCTGTGTTCTTCTTCTGGAATGCCATACCTTTCTGCATCTTGAATGAGCTCTCTAGCCCATGCAGGTTTCCTCTTATGAGAGTTATTCTCACGGGGTGGATCTACAGGTCTTTGTGGATCTTCAACTTCATGATCTGCTTCTGGAATTGCTTCATTCATGGTGGTGTCTTGAAATCTGTTTTCCTTTGGTTCTTCATGATCTTCAACAGGTGCCTTTCTTGACTTGATGAAAGCTGAGTTTTCATCAAATGTTACATCCCTACTGACATCAATCTTCTTGAACCCTGGAAAGTATATTCTGTAAGCCTTCGAGCTTTCACTGTACCCCACAAAGATGCCCTTCTTTCCTGAAGGATCTAGCTTTGTCCTCTTTTCCTTTGGAACATGAGTGTATATTGGGAAACCAAATATTCTGAGATGGCTAACTTCAGGTTTCTTACTAGAGAATACCTCTTCTGGTGTCTTGTTGTCCAATATCTTGTGAGGTGTTTTGTTCTGCACATATACAGCTGTCCTAGCTACTTCTACCCATAGATGCATCGGCAGATCCTGGTCATGCAGCATTGCTCGTGCTGCTTCCATGATTGTTCTGTTTTTCCTCTCTGCAACTCCATTCTATTGTGAATTGTAGGGAGCATTCAACTCCCTCTTAATCCTTGAATCACTGCATAACTTCTTGAAATCACCTGAAGTGAATTCTCCGCCATTGTCAGATCTGAATGTCTTGATCTTCTTATCAGTTTGATTTTCCATCAAGGCTTTAAATTCCTTGAACTTATCAAACACTTCATCTTTGTTCTTCAAGAAGTAAACCCAAGTATTCCTAGAGAAATCATCAATGAAAGAGACATAATATACATACCCACTCAGAGAACTGGATGACATTGGACCGCATATATCGGAGTGGATAATTTCCAAGATTCCTTTAGCTTTGATTTCACTCTTTGGCCTGCTTAATGTTCTTTCCTTTTGCACATCCTTTGCAAACACCTTCATGCTTTGTCTTGATTTCAGGAAGACCCTTTACAACTTTACTTGCAATTGGTAGTGCTCTATAGTGCACATGTGCAAGCCTTCTATGCCAAAGTTCACTTGGATCCATGGATTCATGTACCATGGCATGTTCAGGTTGTCCCTTCAATTTGTACAATCCTCCTTCTTGCTCTCCAATCATTACTGCATCATCTATGGTCTTACCCTTTGGCCACATGAGCACTTGGCCATCTACAAATGCAACCCTCATGCCTTTTGCATCCAATGTAGATATGGACAATAGATTCTTCTTGAGCCCAGGTACATATAGAACCTCTTTCATCTTCAAAGACTTTCCAGAGTCTAGGTTGTAAGAAGCTTCACCACTTCCTTTGATACGATATTGGTAGTCATCCCCAAGTTTCACCTTATGGGGTGACTCATGTTCAGATAGGTTCACAAAAGATTCTTTAAACCTATTCATGTGTTTGGAAGCCCCACTGTCAATAAGACAATCATTACAACCATGAGAGATAGTACCTGTGAGAGCAGAGATTAGAACATATTCATCTTCACTTGATGAGTCATCACTTTCTGATCTAGCCTTCTTCTTGGGAGGTTCATCATCCTCAACAGCATGAGCATGATATCTCCTTTTGTTATTCTTCTTATTCTTGTTGAAGTTGTTGTTTTTGTTGTCCCTTTTGTTCTTGGGACAATCTGCAGCAAAGTGTCCCTTCTCATTACATGTAAAGCATCTTAGATCCTTCTTATTCTTTTGATGGTTGTGAGAGGATCTCTTGTGATGAGAGTGCTCCTTCTTGGGCTTGCTTCTTTTGGTGTGAGCTGCAAGAGCTTGATCTTCACTTCCCATCTTTTCTTCTTGGGCTACAAGCCTAGCCTCTTCTTGTGAACATTCCTCCCACAGTCTACTGAAGGAGATCAACTTCCTTCTTGCACAAATTCCTTGAATAAAGGAATCCCATGACCTAGGTAGGCCATTCAGAGTGGTTATGACAATTTTACCATTCTCCACCACTTCATCCACAGCTTCAAGTTGTTCCTTGATCTGAGAGACCTTAGAGAAATAGGATTGAATGGGATCTCCATTCTGAAGCTTTACCCCTTTCAATTGATTCCGCAGAGTCATCTTACGATTTATGTTCTTCCCTTCAAATAGCTTGGTTAGGGAGTCAAACATCTCCTTGGGTGTCTTTAGAGATGACACATGTGGTATGAGATGGTCTTTAATAGAATCAACAATGATCCTCTTTGCCTTGACCAAGTTCTTCTTATGCAATGCCTTAGCCTCTTCTTCCTCTGGGACAAGGACCTTAGAACTTATGTAAGTATCCAACTCATTTTCTTCCAGGATTAACCCAATCCTATACTTCCATGCTCAGAAATTATCAGCCCCTTCAAGCTTATCCTCAAGCTTGGTGTGGTGAGACATCTTAAAGAGTACTTCAAATGGAAATAAAAAATATTTAGGTGTTACCACTTGATTTGCAGAAATCTGGATCTGGTGTCGGATTAGGGTTTGTCAAAGAAACCCTAAAAATTCAAAATGTGAATTTCAACTTTCTGAAAAGATAGAAAGATGTGCCTTGATGCGTCGATCATCCTGGTATATTCATAATTTGAAATATGCAAAGTTTGACCCTTCAAAAATTCCTTTTAGCCTTCCCGGATTCACTCGGGAGGACCCTGAATTAGGGTTTGAGTTTCCTGGAGCTTCACCCAACCAAAAATCTTGATCCAAAGCTCTAAACTTCGATTTTTCCAAGGAGCTTCTAGCTATGTCCTCAGATTTCAGAAATTCCTATTTTTGTGGAAACCCTAATTTTTAGGGCCAAAAATGAAAGTGCCCAGAATTGAATTCTGATTGGACAGAAAGATTCTCCTTGATGAATAGAGTCAATCTACCTTGCTGCTTTTCCAAAATCTATGGATAGAAACCCAATAAACAAGAAACCCTAGTTTCCGCCACTGCACAATATCTTCTTCTCAGGTTAGCTCTGATACCATGTTAATTTTTTAGCATTAATTCAACATACTCTAGGATCTTTACTGAGAGAATAATATGTACAGCATATCAAGTATAACAATGCATATCAATCACACCAAGCAATCACATGAGACAATAGACACACAGAGTTTCACTAGGGAAAACCATAAAGGTGAAAAACCCCACAACTTCCTCAAAGATAGAAAGAGCAATGATACAACCAAAGTACAAGAGATAGTCTTCTAATAGCAGCTACTCCTCCTCCTCAACTAGTGCGCCACTTTCCGAGTGATGTAGGAGTGAATAATGAGATTATCAAAATAGAGATCTCCTGCTCTCTATTTATACATGACCTGTCCTGCCCAATAACCTAGCAGGGTCGACTTGTCTAACTCAATCTAATAACCCATGGTTAAACTAATCAGGGCCGACCCCACACTCGGTGGTCTAATAACCCATCACAACAAGTTACGACATTTGCGACACTTGTCAATACAAATGACAATACTTTCATATAGAGGAATAATAACATCTCTATAGGAGTACAATATACATAGGTGAAATACATTCCAAAGTTACATATACATCAATCGCACATTGTCCCGAAGAGGGGACAATATGCTTCTGACTGGATCACGTGGGAGTGATCGGACTATAGGCGACATGATCCTGTAGCACTGTGTTCCCAACACCCGTGCTTCTAGTGGGAAGATTCCCATAAAATATGTGTGGGAACGTCCGTTGCGCGCCATACTCTTCACCATTATGAGGATGGCAGGGAGCCAACATCCACACTTAGCCACCAGGTCATAGATGCTCTATGCGAAGGACTGTATGTCTCCAAATATCTTTAACTGGTGTGAGGGACTCCTCTTAAACATGCGAGCTCAGCTGACCAAGTGTCGGTGGGGAGAGCTCAAATAGTTTGGCTATGGTTCGATAGTGATCTCATTCTTACTGGAACAGGTTCCCCTCTTGCATCCTCAAGTACCACTGTAGGACGGGGATCCTGGGGATCCACACATGGATAGATGGATAGGTGTGATGACCCGTCATGGTGGGGGTCCCATCATTGGATATGAAACTGAGTTCTTCAACTAGCTAGAGGGCCAGTTACTGATGGTAGAGGACTTCCCGTACAGTGGTACGGACTTCAAAGATGATCCTGACTTGCCGCTGCCAGAAGGAGCAGCATGGGGAGACATAGGTAAGAAAAAATAAACCCTTATACCTTTTAATTTTTGTGCATTTATGATTTTTTTGACATAGTGCTGATAAGTTGACAACATGTGTGTGCAGATGGGGGGTTGATACGACCAGTGGGAGTCTCTCTTCTCGCGAGGAGAGATAAAGGAGAGGGAGCAGTCTTGGGTCTAGCTGTACATGCCGCCATTGCAGAGATGGACGGATTCTATGCCAACCTAAGTGGGTTGACATTAGACGTTCTTGAGCCGACGGTAGATGAGGTGCCGCGGCTGATGTAGGTGTACACAGATGGAGCGACTGCGCGCTTCAATGCGCTACTCCGCAAGGTTGCGAGAGCAGTTGACTATTTCCACACTCAGCAGGCTAGAGCTGTTAGACCACCTAGGGTTGTGCGGGCCAGGTGCTAGGCCTGATGCTGTTATCATGCATGTACTGAGAGCTTAGAGGCCTCAGACTTTTGTACTACTGAAAGCTACAAGATTCAGATTTTGTAGAGACTTACTGAAAGTCGTCGGGCTTCAAAATTTTGTACCAGCACTACTTTTTGAGATTATATATATATACAGACATTCCGGCGATTTATACATTATGTGTTTCAAAATGGATGAATGATGCGGTCTTGTTAATATGTTGCTTATGAAATGAATTATTTACATGTTATGTCTACTTTTAACAGTTCATGAATATGCTTATGTGTGTGCAATGTACCAATCTAAAATGAAGTTGGCCATAGAATCAACAACTGTGTTCACGTCTTGTGGAATGTGCAGGTACTGAATGGACTTGAAGGACCTTTCCAGAAGACGGACTCGTCTAAAGAGACGGAGTAAAAAGGGATCGCGGATGGTGTAGACTCGGTTGAGATGAGAGACCACCAGGTTAGAATCCAGGTGGATGATAACGTTGTCCATACCCAAAGAAATAGCGTCAGTTAGGGTTCCAATGACTGCTTGATATTCTGCAGCATTGTTAGTCGCAAAACCTAGACACATTCCCCCTGAGCTAATGAGCTTGCCAGTAGGTGATTAGAGTACCTAGGTTGCCGAAGCAAGGTTACGGGTATGCCAGCTAGCACCGTCCGTGAATCCGTAGCACATTTCCATATGCACACGCAGATAGAACATGGTATAAGAAACAAAACAAGACCTAAAACACACAATAAATCAAAGCATCACAGCACACAGAAAAACAGACACACGCCATGTACAATATATACAAAAGCACTTATGCATGAAAGATTCAAGCATAGTATCTCTTTAGGTAAAGGCCATTGCGGGGTTCACCCAAAGATATCCCATCATAATATTCAAGTTTGTAATCTCCCTTCTCTAGGATGCGTTTCACTATGTAAGGTCCATGCCACATGGACTCGAACTTGCCTGCCCCTAGCTTATCATGTTTTTGGTCGTATGTGAGGACCAAATCCCCTTCGCTATAAACGCGAGGTTCTACCGACTTGTCGTACTGCGCTTTGATGCATTTCTTATGGGCCTCGTTGGCTAGAGCGGCATCTCGACGAGTCTCGTCGAGCTTAGCTAGGTAGAGGAAGCGTTCTTCCTCGACAGTAGTGTTTGGGATAAGTTCGATGGCGAGCTTGAGAGACAGAATTTCGCACTCTATAGGAAGGACTGCCTCCAATCCATACACTAGTTGGAAAGGAGTGAATCCAGTGGCGGTTTTAACGAAAGTCCTATAAGCCCAAAGTGCGGAGAAGAGCATGTTGTGCCAATTGGACTTGTGCATACCTACCATTCGTTGGACCATAGTTTTCAAGACCTTGTTAATGGCCTCGACCTATCCATTTGACTATGGGTAGTATGGTGTTGAGTTTTCATGGCGAAAACCCAATCTATTGCTCAACTCGTCAACCATATGGTTCATGAAGTGGGAACCATGGTTTGTAACTATCACTTGAGGAACTCCAAACCGTGCTATTACATGATTGAACATGAAGAGTGCGGCGGTCTTGCCGTCGTTCGTGTATGTAGGAATTGCCTCGGCCCACTTTGTAAAGTATTCCACAGCTACAATGACGTAACTATTCCCCCCGAACGAGGTAGGCTTACAATGCATGAAATTGATGCCCCATTTAGAAAATGGGCCAACGTAAATAACCAAGTGTAACGGGGCGGGGTGGGTGCGCTTCTTAGTATGAAAATACTGACATGGAGTACTTTTTTTATGGCCTTGATACAATCTTTAAAGATAGTCGGCCAATAATATCCTGCGCGCAAAATTTTCTAGGCTGTAGCCATCCTAGAGAGGTGACCGCCACATACCCCAGCGTGACAGTCATTCAGAACGTGTTCAGCCTCTTCATGAGTCAGATATCGTCAAAGGATAGATTCAATACCACGACGGTACAAAGTATCACCAATGATCAGATAATACTTTGAGTGGTGGCATATACGACGACGGTCGTCACAAAACAATTTAGGGCTGAAACGTTGGGTTTGAAGATACAATGTGATATCTCCATACCACGGATCAGACATATGTTAAAATTCAATATGCTAAGACAGAAAATAGCAGCATTACATTCCATTTCACAATAATAGCATATACAGGATCACTGAAGAAACAACAAGCATAGCATAAACACAAGAGACAGAGATTTATCCTGGGAAACCCTCATGGGGTAGAAAACCCAGCAAAGCTTCCTCAATATAGATGACCAGCAATATACAAAGATGAAACCCTAAGATATGATCTCCTCCTCCACAATAGCAGACCTCTCCTCCACAAGTGCGCTATCCTCAAGTGTGTGTGTGTCAAATGAGGAACACACCTCCTCTATTTATACACTACTCTGATATGTATTTTACACAAGTACATGTAGGCTCGTATTTAACCATTAGGTTAAATACCCCATTATAACTGACTGGGCCGACCCCCACATGGTGGGTCTAATAACCCTAGTTACCACAACCAACTTGGAGGAATAAACATCTCCGGATTTATAGTATAATCACATCGGAGGTATGGAACATCTCCGAAATAAATAATATACAAATATAATATTCTTTGAAGTTACAATATTTCAACACTCCCCCTTAACGAGAAGGATATTATAACAGTATCTGCACGAGCAATGAGTCATCAAAATCATACATGATACATCTATATATCATCGGAAGCTTTCTTCAGTTCATCATCATCAGTAACTTAACTAGTTACTGGAACATCGATATCACTCGATCATCAGCATCGATATCATCACTATCATCAGTATCGTCATCACATGATCAGCATCGTCATCATATGATCAATAGCATCATCATCACACGATCAGTAGCATCGTCACCACACGATCAGCATCATCATCATACGATCAGCATCGTCATCACATGATCAGTCGCATCGTCATCACATGATCAGTAGCATCGTCACCACACGATCAACATCATCATCGTACGATCAGCATCGTCATCACACGATCAATCGCATCGTCATCACACGATCAGTTGCATCATCATCACACGATCAGCAGCATCGTCATCACACGATCAACAGCATCATCATCACACGATCAGCAGCATCATCATCACATGATCAGCAGCATCGTCATCACACGATCAACATCATCATCATCACACGATCAGCAGCATCGTCATCACACGATCAGCAGCATCGTCATCACACGATCAACAACATCATCATCACACGATCAGCAGCATCGTCATCACACGATCAGCAGCATCGTCATCACACGATCAGCAGCATCGTCATCACACGATCATATTACTGGATGATCAATCCTTATCTCTTTTAAGACAAGTCTCATGTCTAGGGACACTTCAATCCCGACCACAGTGCCAGTCCTCTTTCATACTGGATGTGTCACATCTACAGAGCCAGCCCTGTTTCATGCTGGATGTATCACATCTACAGAGCCAGCCCTGTTTCATGCTGGATGTATCACAACTACAGAGCCAACCCTGTTTCATGCTGGATGTATCACAACTACAGAGCCAGCCCTGTTTCATGCTGGATGTATCACAACTACAGAGCCAGCCCTGTTTCATGCTGGATGTATCACAACTACAGAGCCAGCCCTGTTTCATGCTGGATGTAACCTAGAGCAATTCTAGGATTTGTCACGTACATTTTGAACCGAGGTCCAGGGACGATCCAGTCCTATCGTGTACCTTTTGAACAAAAGTCCAGGGACGATCCAGTCCTATCGTTCAGTTATCGGAGACCTCATGTCTACGGCTCTTCTTTAGGACTGAAGTCCGGGAATGATCCAATCCCCTCATATGTTCACTAAGAACATCATTTTCGAAGACATACGTCTACGACTCTTCTTTCGGACCGAAGTCCAGGAATGATCCAATCCCTTCACATGTTCACCAAGAACTTCATTTTCGAAGACATACGTCTACGGCTCTTCTTTCAGACTGAAGTCCAGGAATGATCCAATCCCTTCACATGTTCACCAAGAACTTCATTTTCGAAGACATACGTCTACGACTCTTCTTTCGGACTGAAGTCCAGGAATGATCAAATCCCTTCATATGTTCACTAAGAACTTCATTTTCGAAGACATACGTCTACGACTCTCTTTAGGACTGAAAGTCCAGGGATGATCCAATCCCCTCAACTGTCCACTAAGGACTTCATTCTCGGAGACCTCACGTCTACGGCTCTCTTTAGGACTGAAAGTCCAGGGATGATCCAATCCCCTCAACTGTCCACTAAGGACTTCATTCTCGGAGACCTCACGTCTACGGCTCTCTTTAGGACTGAAAGTCCAGGGATGATCCAATCCTCATCTGTATTCTCATCTATACAGGTACAAATATCCAAGAGCATGTATCACATCAAAACATGTATACATCACTAATCAAAACATGTATACATCACATCAAAAACATGTATACATCTAGCATGTATTCTCACATATAACATCAAAACATGTATACATCACTAATCAAAAACATGTATACATCTAGCATGTATTCTCACTAATACATCTAACATCAAAACATGTATACATCTAGCATGTATTCTCACTAATACATCTAACATCAAAACATGTATACATCTAGCATGTATTCTCACTAATACATCTAACATCAAAACATGTATACATCTCATCAAAAACATGTATACATCTAAAATAAAAGATATATAAGAGTTCTAAATCTAAATAATTCTAAGTAGCTAAGTGCAGTAAATAGGTAACCTCATCATTGATGAGACAGACTTGTTATCAGATACTATGCTACTCCCCGTTTCGAGGAGGGTCCTTCTGGACTATACCAAGCTTGTCTCGGAAGTATTTAAACTTTACTCGAGACAGAGGTTTAGTCAAGATATTAGCAATCTGATCCTCAGTGCTTATATACTCGAGCTTGATAGCTCCTCTCTGCACCATATCTCGTATATAGAAGTATCGGATCTCTATGTGTTATTGACTTATCGTGGAATACAAGATTTTCTATCTTGATTCATTTCTAAGTCAAACACTCCATATAATAGCTTCTGAAGCCACACTGCTTCACAGCTGGCAGAGCAGACAGCTATATATATATATTCTGCTTCAGCATTACTGAGAGCCACACTAGATTGTTCCTTGCTGAACCATGAGATCATGACAGATTCAAGACTATAACATCCACCTGATGTACTCTTTCTGTCTGAGGCACTTCCTGCCCAATCATAATCTGAGTAACCATGTAAACGGAGTTCATGACCTCCAAGATAATATAGACCAAAATCTATTGTACCTTTTAGGTACCTCACTACATGCTTTGTAGTTATTAAGTGAACCTTTCTAGGTTCTACTAGATACTGACTTAGGGTATTTACAACAAAGCATATATCTGGCCTAGTATTTGTTAAATACGTCAATGACCTAATGATTTGTCTATAAATAGGGTTAGGTCCACTAAATACGATGAGTCATTAACTAACAACTTCAAGTTGGAGTCCATGGGAGTGGCCATGGCTTTATACTCCAACACATCAAATCCTTTTTAGAAACTTCACAGCATACTTACCTTGAAATAAAAGATTCCTTTTGGATATTGTCATACTTCTAGACCTAAGAAGTAGTGCATTAATCCGAGATCTTTCATTTTCATTTCTGCAGCCATTTTCATGACCTGTTTCTCATTCCTTGTCAGAAAGAGATCATCGTCATACAATAATGGTATGATAGGTTCATCATCCACAACCTTAAGGTAAAGGTTAGGAACAACTTTACTTCTGGTAAAGCCCAAGCTTTGTCATGAAGCTGTCAATTGTCCATTATTCACACTCAGCATTGAATGATCTTCTGCATATCTTTTGAACTTCTATTCATTCTGTACCACTGTGCATGCTCAAGAGTCATCCTCACAAACATATACTCATTAGTATATTCTAAATGCTATCAAAACATTATAGTACTAAATAATCTTGAAAATGTATAGTCATGATTATAGTTAATAAACATTAGTATTCAAGATTTCAGGGAAGTCTTCTTTTACTCATGCATATCATCAATCAAGATAAAAGATATAATATGCATAATCCCTTGATTACTAACTTTATGAATAAGCATAACCAATCATTCCAAGTATACTTATATAAGGGATCCTAACACAAGGTAAGATTCATGGGAAACATACCTGGATTAGTATACCTACTTGGTTATGTACAACATACATAAACAATCTCTTCAATGATTTAGAGATCCTGAGCTAGAACCTGCATGTCTCATAGGTTAAGCATAATATAACAAAGTCATACATACCTCGTAAGTAGAACAAAGATTGTGGATGAGTCTTTGTCTTCATGTTTTCATGGTCATGGAACCTAATTTGTCTTTTGTGATGTACCTGTATCTTGTTAGCAGACAACATCAACCTCACACAACATCATATTAGTACAATCATAAGTGTCAACACCCTAACCAATGAATATCTTCTATCATGCATTCATAATTTTGTTAAGGTGATACAACAAATCTAAAATCAAGATTGTACTAACCGTAATAACATGAAGACAAACATACCATAAACTTAATCATGAACAAATCTCAAAACATACCTCGATGAGTCATACCTGTCGAGATCGCTTGTAATCTCCTTATGTAAAGCCTTAGCCTCATCTCCCTCTGAAATAGGAACTCCTTCACTTATGCAGGTGACCAATCCATCTTCTTCTAGGATTAACCCTATCCACTTGATTTGCAAGAACTGGACCTGGAGCTGGATATGGGTTTGTCAGAGAAACCCCAAAAATTCAAACTTTGAATTTCAAACTTCTGAAAGGATAGAAATATGCACCTTGATGAGCTGATCAAACTGATATATTCAGAATTTGAAAACTGCAAAGTTTCACTCCTCAATTTTGCCTTTGAAACTTCTGGATTCACTGGACGTGACCCTGAAATGGGGTTTGATGAATCCCACTCTTCTAATCAATCAAAATGTTTGATCCAAAGCTCTAAGCTTCTATTTTTCTGAGGAGCTTCCAGCCATGGTCACAGATTTCAAAAATTCCCATTTTTGCAGAAGCCCTAATTTTCCACTTTTTTTTATCAAAGTCCCGAACTAGGGTTTGATCAAGCCCGGCCTTCTGCCCAACCAAAAAATATGATCTTGTTCTCTAAATTTCTATTTTGATGAGTAGCATTCAGCCGTGGTCTCCGTTTACAAAAATTCCAACTTTCTTCAAAGCCCTAAATTTCGGAAGCCATGAAGGTACTCAAAAATAATTCTGTTTTGACAGAAATACGTACCTGATTGTTTTTGGTGTAACTCCAAACTTTTCAATCCACAGGGTCTGAAAACGTTTTCTGAGATAGCCTGACCTGTTATCTTTCCATCCTGACAGGTCTGACCTCAATTGGATTCTCTGAGAGAGAGTTATGTCAAATGTCGCAACGTGACCTGTTTTGGGATAAAACAGAAGAGCGAACTTGTATGGCGTGCCACGTGTCACTGTTTGAACTTCGGCCTCTAAAAAAATTTCTTGAGGTAGCTCGGCCTGTTACCTTTCCATCCTGATAGGTCTGACCTCAATTGGACTCTCTGAGAGAGAGTTATGCCAGGTTTTGCAACATGACCTGTTTATGGGATAATACAGGAGAGCGAACGTGTACGGAGTACCACGTGTCACTGGTTCAACTTCGGCCTCTAAAAACGTTTTCTGAGATAGTACAGACTGTGTACTACCTGTCACTTTTTACGAAATTTCATTTGGATCTTCCTAGCCCAAGATATGACCTTTTTCCCAAGGTCACCTAATTTTGACTCAGATCTGGAAGAGGCAGAAACCCTATATTGTACAGATCATAAATGACAAAGTACAACGAAGTAGAGGTTGTCCTTTGGACACAAGGTACCTGGAGATTTAATCTTCGTCCTGTAACAATTTCAGATCCGAAAACTTCGCCAAAACAGATTTATAGCGAAAGTTCTACGATGACTGGTGTTTGCTATGTAAAACCCTAACCTTCAAATTGTCGTAAGTAAAGCAAGTGTCGTTAGTGCCATACCTTGTCTTCCTTCAGGTTAGCTCTGATACCATGTTAAAATTCAATATGCTAAGACAGAAAATAGCAGCATTACATTCCATTTCACAATAATAGCATATACAGGATCACTGAAGAAACAACAAGCATAGCATAAACACAAGAGACAGAGATTTATCCTGGGAAACCCTCATGGGGTAGAAAACCCAGCAAAGCTTCCTCAATATAGATGACCAGCAATATACAAAGATGAAACCTTGAGATATGATCTCCTCCTCCACAATAGCAGACCTCTCCTCCACAAGTGTGCTATCCTCAAGTGTGTGTGTGTCAAATGAGGAACACACCTCCTCTATTTATACACTACTCTGATATGTATTTTACACAAGTACATGTAGGATCGTATTTAACCATTAGGTTAAATACCCCATTATAACTGACTGGGCCGATCCCCACATGGTGGGTCTAATAACCCTAGTTACCACAACCAACTTGGAGGAATAAACATCTCCGGATTTATAGTATAATCACATCGGAGGTATGGAACATCTCCGAAATAAATAATATACAAATATAATATTCTTTGAAGTTACAATATTTCAACAACATACTGATAAGAAACAATGACTCATCTGGAAAGGAGTCATTGGGCTTAGACTCTACATCAGTATGGGGGAGGTCACAAATAAGCTCAGCAAACACCAAAGACTTCTAGACTTAGCTTTTTCGAAAAGAAGATCGAATTCTTGCAGTATCACGATCCAACATGAATACTTGCCCCCAAGCACCTGACGTGTCAGAATGTGGTACATGGGGTTCGAATTGGCAATGATGGTGGTGGTGCGAAGCAAAATGTAATGTCGGAACTTCTGCATGACAATGACTGCCGCGAGAGCGAGCTTCTCAACATGTGAATAGCGAGTTTTAGCGTCAATGAGACCTTTACTAGCATAGTATATCACATGTTCTTGTGCGTTCTGATCTTCCTGTACCAAAATCATGGCGATAGTGGTGTCGGAAGCAACGAAATATGGAATGTAATCTCTATAGTAATTCGGCGGTTGGATCACAGGGGCATGTGTGATGGCATGCTTCAAACTATCAAAAGATCGTTGAGCCTAGTCATCCCAAATGAACGAGACGTCCTTTTTCATTAATCTCATGTAACCTTGTGTCTTCTGCACGAAATTACAAACGAAGCGTCGTAAGTAAGTTGCCCTGCCTTGCAAATTTTGAAGTTCCGTAATATTGGTTGGAGGTGGAAGAGCGATGATGGCTTCCACCTTCGAGGGATCAATACGGATCCCATCTTTTGAAATGATAAAGCCTAAGAGGCGTCCGGACTAGACACAAAAAATACTTTTGTGAGGATTCAGGCGAATGTTATACCGCCTGCATCTGAGGAAAACGACTGTCAAATTACCAAAGTGGAATTCCTGTTGCTTCGAATGGGCAGGGAGGTCATCCAAGTAGGGTTCCACAAGGTCCTTTACATCGTGGAAGGCGTACGACATGGCCCGCTGGAATGTGGCACCAACAGTTTTAAGGCCAAACGAAAGTTTGTGATATGCAAACATTCCCCAAGGGCACATGAATACAGTTTTGTGTTGATCGTCCGGGTGGATCTCGATTTGGTTGTATCCAGAAAATCCATCCATGAATGAGAAAATGACATTTCCAGCACAATTGTCGATGATCTGGTCGATGAAGGGAGTCGAGTAGTTGTCTTTGGGACAAGATTTGTTGAGATCCCAATAATCGACACAGACATGGATGGTCCCCTGCTTTTTGTTCACAAGGACGACGTTTGAGACCCATTTTGTCAATGGGACAGGGTAAATGAAGTCGGCCTTCAAAAGTTTCTCAATATCTGCCTTGATCGCTGCAGTCTTCTGGGGGTGTACTGGTCGCAACTTTTGGCAGACAGGTTTGATGTCGGGATAGGTTTTAATCTCGTGTAAAACAATGGAGGGGTCTATCCCAGGCATCTCCTCATAAGCCCAAGCGAACGCGTCTCGGAATCGCTTAAACAAGGCCATAGCGATGATGACTTCTTCAGGGGAACACTTATGGCCTAACTGAATGTGTTCCACTACACCAGGAGTAACCAAATGTCTATCAAAGTGGTAGGCTCAATGTTTGCTGGGTTGCCTTCATTAGGAGAATTTTGAGGTCTAAAATGGGCCTCATAAAAGATATAATAAAATATTGTGAGTTTGTCATTTTGTGGGGAAGGTATACTTACAACTCACCTCTTGCACTAGAATTCATGTAACTATGGTTAAGTTGATGTGAAACGATGTGTACAATTAAAATTAATACAAAATATTTTTTGATATAACTAAAAATATGAGTACTTTTGAATACATAAATGTACTCAAATAAAATTCTCATAAAATAAAGTAAAGTATTTTAATTTTTAATTATTTTTTAAATTAAACTTTTAGAAATAAATTTTCAATTATATTTATATAAAATAATTCACATTAATAATTATTTATTTTAAAATATATTTACATATTCAATACAAAATGTTAATCCACATTCATTAATAAAAATTTAACATCACATATAATATATATTAAAAAATAATATAATATATACAATAATACATTTATTATATCCCTTTATAATTACATATTATAATTTATTATCTATAATAAAACATAATTTTATATTTTTAAGTTATATTACATTAAAAAATTAAGTTATATTATCAAGTAATATCTTAATTTAAAAACTTCAACATGTTGAAATAAATACAAATTATATTACAATACTTTATATTTTATATTGCCCAGTTATATTAGTTAAAAGTTTAATTTATATTATTAAATAATATTATATTACAAAGTAATATGTTAAAAAATTTAATATGTTAATGCATAAAATTTAATACTTCACAAACAACCTATGCCTTGCAGTTGTCGTGGATGTGGGATTATTACACTCACTCACACTCCTTTTTTTTTTTCTGTTTTTTGTAGTTTGAGTCAACAATAAGTCGCAGAGGCATCTTAGTACTCATTGATATTGGAAGAAGGGGGGGAGCTCTGCGCGCAGCGAACATCTAGGGTTTCCGGGCGTGACTAGGGTTTCTAGGGTTTCTACGACGCGGCTAAGGCTCCTGTGGCGATGAACGGTTGCTCTCTGGCGGTGTGAAGGAACCCTGCAGTCGCATTATCTGACAGCATTAATTGAGGTGGTTTTGGTTTGAGACACCACTTTGCATTGGTCCGGTTTGATAACTGCCCTGCTCGTTGGAACGACAAATCTGGCACCGGTGACAACGGCGTGTGGTCCTGTGCGTTCCCAGGTTCACGGGCGGTGTGGGGTTTTGTGTTTATGAATTATTTTTTCCTTTGAAGCTGCTTTCATCGCTGTTGTCTCCGTTTTTGCTGCGTTGAGGTAATCATTGACGGGGGAAAGGGCATAGTTATCTTTTCGGCCGATTTGGAAACAGGATTTGGATTATGGCAGCCGGAATGGGCGATATGTTTCCGGAACCTATCCTACCGGAGGATAACAGTCTCAATGTCTCCGATTATATGATTGAGGAAGCCAGTCTATTCAAACCGGATGCACACTTTCATGAACGACTTAAAGGGAAACGGGCTCTTAACCCGGCGAGTCGACAGGTGGCTGCCCGTGGCAAAACATACAGGGGACATATGGCGGGTCGGAGGACACATGGTGATACGGGAGGGTCGGAACCTTCTGTCGGCAGTGGTCGGGATAACCCTGATGTGGGTAACAAAAAAAACTCTGGTTCATCTTCCCGGGCGGCTCGTCGTTTAAATGGGAAATATTTCCGCAGGCCTGGTGAATCCTGGTTAACAGTGGGACGTGACATTGGACTTGAGGAGGTTGTGGAATACAACATGACTGCGCTGGTGGGGAAATTTTCATATCATGCTATGAATAGGCGGGATATTGTTCGGCGGGTAGCGGCGAAGTGGCGTCCCCTGCTAAATTACACTCTGAAAATCTTTGCTTTGGCTTGCGGGTGGTACGGGTTCAAATTTGATGAAGAGGCACACTGCACTTTCATTATGGAGAGGCTATGGTTACACGGTTCTGGGAGCCTTATGTTGCAAAAATGGCAGAACGACTTCGATCCTGAAACTGCCGTGGTGCGTTTAAGGCACTTGTGGGTCCTTCTGCCCGGGCTTCCTCTAGCACTCTGGAATCGCGGGGCTTTTGAACCCATAGGAAACAGTTTAGGGAGGTTCTTACATGTCGAGGAAGAGCACATAAATGGTTTTGATCGGCGCATGGGTCGGATCCTTGTGGAGGTGGATATTTCATTGGGTTTAATTGATGTGTTAAACATCAATTGGCGTGGCCGGAAGATTACTCAGATCATTGATTATTGGGGTATCCCCTTTCGCTGTTCAAACTGCAAAGAAGTTGGGCATTTGTGGTGCCAATGCAATGCGTCGGCTTCATCTGGTCGTCTCAGGGATGGGGGTCCTTTCTGGTTGTCGGACGATGGCAGTGATATTGAGATGGACACAATGGGCTCGCTGGATGGATTTTCCAACCGGGTACCCACTCTGGAGGCTCCGGACTCGGCTCTGTTCCATAAGTTAGAAACACAAGACCCTAATTTCTACTATTCGTTGAATGAGTTGGATATTTCATTTATTAATGCACTTGATTTAAACAATGGAAATAATGGAAATTATATGAGTCGCCATCGACACATGAAAACAATCTATTCTGGATCTGAACACATTTCAAATGAATCCTCTGGGGATGATGGCCTTGTCTCTGAGAACGAGCCGTCTGTGAGTGTGATTGCGACTTGTCCAATCGACACCTCCCCTGTCATACCGGATTCCCCCAGGCTTCCTCTTACTATCTCCCCGACTGTTATTTTATCAAGTGATTCGGAGGCTCCTATTATGGTTCAGGGTGGTGGTGGGGATGTGGGTGTGGCGATGCGTCCGTCAGGCCCCAAAGTGGAGCCCAATAACACGATTGGGGGCTCTGGTGGTGTGAGCCCGGTGACACTGTCGGGGTCTGGTGGTCTGGTTGGGGGTTTGGATAAAACATGTGAGCCCTGTGAAAAGTTAATTCTTATTCCCTCTTATTCTGAGATGGTGAAGAAAACTTCTATCCCTACATTCTATAAAAACAGGCAGTTAGAAGAGTCTATGCCACTTGGGGGGGATTTGGGGGGGGCTGTTGATGTGCCAACTTCTGTTTTGGTGGGGGATGGAAAAAATACTTCTCTGATTTCTGCTAGCACATTGGGGGATTTAAGTATACAAAAAGGGGCACGTAGGGGTGGTTTGGCCCCGGAACTTTCTCCTCTTAAAACGAGGAGTGCAAGGAAAAACAAGAAGGTCACCATGGGGGGGATTGTGGATGGCTGTGGTCCTGTGGATTCCCCCAAATCTACTGATACCCGGGCTCTTAGAGGAATGAAATCCCTTGCAAGGGTTCGAAAATGATATTTTTCTCCCTTAATATCCGGGGTGTGGGGGGGGCTACCCAAACAATTGGCCCTCAAGAGAGTTCTACATATTACAAATCCTGATTTGGTACTTCTCCAGGAAACTATGGTTTGCGGTGAAAAGGCTCGTAGTTTTTTTAACAAGGTTAAGCCGGGATGGATGGTTTGTACTGTGGACGCTGTTGGTCTTTCTGGGGGTCTCTTAGCGGCATGGAACCCCTCGGTTTTGAGACTAAATCCTTCTTTCACCTCCCTGGGTATCCTATTATCTGGCAATATCAGGGGGGTGGAGAAAAATGTAAATATTATCAACTGCTACGGGCCGTATTCTGATCGACCGGAATTCTGGGAAGAAGCAGTTTCGGGTCACTTGCTAGAATTGGAAAATTTAATTATTGCTGGGGATTTTAATTTTACTTGGGGGGATGGTGAGGTCTGGGGCAATATGGCTCATAGAGACCCGATGGGAGCTTATTTGAAAAAACTCTTCATGAAATTTTCACTGGTTGATATTGCTCCATGTCCGTTGGTTCCAACTTGGTGCAATGGAAGAAGGGGGGATTTGATGATTCAGAAACGAATTGATCGATTTTTTATTTCTGAATCTCTGCTGGATGGCCTTCAGAACTACAGGTCCTGGATTCACCAAATAAAAATCAGTGATCATCTTCCTATTATACTACAATTTGAGGTGGAAGGCATACATCAATCCTATCCATTCAAATTTAATTCCACTTGGCTTTTAGATGGGGAATACACTCTGGGTGTGCGGAACAGGTGGCTACAATTGGATGTTTCTGGGGAACGTTCTGCCATGGATAAGTTGGCGGTGAAGATTAAGGCTATTAAGGACTACACTATTATGTGGGAAAAAAACAAGAAAGCTGAAATGGGTCGAGAACTTGATGAGATTGAATTGGAAATGTCAACCCTGTTGCAGGGTTCGGTGGGGTCTGAGATTAGCCCTGGGGATGCGCTGAAACTCTCTGCTTTGGAGAGTCGTAAATTGAATATTCTTCTTATCCAAGAGGAATCATGGACGTTGAAGAGTCGGGCTATTTGGATAAAATCTGGATATCAGAACACAAAAAATTTTCGTCAGTTTGCGGACTCTAGAAGGATGCAAAATACTATTTGGGACCTAAATGATCACTGTGGCAGGAGGATTTGGGGGGAGGAGGAATTGATGGGGGAGGCCGTCCGTCATTTTCAGGAATACTATTGTGATCCTAAAAATACATCTCTGGCTGAACAATTTAAATTTATTAAGGAGTATCCTCGTATATTCAATGAAGAGGAGGGGGATGATATTTTCCTAGAAGTTTCTTTGGGCGATGTGGAAAGCACATTGGGTGGGTTTGCAAAAGATAAATCACCTGGGCCGGATGGGTGGATTGTGGAATTGTTTATACATTTCTTTGATATTATGGGGGAGGATATCAGACTGGCTGTTGAGGAATCCCGAAAACAAGGCTCAGTGTCTGGGGCTCTCAACTCAACATATTTGACTCTTATTCCGAAAACATCTCACCCGAATAGCTATAATGAGTTTAGACCTATTGCACTCTGTAATTTAGTCTACAAGTTTATTGCTAAGATTATTGCTGATCGGATCAAACCACTCCTTTCTCGGCACATTTCTATGGAGCAGTATGGTTTTTTGCAGGACCGTCAGATCCATGATGCGGTGGGTGTGACTCGGGAAATTTTCCACACGATAAAGCAGAAGCGTCTTGATGCTCTCATTATTCAGTTGGATCTGGTGAAAGCATATGATAGGGTGAATTGGGATTTCTTGAGATTAATACTGATTCAGATTGGTCTTCCTTGGAAAGTGATGAAATGGATTATGGCCTGTGTAAACCCAGTTAATTATGCCTTATTGATTAATGGGCATCCTACGGACTTCTTTAAGGCCTCATGGGGCCTTCATCAGGGGTGTCCACTATCACCACTCTTATTCCTCTTGGTTATCAAAGGGCTGAGTTTATCCATACATAAGGCTAAGAGGGATGGGCTGTTAGAAGGAATTAAAATTACTAGAGATATATCAGTTACACACTCCTTGTTTGTGGATGATGTAATGCTCTTCGGTAATGGTACACTTGCTGAGTGGGTACAATATAAAAGGATCCTTAACTTATTTTGCTCGGTTTCTGGTATGAGCATCAATTATGTTAAATCACGTTTCCTTAAACACTCTCTATTGATGTCTGTGGAATGCTCCATTCAATCTATTCTCCCCTTAAATTTTCTGGAGTTGGAGGCTGGAACGAAATATCTTGGCTTCTTCTTAAAGCCGGCTAATTACCTTGTGAAGGACTGGACTTGGCTCGTTCGGCGTTTTGAGGGATGCATAATCCACTGGAGCTTTCGCCATTTATCATTGGGAGGTCGTCTCACGTTGGCAAAAGCGGTCTTACAGCATTTGGGCGTGTATTGGTTTACTCTTTGCAAAGTTCCTAGATCCATACTTTGCCTAATTCGTCGTAAGTTATTTAACTTCTTATGGTCGGGTGGTGGTACTCATGAAAAATATCATCTTATTAATTGGTCCAGGTTGGCCCGTCCGTGGAAATTGGGGGGCTGGAATATTAAGGATCTAGACCTTTTTGTAAGGGCTCTGCATGCGAAAAGTCTGTGGCGAGCACTCTTTGACAACTCTGTTTGGGGCCGGATTATCAAAGCCAAATACCTGAAAAATATCTCTGTTGAAAAGTGGCTTAGAATGGAATGGCCTGTTACTGTGGGTGTGTCTAATATCTGGAATGGTCTGCTAGGTTCGTTTAAGGTTATCACGTAGTGGATTGCTTGGATTCCTAGCAATGGGCGCGACATAAGGTTGGGGCTTGACCCGATCTTGGGGGGCCCTGCTGAGCATACTCTTTCGACGGAATTAAGGGCACATCTTAGATCAAAAGGATATTATACTCTGGCACATGCTGTTGGTCTGTTCAAGGAGGGTCGGTCCTTATGGATATCGGCCCCCCAGCTGGGATTATCAGGTACTTTGGGTTTGGAATGGGATGGTTATATCAGGTCCTTTTATCAATCTAACATACAATTATCTGATTCGCCTGACAGATTAATTTGGTCATGGGATGTGTCATGTGGAAAGGTTTCCGCCGAATTGGCTTATGATGCATTGTTTGTTGAATCATTCTCTGTTGTTCTCTGGCGGGAGAAATATATTTGGAAACTGGTCATTCCTCTCAAGATAAAGTGTTTTATCTGGCTTGCGTTATCCAACAGGATTCTCACTTGGGATAACTTATGTCGGCGTGGCTTCAATGGTCCGGGTTGGTGTCCTCTCTGCTACAATTTGGAGGAGACAGTTGATCACCTTTTATCGACATGTTCTTTCATTAGGGGTATTTGGGAGCAGATTGCAATCAGAGTCGGTGTCCATTTCAAATGGGGTGAACATCCTCTTTGTACTTGTATGGAGTCTTGGTCTCGGCTTCCCACTGATTGTGTGGAACTTCCATACTTTATGATCTGGGAGGTTTGGAAAACCCGTAATGCATGCATCTTTGAAAACTTAAAACCTCACGGAGCAACTTTATGCTATAAGATATTAGCTGCTCATAAGGAATACATATCATATTTTGGTGCGGGTATTGGCAAGACGACTCGGTTAATGAAAAACAGATTGGCTCCTCCAATCTTGGTTTTTCCCTGTGGTTTCTTTGACGGGGCCGCTGTGTGCCAAAATGGCATTGGGGGAGCTGGCGCTACAATTCACATTTCAAATGCTATCTCATTTCACTATTGGCTAAATCTGGGACCTGGATCTAATACTAGAAGTGAGATTTGTGCACTTTGGCTCTTACTGTTTTGTGCCCGACAAAGGATGATTACTTCGTTTCTTGTATTTGGCGATTCACAGGCTATCATCTCATGGGCACAGGGTTCTTCCTCCCTGAATGTACTTATGCTCAATCATTGGCTGGAAGTAGCTCGTAAGCTCATTCTTGAATTTGAGCACATCCACTTTGAACATATCTATAGAGAGGTGAATCTGGAGGCGGATATGCTCTCTAAGCGGGCTCTTAACTCTCAGAATGGGGTCATCATGTGGCAGGAATGGAGAGATGATCTACTTATTTCACATGGTTCTCAGTTGTTACATTGGACATGAGGATTGTTGTCATTTTTGTTTGATCTTTTATATTTCTCATATGATATTTGCGGCATGTAATACTTATTTGATTTTCAGTTTCCTTGTGCAGATTCCTGAAAACTGCTATGTCCAATTACTTGTTGGACATTGCTATATACTATCATATTTTTGCGGCCTTTATATCATCCTCTTGCAGGTGTTGTTCCGTTTTGCTCTGATCGGTTGTAATCTCTGTATTACACTCCGAGTTCGGTGACTTCTTATCTGCTGGGGATGCCTCTGATGTTTGGCATATGTTGTTATTTATATTGTGGACTCTATTAGACACTTATGTGTTATTGATGATATTTTTTGTTATGATGCTGGGCACATAGAGATGTGTCTTATGGGAGATGTTTGGGTGTTGTGGCACCTTTGTCATTTTTTGGTTGTTTTATTGATACATTATGGTGATGTAACTAGAATGTTCCGGGGGCTACTTCTGATAGCACTGTTATGACTTTGTTCTGGATTGACAGTTGGAAATATTTTACTATTTCGCTTATTAATAGTAAGTTATATTTTTCTGTGAAAAAAATAATGCATAAAATTACCAACTCATATTATATTACTTAATATGTTATTCACATTAGTTTATGTTGAGGCACGTGAATTCTTATTCACGTTGCTTTAATATGTGAATAAGAAACTTATACAAGAAATTTAAATTCACAATATTCAATGTAGAATATCCGTACGTAACTTATATGTAACTTATATTCGCTAGATTCAAAATAGTATGTAGTGAAGATTTTATTTTGAATTTTGTTTGACTTTTGAATAAAAATATTTTTTTATATTTAAAAGTTAAGGTACTTTAAAGTGAATATATTACGTACATATGTATTTTATTTAAAAGTAATGTTTGAGTACTTTTTTTTTATTATGAGCATAGTTAACCATGAGTTTTTTACCACCATTTAGAATTTGACAAGTAAGCAGCTTTAACTCAAGCAATGTCACCTCAACTGCAATAGATGATGTCATTCTCTAGAATTTGATTGGTTCTTGTAAAGTTGATTTTGATAGTACACTTTTTTTTTTAGGCCCATTTTTTACCTCAAAATTATCCTAATGCAGAATCCATTTGACACGTGAGTATCAAGGGGTGAGAGCCAGAATAGACATCCAGTGTGAGGATGGTGTGAATGATGTTCTCCACAGTATCCAAAATAGGAAGGAAAGATGAACGGTGGTGGAGGTCTTCCCACGGAGGATCATCTGCACTCATGATTTCCATAATGGACTCATCTGAATGAAAAGTCTGTAGCAGAGGATCGGATGATTTCCGTTGTAGAGAACGGGAGGTGGAGGTCACAGCTAAGTGGTCCTCCAAGGATGATTGGATGGCCTCGTATATAAGTTCAGCAGGTGACAGAGGCATGGTGTCTCCAATCAGGTGTGTTGTGGCTTCATCATGAACAAGCCATGAATTAGTGGAGTTAGGGATAGATGAAATTTGCGAGGAGATCATGTTCACCGTGGCAACATGGTTTGGGGGATCCGAAGTAGGAAAAACACCCATAAGGGATGAATCCTTCAGGAGGCCAACCCCCACACTCTCATATTTTTGCAAAGACTGTCCGATTGAAGGGACGTTATCGCCCGGGTGAGAAGTGGTTTCAGGTGTACAGAAAACCAGTTGGTCGACTGTGATAATTCGGCCTTGATGGGGGAATTGTACGATGCAGAAGAGGGATGATGCAACCGTAGTCATGGCATAAAACCAATTACGACCAAGCAGAATATTATAATCTAATGGGGCAGCGACCACTTCCACGTTAAGGGTTACGGTCTTGCCCCCCAGTTTGACTGATAAAGCTTGTAACAATCCATGAGGTTGAAAGCCATGTCCGTCAAAGGCTCTCAGAGTGGTAGGAGAACGATTCAACTCGAGAGAACCTATGGCTCTCCAACATGCGATCGACATGACTAACGTAGAGGCTCCTTCATCTAAAACGGTACGATGGATAACCTTCCCAGCAATATTTGTGGCAACTTGAAATGCCAATTGATGGGAGAGCCTCGGTTTGAAGTATTCTATCTGGAACATGATGGTATTCGATGAATCCGGGTCAACTGCACCGATGGTAGTGAGGAGAGTCTTACGCTGATTTGGACAATTTTGCAAGACTTCGAGCGTCGACATAGCACAAGGAGCTTATGCTAGGTCCTCTACAATCTTGTAGTTTTGAGCATCTTGAGCATTGGATTTAAAAATCGATTTTCTAATCGTGCTCTTGGGTGGACGCAACACTGACTCGAGGGAAGGCTTCTCAAGGGTGAGAGGCGCAATCGGTACGGTGACATCGGGCATCGAAGTGGAAGCTTTTCCAGTATTACTTCCAACGGGTTCCTTGGCTGGAACGGAATCATACGAACGAGAGTGGGTATTCAAGTTGATAGTCTCATTACGTACCATGAGGACATGTGCGGTGGTGGATGCTTCTCCTTGGGAAGAAGAAGTGTGAGCGATCGACTGCTGATTTTGAGCAGGGAAGGGATCATTGAGAACTGCGGTTGTGGGATTTCCCTTAAGAAACTTTTGAACTTCGTCTCTATGGGGGCACTCCTTGGAAAAATGATCATCACCACACAGTAGACAAGGATACTTTAACTTCCTTTTCTGTTTGGTATCATCAGGAATGCTCTTTTGTTCTTGCTGGGTGGAAGATTTCTTAGGTTTCCCCTTGTTTTTATTCTTACCACAAGAATTTTGAGGTGAAGCTAATGAAACAAAATTCACTTCTTCAGTGACAACAGGGGTGGATGATTTGGTGGTACCGAGGCCAGCCTGTGTTGGTGATGGGGACGAACCCTGTGGGTTTGAAGAACCAACAGTTTGAGAGGAAGGCTGGGTGTGAAGGGATCCAATGATGCCATCAACTTGGGGTCCCTTGGGTGGTTTCGCAGGGTCATAAGTGTTGCAGGGTGCGTCGGGAAGAATATCAAGCAATGTGCCAGATTGAGCATAGACTAGGTCTAGCACATGGGCACGAGCGATGGCTTGTTCTTCAGTGACATCACCTCCCATGGCAACATCTCATGCTATGGTAGGGATGAGAGACTTCGTAAACCAGTCTTCTAGGAGTTGATTTCGAATGGGAGCTTTAATGAGACGACGTCTCCTTCGCCATTCATATATATGATCTGAAATGTGAGTGGTGGTATTCTGACGGAGCGAGGTTAAAAGCTCTGTACCAGTCTCATACCATATAGGAAGCTAGAAGTGAGTCAAAAAATTCATGGCAAGAGAACCAAAATCGGGAAAAGAATGGGGTGGTAATTCGATATACCACTTGGCAGCCGAACCGGTGAGAGTCCTTTAAATCAATCTGATATGGATCGAGTTGTCTATGAGGGAGTTAGATGAACACCATAAGTGGTATGTCATCACGTGGTTTTTGGGATCTTCACCTAGCTTACCATCAAATTTCGGGAGATCTGACGGAAGTTTCACTGGAATAGGTGGCCAATTCGTTCTGTGGTAGATAGGTTCATTGGTCAAACGAGATAGATCGGGTAGGTCCAAAGTAGCCAAAAAGGGTAGCTGCAGATTAGGCTATGAGTGCTGATAGTATGGATAAGGCGTGTAAGGACTAGTAGGACCATAAGGTGTACCAGGAGGAAACTGGCCATAGGGGAACGGGCCGCCCAGACCAAAAGGAGGCCTGCCGCCATAGTAAGGTGGTCCATTACCATAATAGGGTGGCCTATTACCGTAAGGTGGGGGTCCTCCTCCGCCACCGGGAAAAGGTGGGCCACCTCCAAAAGGTGGGGGTCCACCACCACCACCAGGGTAGGATGGTCCGCCACTGCCTCCATCGGGAGGAGGTGGTGGACCACTACCACCATCAGGATAGGATGGGCCTCCACCACCTTTGTCGGGAGGGGGGGGTGGGCCACCTCCACCATCGGAAGGGTAAGGGCCTCCTCTGCCACCTCCACCATAGTAGGGTGGTGGTCCACCAGCACCGCTACCAGGTCCTCCACCACCGCCACCGTCAGGAGGGGGTGGTGGTCCTCCACCGCTACCACCAATGGGGGTGGGCCATGATGACCGAAACGAGGTGGTCCTCCACTAGAAGGGAGAGGTCCGCCTCCTCCAGAATTATGTGGGGGCCCGCCGCCTCCAACGGGAGGTGGGGGTGGACCAATGGGAGGTGGAGGGACTTGAGGGAATGTAAGTGGGGGTCCATGTTGTAAAAAATTTTGCTGTCCCCATAGAGTGTAAGGATTACTGGGGTAGGGTACCCTATAGAGTGCATTTCCAGGATTAAGTTGGCCCGTCATAGGGTTAGGATGACCTAGATACGCTTGACTCGGTGGAGGTTGAATTACGTTGGATGGTCCTCCAACATGGGATAGTCCCGTAGTGGAAGATCCAGGAGGTAGGGAATTACCAACGGAAGGTCCGATGGGAAATCCAACCATGGTATTATGGTTAAGAGACAGGGGTTTCCCCCCAGCAACAACTTGGTGACCACTAGGTAAAGGTTGACCCAACACTGGTTGTTGATTATTCATCATAGGATTAACGTTACTTGTAAAAAGGGTGGGGGTAAGGAGTATCCTCCCCTCAAAGTTTGGGGTGGGGGAGGAAAAAGTAACGTAACCATGGTGGTCGCAGGTGTGTTGGATTGTTGTTGTTCAATAGGTTGGGTAGTAGGAAGTACTGAATTAGTCTCCTATCTAGTAGATGCATGTGCAAGAATGGATGGTTGACCAGTTTCAGAAGTGGTCACGTGTTGTGTGGATGATTCTGGTGACTCAAAAGATAAAGAGAAACCTGGGATTGGTCTGTCATTGAACCTTATTTGAAATTTTTGATTTCTAAACTCTTCACCCATAGCATGTAAATTAGCCAATTGCTCGTGATAAGGTGCTGAGCGATCATCGGGACTAGCCCAACTGGGTGGGGGTGCAATGGTAAAATGGGCCACTGGGTGACTGGTAGAAGATGTCCAATAAGTTGTTGAAGGAACAACAGTTGCTGTGGGGTCATCCTAGGGTTGATTTATCCATTCCAATGACCCAGGCTCTCCTGACGCAATGGGAGGTAAGTCTTGTGAAGTGGGGAGTTGTGCTTCTTCACCCTGCGGGGGATGAGAGGTAGGTGAATCTGGAGGAGTATGAGGAAACAAAAGTCCTCCAACATTCAAAGTGGGGTTTTCCACTTCATGTGACCCAACCCTGGCATGTGGATCCATCCTTACCCTTGAAATTACCTCTCGGTTAAGGGGATATTCGGGTGGTAAGTTTTGAATTCTCCTTCTCCAAGGAAAGTCAGCCAGAGTGATTGAAACAAAAGTTTCTCCTAAGGAAAACTAAAAGAAAAGCAGACCAGACAAAACCCTACACAAACTAAGGAAACAAAGAAACTTACGTTATAAGAGTGGATTCAACGGTCTGGAACCTCACAGGATTGTCAAGGCTTTGCAACTCATGATATACCGTAGGGTCCAACAATATGACGCAACAAGGAGGATTGGGACCGTACCCTTTCTTGCATACCTGATTACCTAGATGGTACGTGTGTAGTAGCTCCCTGAGTGTTGTTCTCGGTGTATTGTTTCGCCAGGACGGCCAACAGGTTAACTCAGTTGGTTTCATAAATCCTAAGGGTGTCTCCCGATATACGCAAGGTAAGTGGGAGCTCAAATCCGTAGTGGTGTTGTCTAATGCACAATCGTTCAGCAAGAGACCTTCCGATATACTACCGAGTATGTGATACACCCTTCGATATACACCAAGTACTCAAGGTGACTTGGTGGGTACGTGAAGGAGCTCGATTCACTGATAAGTACGTGGAAGACTACAATACCCCCTGGATACAGTGCTGGCAAATAACGACAACTCCCACGCTTAACAATGCCTTAACACGTCTCTAACTTACACACAAGTTGCTAAAAATTTTACCCTAATTCTATCGTTAATTTTATCTGGACGGTTAGGTGAATGCATGAGGTGAGTACATAATCAGAAACATAATGCAGGCCCTAATTGCATGCAAAAAGTATGATTTTCTTTCGATGAATGCTACGTATGGGAAGGAGAAAATTTTCTTAATGCAATGCGACACAATCCCAAATCTACGAAAAGTGATAATGAAATATTCTTTTCCTTTTTAGCGAAACATAAAAACACAACACTACTAAACCAAATCAAAACATGTTTTTTCTTTTTCTTTTATCTTTCCAAAACGAAAATGATACTAAGTAATGAAAAGAGAGAGATCCTAAGCAGAGTATGCAAGCTTTTCACTTTCACTGTGATTGCCTAGAAGCATAAAAAACAAGAGATACAATGTGACTTTTTCAAGCATGGAATTAATTTTGCAAAACTTGAAAGTTTTTCAAGAAGATGAATGACTCATAATTCATGAAAAATGCAAACAATACAATTTTCTTCAACTTTTCAAAAGATTTATAAATGAAACATTCCAATGCATGTGCAATTCTTCAAATGATTTCGAAAATGATGGAAACAGAGTATCCTTGATCTTTCAATGGATGCATCAAAACAATAATTTGATAACAGCTATGCTTTTAGACATGGATTTTTGAAATGAAAAGATCACTTGCAGCACTCTAACAACTCACAAAATATCAAGAGAAAGCGAGCACTCTATGGAATGAAAGTACACACAAACACTCAAAACTCAAACAGTAACAAGTAGCACTAAAGCAAACAAAGCTCAGAAAAATAAATGCAAGTGAGGTCTGGAAACTGATCCAATACACTTGACTGGATCTGGTAAGGAGAGGAGGGAATGCAAGGGTGAGTGGATGCAGGTGGGGGAGACCAAAGTGTCCGCCACTACCAAATATTAGGCTTGTCCAATATGGGACTCAAAAAAACTCCAACAAAAACAAACAACCCATTCACACAAAGCGAAAAGAGATCTCTGATTGGATCACATAGTACAGAGGGAGTCTGCACACAAACCAAACTCAAAACATAAATGGAGGGAGGGTGCCTGTATGGAAAAAATGGTAGATCGGTGCACTCTGTATTTATACACAGTGCGACATTGCAGGTCACCAATGCGGGGAGTGCGACGGCGTCGCAGAAGTCCAATGGAAGGGATGCGACAAACAAGTAACAGGAATAGCACATAGATAAAAAACAACACAATGTCGCTCTGGGTACACTGACCAGGTGCGACAGGAGAGATATAAGTTCACAAATGAACCAATTCTCCAAGTAATGAGCATGAGCAGGTTTGAAAATGACAAATACAAACTCAAAGGAAGCTAATCAGACTCTTCAAAGTGAAGATCTGACAGTGAAATCAACTTAAAGAAGGAAATGACAAAATGATATGGCTTGGCAAGAAATCAACTGAAAAAAAAACATTCAAATTGATAACTACAAAGAAGTGTTCTTTCCCCAGTATGGTCACCAGATTTGTTTGACGGACAATCCACTCGAGCGGACGCAAGCCGGATCTCCCTAGCTCAATGCGAGTCTAGAACAAATAGTACAGACTACAAGCTCTTTTCCTATATATGATTAAGGATCAAGTACTAGATATCTTACCTTAACTTCACAATCCTTTCTCCTGGACGTTGCTCCACGCTCCACGGTCGTCAGATCTCGGCTGCAAGACCTGTAAAGACACTGAACAAATACAAGCAAGTAAAAGATATCTATACAATAACCAATCTATGTAAACAGTTAAGCAGGTAAATTACACAACATCATCACACATGAACAATATTGGTGGAAAACATTTGTATTACTGTACATAAGGAAAGTACATAGAAGAGAATAGATCACCACTGAGGCTTAACGTAGCAACCCTTCTCCATCCAAGCCAATGCCATAACCTCTTCAAGGAAGCAAGAGTCTCTCAATGAGTGAGTATAGGTCTCTCTAAGATGATTTCACCAGCATGTAGACACTATAGACTTCCTCCCTTTGGAGAGGGGTAGAGCTTCACTTATATAGGACTAAGTGGATAGGGTATGGATAGGTAAGTTGAGATATGGTAGGAGAGAGATAGGGGATCTTTCCAAGAGGTTAGGAATCGAAATCCGGCTCCCCCATGAGGTCAGGGATGAGGATACAAGTCAACAAGCTTCGAGAATGAGCTTGAAGAAGCTATTTTTTCCCATTAACTGACTTCGTCGCACTCTGTAATGGAGCAAGGTGTGATGTCGCAGGTTGCATGAGTGCAACCTGCGACGACCTCTCAAAAACTAGCATAAATGCAATGAAGTTCTTCCCCAGTAAATAACTTAGTCAATGGAACTTCAGGGATGTATACACTGAATCTCAAGATGGTAAGATTTTAGGTGTAACACTTACCATCAACACCTTTCTTCAACTTGAAGACCCACTTACATCGAACAACTTTTCTATCTTTAGGGAGTTCAACCAAGTTCCATGTCTCGTTATTATCCAGAGAATCCATTTCTTCTTTCATTGACATCTTCCATTTAGCATTGTCAACACAATCAATGGCTTCCTGAAAACAAGAAGGTTCTCCACCATCAGTAAATAAAGAAACAGACGAAACAAAATCGGTATACCTTTTAGGAGGATTTCTCTCCCTCATAGATCTTCTTGGTTTAGGTTGTGGAGTTTCTACAATTTCCTAAATTTCTTCATCCTCTATGACTTCTTTATCACCAGATACTTTTTCTTGTTTCTTTGAGTCATGAGAAGATTGGGACTCCAATTGAACTAGTTGTTTTGATGGTACCTGTTCCGATTCCACATCAACTTTTACATTTTCTGATTTAATAAGAGAAGACTCATAAAAAATTACATCTCTACTAATGATGATTTTTCAAGCAGTAGGATCCCACAACCTATATCCTTTTGTTACATCGTCATATCCAACAAAGATGCATTTCTTTGATCTGGGGTCTAACTTTGAACGCTTATTTTTAGGAGTAAGTGCATAAGCTTCACAACCAAAAAATTTCAAATTTGAATAACTACAAGGTTGACCAATCCATACCTCTTTCGGAACTTTACAACTTATTGCAATTGACAGTGACCAATTTATTAAATAACAAGTAGTGGAAACTGCTTATGCCCACAACTCTTGAACCAAATTAGCATCGTTGAGCATGCTCCTTGCTCTCTTTAGAAGATTCATATTCATGCGTTATGCAACGCCATTTTTCCGAGGAGTGTATACATTTTTTTTATGTCTTACAATCCCTTCTTCTTTTCAATACTTCTCAAAATCTAAAGAAGTAAACTCACCTCTGTTATCCGTTCTTAAGCATTTGATTGTCCTTCCAGTTCTTTTTTCCACCATAATTTTAAAACTTTTGAAAGTATCAAACACATCAGATTTTATTTTTTAAAACATAGACCCAAAATTTCCTTGAAAAATCATCCACAAACAACACAAAATATGCTTCTCCTCCATAGGAAACAGTAGGATATGGACCCCATACATCAGAATGAATGTAGTCAAGAACACCTTTACTAACATGAATCCCTACTTTGAATTTTTGTCTACACGGTTTCCCAAATATACAATGTCTACAAAACATCAAATCCAAAGATTTCAAATTTGGAAGTAATTTATGATTCATTAATACCTGTAGTCCTCTCTCGCTCATATGACCAAGACGTTGATGCCATAATCGAGTGCATTTTGATGCCTCTTCAGATACCAATGTTGTTTCATTAACTGGAGTTCTTCCAACTAGTTTGTAAAGGTTTCCTATTTTCAATGCCTTCATGATCACTAAATCACCCTTAGATACTTTTAGTATCCCACTTAAACCTGTAAAATTATGACCACAAGAATCCAACACTCCCAAAGAGATTAAGTTTTTCTTTAATTCAGGCACATGTCTAACATATGTTAGTGTTCTTATAAATCCATCAAACATTTTAATATTAATACTTCCAACCCCAATAGTCTTACATGAATAATTGTTTCCCAAAATAACTACACCATCATTAACTGTTTGATAAGAAGTAAACCAATCTTTATTAGGATAGACATGGTGCGAAGCACCATAATCTAACAACCATTCTTCATTGTATTCTAAAGCACTACAAAGGACAAAACCTCGTCAATCATACCTGAATAAGTTTCAACTGAATTTGCCTCATATATGGAGTCTTCCTTTTTGGATTCTTGTCTTTTCCAACAGTCCTTCTTGAGATGACAATTCTTGTTGCAGTACCAACATTTGAGTTTTCTCTTTGTTCCCTTTGATTTAGATCTGGAAGTACCTCTTGAATTTTCTCCTCTTTTTTTGGATTGACCTCTAACAAACAAAGCTTCTGTTGTGGAGGAATCAATACTAGCTTTATTTCTTAACTCCTCAGACAACAAAGCTCCAACCACATTATCAAATTCCAAAGTATCAGTTGTACAAAGACTAATGGAAGATACTACATGACCCCAAGATTCAGGTAAAGTACATAAAATATTTACTACCTTATCTTCATCATCAATATTAACATCCATAGTAGTCAACTAGAAAATAAGAGTATTAAAGACATTCAAATGATCTGCAATCTTCGTACCTTCTTTCATTTTCATACCATATAGCTTCCTCTTAAATTAAATTATGTTTGTTAAAGACTTCTTCATATACAGGATTTCCAACTTGCTCCATAAACTTGTTGTTGACTTTTTTGCAAGGAAATTAAACAAGACATCGTCCACAAGACATAATTGAATTGTGCTAAGTGCTCTGGCATCTAGATCCTCCCATTCATCATCTATCATTGTAACGTACCCCACATATACACATATTTACAGTGTAATACCATGAAATAAAAAAATAAAAATCTTTTGAGCATCTAATTGACAGCTTCATATCTATGTTAGTTGGCCCATAAACATAAATTAATGCACCGACAGCCATAATCATGCCATTTGTGCCCAGAATAGACATATCATAGCTTGCATACTTAACAATACAACACAACCCAACCTTATTCATACAAAAGACTCTCAATCAGGCATTCAAACTTCATAACTAGGTTTATTCCTATCATGCTATGAACAATATATGAACCATCCATTCATCATTAAGGTTTTGCAAGGATAATAATATATGAGGTACATAAATGAAGTATAAGCCATGCATCTTTCACATATAATATTCCTAATGTAGATAACTCATGCAATTGAAGGAAACATCATTCATGAATACAACCTTCTATACAAGCTTAAGCATAACATTATCATGGCTTACATTTACTTACCCTTTCATTCAACAATTTGAAATTCACATGAACATTAAAATTCATCCACAGATAAACTTATCTGAAATTCATGTAAAGGTGGAAACTGGCTGCATGTGAGCCATGCTCCACCCAACCTTAAAACTTGTCTAGCCTGTACTATTTTAGCTCCCAAGCTCACCCCCAAGCTGAGATCCAAAAATTAACCCCAAGGTGTCTCACCAATCCCCCTCAACTCACTCACGGAGTCAAAGGTAGAAGTAATAGAGATACAGGGTTCAACAAATAACATTTTGGTAACCAATTCTTTGTAAATTCCACAATTGACCAACCCGAGTTCCTTCCTAAAATGCACATCGATACAATTCAGGGTCTCATGCATAATTTCCAATCGACTAGTGTAAGAAACCAAGGAATTCATGGCCAAGACAATTTAACTTAGCAAATTGGGTTCAGGTTCATCACAGGGATTCTTTCCCAAGTTTTCCACACATCTCATTTGTTCCGCAGACGTTGTACAGGTTCTCCTTGTACGTCTGTGTCCTCTGCGTCTCCTCTTATTCCCCCCCCAACGAACCTCCCACACTCTAGGAAGTTTGTAGCATCCACATGCCCCACTTCCGCATGGCTCACCGAGGTAACCCCGTGTCCCCTTTGGGCCCCCACGTGGTTGTCCCCAAAGGAACACGTTACCCCTTCATCCTTAAGAAAGATTAATCACTTAATCTCAAAAATAATTAATATTTCATTATTAAATATTCCTCATTTAATTGTATGGCTTAGGAATGTGGGTTTTGGATTTATCATAAGGTTTATAGAACAAGGGTTTAGGGAACAAGGTACATAGGTCAACCTTACCCCCTCAAAACCCTCGGTTAATATCTGGATCTCCTCTTCACTGTATTGCTCCTCATGCAGCCAGCTGATATTTGTATTAAAATATTATCATGCTATGTACATACTCATAGCCAAAATGTTCAAGTTACAATAAGAGCTCTAATCTGGGCCAGGGGTGTTACATTTCCCCTCCCCTTAAAGTCTTCATCGTCCTCGATGATTACCATTGTATCAAAACATATACAAAATTTCATTGTCGTAATGTTTTGTTATATACACATTTTCAAAATAAATGTGGATACTCTTCCCTCATTATATCTTCTAGTTCCCAAGTAGATTCCTCGGGACTGTAATGGGTCCATTGGACCTTTACTTGTCTGATGACTCTGTTCCTGAGTGGCTTGATTCTACGATCCAATATGCATATTGGTTGAACTTGCATTTCCCCTTCTGGTTTCACCTGAAGAACAGACCAATCAAGCACATGATTAATATCATAAACATATTTTTTCAGAAATGAAATATGAAACACATTATGTATTTTGATGGTGGGAGGTAGTGCTAGCTCGTAAGCTACTGATCCCACTCTGCTCAAGATTTCGAATGGTCCACAAAATCTAGCGGCCAATTTCTTGCAGTTTCCCAACTGCAAGGAACTTTTCTTGCCTCCAACCTTCAGGAACACCATGTTCCCAACCTAGAATTCTCTATGTGTCCTTTTATCTACATAGCTCTTTTGACGATCTTGTGCCATTTTCAAATTTTTTTTTATCTTTACCACTTGATTTTCAATATCCTGAAGCATTCCAGGCCCAATGATTAACTTGTCTACTAGTTTAGCCCAATTGATTGGAACATTACACTTTCTACCGTATAAGGCTTCAAATGGACTCATTTTCAAAGATACTGAATAACCATTATTATAAGTGAATTCCACCAAGTACAAGTACTCTTCCCATTTGCCTGGTTTTTCCATGACATACATCCTGAGCATATCTTTGATGACTTGATTTACACGCTCAGTTTGCCCATCAATTTGGGGATGATAAGTTGTGCTTAAATTAAGCTTAGTCCCAAAATATTCAAACAAACCTTTCCAAAAATTAGAGGTAAATTTCACATCACGATCCGACACAATGGCATTTGAAATACCATGCAACCTAGCAATCTCCTTCATATAGACCTCAACAATTTTAGTTTCCTTGAAAGTTGATTGAACATGAATGAAATGAGCTGATTTGGTCAACTTATCAACTACTACTATAATAGAATCATGATGCTTTATGGTTCTAGGAAAACCTTTAATAAAGTCAATGGTTACCGTATCCCATTGCCATTCAGGAATAGGAAATGGTTGAAGTAAACCAGCTGGGTATTGATGCTCTGCTTATTGGTGTCCATTTTGTCACTATTTTTTATCATTCAATCTACTCGAGATGGTGTTATTTCTATCATTTTTTGCTATATTAGGTTGTTTTCTTTTACTCAGCTCATCAAACAGCCCAGACTACATTTTTCGAATGACCCTTCATTCAGACTATGTGCTACGTGTTAAAGCTTAAACACATTCAGCTCATCATTCAGCCCCCGAAATCCACGGTTGGCATGTCCTAGACCGTTAAATGCAAAAATGACCATGTGGGTTCTATTTTCCATGTGGAGCTGATGGTTAATGAGATGTTTCTCTAGAAGATCCATCCCCAAGCTCGTTGAGCCTGCCGACACATCACCATGCCCATGACAATGCTCCAAACGTCGATTCTCTTGTTTGCTCAGTCGGGAATCACGTACGTCTGCTCATGCACTTGCACGTCATCATTCTGGAAGGAGTCCATCTCGCCCACGCTCAGTCTGCCGACATAACTCCTGCATCTGCGTCAACACTCCAACACACCGATTCATCCTCGTATTCAGCCTGGAATCGTGCTTCCTGTTTACGCCATTGTTCTGGAAGGAGTTTAGGTCGCACATGTTCAGCCTGCTAGCACAACGCCTTGCCACGCCAGTTCTCCAGTAGCCTTTCCTTCGTTCCCTCAGTTCAACAACTTGCTACCTCTCTGCCCACATCAAGGGTAGATCGACGCTGCAGCACCTGCATGAAGAAACCAACCCCGTGTAAGCTGGGTAGATGCTCCCTGCGTTGGCATGCACCATTCAATCAACAGTTACAGTCATTTAAACACCTCTATTATTAGAGAGGTCGACTCTGTTGACCCTCTCATCTATTGTAACTTATAAATAGTTGTCTCCATGGCTGAGATGAGTTAGTCTAGTTAGTTTTTCAGTCTTTCAGTTTAGAGATAGTTCGCAGTCGTTAATAGTTTGCAGTTGGAGACAGTTCTGTAATTTCTCTCAAGTTAATGGAAGTTCCAGTTTGTTGATAGTTTGAGTAGCTAAGTCAATCCAGTCTTCCATCTCTGATTGTTGGGAAGGGCCCCTCATCAACCAGAGGTTTTGTCTTTGTTTTCTGCATTTTCTTTTCTGCAAATAGTTAGTTTGTTTTCCTGTGTTTATAATCAATTTCGTTTTTGTATACGGTATTTCTTTCTCCTCTGTAATTTATGTTATGCTGCTAACTTAATTTGTGTTTACAGAATTAGTAAATGGTCGACCAAGCTTAATAGTTTGTAGTTTCTTTCAGCGTTTCTTTCTTCCATCATCTATAGTTAGATATTGCCTCATAATTCTTCCATAGTTAGTATTAGTTTCCTTTTTTCCTCTATGTTAGTTTTCTCCCTTCCTGTAGATGTAGGTTAACTCTTTTCTTTCATCTCAATCTTCTTTTTTTACATATCATAGAAATAGTTTATCTCTTTTAGACAATGATTAAAATAGGCTGTTGTCTATGAACATAACTCCTCAACAAGTCTTCTAACTAATTTCTTTGCATTATAGGTTCATGTGCATTCGCCAGCTGACGTCAAGATCATCAAAACTCTCATTTTCCTTAATTTAGTTCATTTTTCCTCCATTCAGAATGTCATTTGGAATGGCATTCGGATTGTCATTCAGACTTTTACCCTTTCTACATTAGTTTATGTTTTTCAGATTCTCGTTTTTCTGCTTATTAGATATAATGCTTCTTGCTTCTAATTTACAGTTCTAGGGGTAATTTAAATCTGGTTTTATGTTACATAAAAATTTTAATTGAGTTTTTCTTATTATTTCCTCCTTCCACATTTCCTTCCTTCACTTTCTTCTAACCTTCTTTGAAAGTTAAGCTTTTGTATCAGATTTGATAGTTAGTTACTATTTCAAAATCTATCAGTTTGTTTCTAGATAGTTTATTTCCAAATCATAGTTAACAATTTCATTCTTTAAGTAGTTTTAATTTGTTAATCACAAGAATTATTTTCCATTTCATGAAATTAATGAATACATTCATGATTTAAGATTTGGATAAGAAATAAACATCTTTATCAAGTTTTCTACTTGCTCCTATATTCATATCTTTATCAAGTTTTCTACTTACTTCCAAATCAAGTTTAGAAGTGAATATCTTTATTAAGTTTTCTACTTGCTTCTAGTTTTCATTAGTTTTATATTATTCTGCTCATGGATAGTAGATAGATCAGAATGTTTAAAGTTAACTGTAGTTTCTCTCTTTGTAGTTTACATCTCTTTATTGAAGTTAGATTAGATTTACTTCCGTTTTGTTTCGCTATTACGTTTGAAAGCCATTATGATACATTCACTCCGGTTCCTGTTACATGGGAATAGATGTTCCTTCTTGAATTTATTGTTGAAATTATTTAGTTTGTAATTTACTTTGATTAGCATAATTTTTGTTTATGTAATTTATCATCGAATTCAATTATTTCATATATAGTTTATTTACAATTGTTCTCTATCTGAAATTAGGCGGTTCAGTTTTAGAATTATTTACATTTACAAGTTCTCCCTAGCAATCCTTATTTGGTTATCAGTTCTTTTTCTATCCCTTTTCATTATTTAAATATACAGTAGTGTAGTATGATTTGATACTATTCTAGTCGGTTGTTTAGTTAGATTTGATTTAGTTCTCTTATTGTTTTTTTGAAGTTTGACTCGTTTTTTCATTTTGAAAGATCTTTCGATTTCTTCTTTATTAAATATTTTCAAGGTCTGACAAGACGAAAAAATTAGGTACCATTCTACCTTAACATATATTTTTCCTCAACTCTAAGATTACCAATCCTAGTCGATAATTAAATATTAGGTGTTTTATTTGAGATAGCCCACACACCCAACATTTTGGCACCGCTGCTGGGGAGTTGTAGATAAATAGGTAGAATTTAGTCATAGATAAGTTGAACTTCCTTTTAAAATTTAGTTCTTTTCTTTGAAACTTAGATTAGGCTGGTGGTGGGTGAGCGGTAAGACGAGAGGTAAGAACTTGTGCATCTGTTATAACGGGCACCCCCAAAACCCAGCAGTAGTAGTTATGCAATCAGAATTTATTTTAAGTTTCAATTTGTTTTCATGAATAGGTCTAGAGATTCACAAGGTAGATTTATTAAATCTAATTCTCTTACTAAAATCCCTACTAAAATTCCGATTAACTTATACAAGGGGGCGTGCCACCCCAACTATGAACTCAACAGAAAGGTATCAAAAGACACCTAAAGGAAATAGTCCTACTTGGAAGGCTAAAGAAACCTTTTAAGGGAAATTATAGGGACATCAGAACAGTCTGTTCATAAAGAAATTCCACTAGAAGAACCTCAAGCTCATATTGAGACTGAACTTAGATAAGAGGAAACTCAGAAGGATAAAACTTTGGAACTTCCTAACCCTCTGTTAGTTCAAAATCCCAAAGACACTACTTTTTCAATAGTAGGTGGTCCAAATTTGGTAGATTTTGTCAATCCTGCACAAGTAGATGCTCTTTTTGGGAGCTGTACAAACATTGTTATCTCACAGATTGACACAACAATAGTAGGACCTCCAAAACTGGATTCCCACATAGCTGATAATTCTCCTCCTAAAAAGAAGAATACCCTTCCTAAAACAGAACGTTGGGACATCCCATATTCACCAAGAAAGGAACAACCTAGATTTTCTCTCTTTGGCAATAGAATCTTCATGGGGGATGAAAATGAAGATCATGTCTGACAAGATGAAGAAGATGGAGAAGTTAGGACTAAAGTTACCTTCGGGTTCTCTATCTTAGACACTACACAAGATGTTACTATGAAAAACACCCCTCCCTCCTCACTACCAACCCTCTATGGGAAGAGTAGTGAGGATCCAGACACATTCTTGTTCGAGTTTGACATTTTGTGTAGGAGTTATAATTACTTACAAGACAGCTAAAAACTAAAACTCTTTCCTGCTACATTAAAAGATTCTTCTCTTCGATGGTTCACGGGATTAGGAGAATCTAGTATTAGAACTTGGGAAGACATGAAGAATGCATTTCTTCGAAAATATTAGGATTACTGTAGACCCAAAGACTCTCGCAGTGACATTTTTAAAATTCAACAACTTGAAGACGAGAGCTTAGAAGACTATCTCGAGAGGTTTAACTATGTGTTACATAAATCTAAATATAGTGATCTTCGAGAAGATGCAGTAAGAACACTCTTCCTCAAAGGAATCTCAGAAGAATTCTTAGATAACCTTAATCTCATGGTAGCAGGAGACATTTCTCACAAATCCTTTGTAGAGATTTGTGAACTATGCAGGAATTACTCTAGGAGCAGAGGGAAAGGTGGAAGACACTTTCAAGAATCTTATGCTAGGAACCCCAAAGAAAACACATCTGGTCCTGGTGGAGTTACAAGGGTAGAATTGGGAAACCAATTGGAAAATTTCAAAACAGATATTTTAGGAGCCATGGTTTCTCAATTAGATGCACTACAAGCTAAAAAGAGACAGGATGAAGAGCGTGCAGCAATGAGTGTTTTTTGTCCTAGGTGTATAACTAAATATCCTCAATGAGAATGTCCATTAAATAATGTTTCAGTCTGTCACCTTTGTACCAAAGAACATCCAACCAATGATTGTCCATCGTTGCCCAGATTGCAAGCTGTATACAAGAGTGGAAACTTTGGTGAACCATTTAGGAGGCCTTGGCAACCTATAGATCAACCATCGTATCAAGATTCATCCCAAATTCCACCCTATTACTATCCTTATGAACCTTCTCAACAATGGAACACTTCAGGTTGGCAGAATTGGCCACCACAGTACCCTCCTCAAAATGCTCAAAAATAGCAATGGCCACATGGATGGAGAGGGAAAGCTTATGCTCAAACACCTCCTCCTATGCCTAAATATCCTTACCCACCTAATATTCAGCAACTTCTTCCTGGATTTGTACCTCCTTCACTACCTCCTATCCCTAATCAACCTCATCATTTCCAGAACATGAATCCTCCAAGACCCACAATATTACCTGCACAACCGATACCGAATCCTAACAACAAACCAACCCAAGCTATTAATAGCATTGGGTTGTTACCTCTTCCATCATATTTTATTTCGACCGCACCAATACATGAGATACAACTGCGGTCTGGAAGAGTTGTCCAAGATAAGCCCAAGTCATCAGTTGTTATTCAAGAAGAGAATGAAGAAGACATACCTAGTGAAGTTTTGAATAATGCCATTCTTGAATATGTGGTTGTTTCTAAACCTTCAGCACACAACCATCAATGTAAAGAAGTAATTTCAGGAGAAAAGTCACCCCCATATCTGGAGCATCTAATAATAGAGAAACCTGTAACTTATCCAGAGTACGATATCATTAACGAATTGAAAAATATTTGCATTAAGATCCCTTTGTTACAAGCCATTAAGGATATTCCAATCTATAGCAAGGTAATAAAGGAGATCTGTATTAAGAGACCAGGGAAAAAACAAAAGGACCCTCCGACAATTCATGTAATAGGAGAGATATCAGATTGTATAGAAAACCAACCTAGAATTCCAAAATATTCCAACCCAGGGAATCCTGTGGTGACTATTATTATTAAAAACAACGCCATAGGAAATACACTTATTGATATAGGAGATGCTATCAATTTGATGACTACCACATTTGTCGAAGCTCTCAATCTAGGACAATTCCTCCGCCCTACTCCAACAATGCTAGAACTAGCAGATCGCACGATGGTGCAACTTGCTGGGATCTTAGATGATATCACTGTATCGGTATCTTCTTGGGAATATCCCGTGGACTTCATGGTTATTGAATCAAAAGACCCTTCCAAAGGTCACCCCATTATTTTGGGAAGACCTTGGTTAGCTACTGCCAATGCATTTATAGGATGTAGGGATGGAGAGATGGTTATCTCTGATGGGTTTTCTACAAGAAAACTAGCCTTATATCCACCATCTCATCCAATAGCTGAAAACCTATTTTGGTTAGATTGTCCTTTCAGAGATGAAAACTTGGAAGAACTTTCCCTTGTTAGTGATTTCTCCTGGGAACTTCAAGAACAGAACACCGAGAACGTGCTGAACCAATTTTTCTCTTCCACAGCCTATATAGACTTTCCTCAATCTTTTTCCCAATTTGACCATATCTTTGGAGACGAATTCCAAGAAAATATGAGCCTATCAACATTCACGAGTACACACTGTGTCTTTAAAATTGAAGAACATCTAGGATCTTATACCATACCATGTGAGGTTTGTTCCGACAAATTTCTGCATATAAATGCAGTTTTAGATGAGAACCAGCAAAAACAATTACTAAAAGTTCTCAAGAGTCAAACTGGAGCATTTGCATGGGAGTATACCGATATGAAAGGTATACACCCAGATACCTATATCCATCACATTTACTGGAACAGTAAAATACTGTTTTTACGGGAAAACCCAATGTAAGTAACGTAAATGGTCCATAAATGGATCAATAGTAATGTAAAAATGTAACGTATGGAAGATTATAATGGATACATAGTTTTGGGGCTTTTATAGGCCTGTCATGTACCTTTTTGACAAAAGGTCATGACTATTGATATTTGTTTAATTAATAAATTAATATTAATATTTAATATTAATTTATTATTATTTTGTTGTTACATTGCCACTCTCTTAGAAAGGCTTTGTCCTCAAAGCCTTATAATTTTTATGTATTGCTTTTTGTCATGTCGTAGTTGATGACACATGTCGATACAAACTTTTAAGCATCGAGCATAACTTCTGATATGTGGAGGGATCAATCCATCCCAAGTTGATTTGTCGATGAATGTTGGGATTCCATACTGATATGTCATCGGGAGTTTTGATCCCCTTAGTACCTTTATCTTCCTACATTTCCGCCTTTTTAGGGTGTCGATTTCATGGTTGGTGTATTTATAGGGAATTTTCACACTGTAAATTTCTTTTATGAAAGTCATCTTTTGATCACTGCTCTGAGTTGGAAGTTGTATTTTAGTCCCTTGAGTTTTTAAGGTTTCGTCTTGCATTTTTTCCAACTTGTTCTCTAACTGTATCTTATCCTTTTGAAACTTCTTAATCACTTCTACTTCTGATTTCCTAACTTCTTCCGACTTCTTAAGTTGTTATTTAAGATCCTCATTATGACTTATGATGCAACTATTTTCTTCGTGCTTGTCTAGAAGTTTCCCTTCAATGTCTTCCGTAGATTGTTCTATCTTTCGGCTATTTTTTAGTTTCTTAATTTTTGTGACTAGTATCTTGTTATGATTTCTTAGTCTGAAAATTTCTTCAGCATTGTTGGATAATGCTTTATTATTCTTTGTGATCTGCGATTTGTGTGCCTTTTTAGAGTCAGTGTTTTGTGTTTGAAGATCTTGTATTTGTTGTCGACATTGGTCGACCTTTGATTCTTGATCTCCTAATTTATGCCGTATCTTCTTCAGATCTTCATCCTTCTCATTAAGGATCTTGTTCAAGCGTTTTATTTCTACTTTGTATTTAATTATTTAATTATTTATATCTTGATCTTCTAGCCTCTGATTGAGTTCATTTTCGGCTCTTAATTCATCAATTTGTACATACAATTTTTGTATATAACTTTCTTGGTCGGAGTTTTTTTGTTCATCGAACTTTTGTTGTAGCTTACGTTTTTCAATTATTGCTTCAAATTTTGTAATTTTGTTGTGTAAATCTTCATTGTCTCTTTGATAGTGCTTTAACTTGGCTTCTAATTTTTCTATATGTAGTCGCAAACTGACTTCCATGGTCTCTGATTTCTTCGATGTTAGATGCTTGTTTTGGACTAGAGATGGTCTTTATGCTTGTTCTATACTATAGATGGTCTTTAATTGGTCTTTGATTCCTTCTACAAGGGTGGATTAAAAACCTGTAATAATTCCCAATATGTCTATCTTGGAAAGAACTTTCCTTAACCCCTTTTTATTAGGTCAATTAACTTCTTCTTTTTTTCACAAAAAATTATTATTTTAATAAATTATTTTTATTAGGTCAATTAACTTCTTCTTTTTTTTCACAAAAAATAATTATTTTAATAAATTATTAACTTCTTCTTTTAATATAATAATAATTATTAATTAATTAAGTATTATATTAATGTTTTATAAACTATATATATATAGTTTTTTTTTCCAACAAACTAATTTTTAGTCATATAATAACTAAACTCATCCTAATTAAGGTATCAGTTATTATAAATAATGGTTTCTTTATAAAACCAAGGCTAGTTTATAAAACCACGGGATGGTTTTATAAAACCAAGGCAATGTGTGGTTTTATTCTTCTCCTTTTTTTATGCGGTCTTCTTTCTTGTTCTCTCTCTTTTTTTAACTTCTCTTTTATTCCTTTCTCTTTTTTTCTTTTTTTTCTCTCTTTTAATAATTTTTTTTCCTTCAATAAGGATGGCTAAAAGCCTAATGTAAGGTTAAAAACCTAAATCTCAAAGAAACTTTGACAAGCCGGAATCAACAAGCTCTGATACCACTGAAGGAACAAGGTTCCTTAATAACCATTGAAGGGACAAGAATCCCTTACTAAGTAAATAACCAATACAAGTAACGTAAGCAAGCCATAAATGGCTAAGTAGTAATGTAAAATGGAATGTATGATACATGATAATGGATACATAGTTTTGGAGCTTTTATAGGCCCGTCATGCACCTTTTCGACAAAAAGTCATGACTATTGATATTTGTTTAATTAATAAATTAATATTAATAATTAATATTAATTTATTATTATTTTGTTGTTACATTTACGCAAACCCAACCATACCTCCTGTTAGGTATCCCCAGAGAAGAATGAACCCAGCACTAAAGGACATAGTAAAAGATGAACTACAAAAGCTCCTTAATGCTGGATTCATTTACCCAATTTCCAACAGTAAATGGGTCTCTCCTCTGGTGGTAGTTCCAAAGAAAGTCACAGGGAAATGGCGTATCTATGTTGACTTTCAAGAACTAACCAAGGCCACTCTTAAGGACTACTTCCCTTTGCCTTTCATCGATCAGGTGTTAGACACCTTATCAGGGAAACAATATTTCTCATTCCTTAATGGGTATAGCGGATACAATCAAATACTAATAGCACCTAAGGATCAGGACAAGACAACCTTCACTTGTTCTTGGGGGACATATGCCTATCGCGTATTACCATTTGGCCTATGTAATGCACTTGCTACTTTTCAGCATGTGGTTTTAGGAATTTTTACTGACCTCATACACGACTGTGTAGAAGTTTATATGGATGATTTTACAGTTTATGATAATACATTCCAAGAATCCCTTGATAACCTCAAAACAGTTCTTATTTGGTGCCAAGAAACGAACTTAGCTGTCAGTCATGAAAAATGTAAGATGTTACTGACTGAGGGCATAGTCCTAGGACATCATGTCTCTCTTCAAGGTATCAAAGTAGACCCCACCAAGATTGAGATCATTGTTAATATTCCTCCTCCGAAAATTCCGAAGGAAGAAATAAGTTTTCTTGTCCATGCCGGCTATTATAGACGTTTCATTGAAAATTTCACTAAAATAGCCGCACCGATGTTCAAACTACTTATGAAAGACACAGAATTTCAATGGAATGAATCGTGTCAACAAGCCTTCAAAACTTTGAAGGCCAAGCTATCAGTGGCACCAATTCTTAGGGGCCCAAATTGGTCCCTTCCTTTCCATATATCCATTGATGCTTCCAACATAGCCATAGGGGCAGTTTTAGGTCAAAAAGAGGGACAAACATCACATGCCATTTATTTTGCCAGTAAAAATTTGACTCCTACAGAATCAAAATACACTGTTATGGAAAAGGAGTTTCTAGCAGTAGTCTACTCCATCAACAAGTTTTGTCATTATATCACAGGATATGAAATTTTTATACACACTAACCACTCCGCCATCAGGTTTTTAATGAATAAACCCATCACCAATGGCAGAGTAACTCAGTGGCTTCTTTTGTTGCAAGAATTTAACATTACCATTATTGATCGTCCTAGTTGAGAGAATGTAGTAGCTGATTTCCTCTCTCAAATTCAAATTGACGATAATGCCAGCCCTGTTGATGATAGCTTCCCAGATGAGCATTTGTTCGTTGTATCTGTTTGAACCCCATGGTTTGCAGATATAGCCAATTATTTAGCAACTGGAAAGCTACCTAACCATCTCTCCCCACCTGAGAAATGTAGGATCATAGTTCAAAGTTCCAATTATTCTTGGGTAGATAATGATCTCTTTCGTACTGGTCCTGATCTTATTATTAGACGATGCGTACGAGAGGACGAGATGGAAGAGATCCTACATGCATGTCATGGTGGACCTTGCGGTGGGCATTTTTCTGACAAAAGAAAAGCATACAAAGTATTGCACTCTGGGTACTATTGGCCAAGCATCTTTCAAGATGATTCCAAATATGTCAAAGGATGTGACAGTTGTCAAAGAATGGGTAGACCTACACCATCCGATGAGATGCCTTTGCAACCACATGTTATGATTGAGCCATTTGAAAAATGGGCTCTAGATTTCGTTGGACCAATTTCCCCGATGTATCGCAATAAGAAGTACATCCTAGTCTGTATAGATTATGTCACCAAATGGGTGGAAGCTAAAGCTTTATTCCGAGCCACAGAGAAATCTCTGGTAGAATTCATTTATGAAGAAATATTTACCCGATTCAGTGTACCTAGGGAAATTGTAACCGATCAAGGATCTCAGTTTACCTCCAAATTAATGAAAGAGCTTACTGATAAATATGGTATTAGACACTTCAAATCATCGCCATATCATCCTCAAGCAAATGGTCAGGTAGAAAGCACAAACAAAGTATTAGAAGCTATCCTGACCAATACTATCCAGTTACACCACAAAGACTGGGTAGATAGGCTCCCAGAAGCCTTATGGGCTTATATAATAACTTGGAGAAACACCACTGGCCACACACCTTATGAACTCGTTTATGGTAAACAGTTCTTTTACCCATTGAATTCCAAGTCAAAACCTTTTGTATGGCTGCACAATTAGGGATGAACTTAGAAGAAGCACAGAGTCAACGAATCCTGCAGATAAATGAATTAGACGAGATTAGGCAAGATGTTATTCAATGCACAATCTTAATACAAAATCAACGTAAAAAGTGGCATGATAGATACATTAAACAAAAACAATTCAAAACTGGAGACTGGGCATTACTCTTTGATTCAAGATATAAAAACTTTAAATGTAAATTAACTACTCGTTGGATGGGTCCATATGAAATTGTTACAGCCTTTGATAACGTATCCGTTAAAATTAAGACAATTGATGATTCTCAAATTTCCTTTGTTGTAAATGGACACAGACTTAGACTTTATCATCAACCAATATCTAAACAAGATTTTGTACAAAATGTCGTACAACAGGAAGAAATGGAACTGGTAGAAGAGGAAGTCATTCCTCCTCCTCCTAGTCCTTGAATTATTTTGGTTTATATTCCTTTGTATATATGTAAATACGTTTTTGTTTTCAATAATAATAGTCATTTCTAACTACTGATTGAATTTTTACAGGGAAAATTATTATGATCAGTTCATAAAATGTTTGTCAATCAAAACAGGAAGGCTTTTTTTTCCTTTTGTTAAATTCAAAAATTTTACATGACTTGTTTTGTACATATGTTTTGTTTTGAATAAAAATTTGAATCATCTAATAAGTGGTTTTGCAGCCTAATCACAAGAACCCTATCTTTGTAATCATCTCATGTGATATTATTCGAAGAAGGGAAGTGCTTAAAGGAATCTTCCAATATATCCTACCCCCTTCTCTTTCAATTATTTGAAATTGACATTTTTTTTAGCAAAAGATAAAGTGTTATTTATGTTATTTCGAACCATTTCTTTTATGATTTTGAATATAGTATTGGATTCAGACATGCACATTTCTGATTTATCATTAGAGTAATTGCTTAAAAAATCTACTTTCATCATTATGATCTCTATAAATCTTTATCCTACACCTATGGATCACTAGCTCATATGTAGATTCATTATCAAAACTTGTCTCTTAAAGGTTTCTTAGAAGTGAATGATGTTTTTATTTTTGTGCGGAACATTACTGATTTCTTATGAAAAAAAAAGATGTAGATCAAAGAACAACTTTAGGTTATTATCTTTTGACATGACCTTGAACTTTGGCCATTATTAATAAAGTTGCTCATAAAGGTTCGTTCTAATATTTTGAATTATGTGTTTAGCAAGCTTAGCACACTCTAGTTGCAACCGGCTTCCTTACAAAATATATATATATATATATATATATATATATATATATATCATTATACGAAGTAAACCTGCTGGGGTACTGAATAGGCTCGCTGGCAGCGGGTCCATGCTAAGTAAAAACATAAACAAGGAAGCTAGGTAAATGCAAGTAAACCCGTCGGGGTACTGAATAGGCTTGCTGGCAGCGGGGCTATGCTTGCATGGTACCAAGATAAACCCACTGGGGTACTGAACAGGTTTGCTGACAGCGGGTCAATATAGGGTAACAGAGATCAGTTAATGCAATCCTATGCACATGATTCATATATAAGAAACCTGAGTATACAAACATATGTTTAGGCCAATTATTTATACTGTCATTAGAGAATAATTGTAAGCTGAACTTGGAACTTGTCATCTAATTCAAAACAATACCTAGGATGTTATTATTCTAGAAATGGGACCCATAATTATAAAAATCTCACAAGCTTTACGGTGCACCTTATCTATATCTTGGGATGACAAGAAATCTTTAACATGAGTCATGGATGGCTAGTTTTCCTATGGCATCTTTCATATCAACTGTACTATCATTCTTCATATGGTCCTTTTTAAGCACTATTCTATTGTTTTTAATGAATGTACATATCTAAATCATCTACATGTTTAGTTAATATTTCATTTTCTTGAGAAAAGTATCGCAACACTTTCAACTATCGGTAAACATCCTAAGGGAAAATAATTGAATAATTAACATTCTTTTTTGTGGCTTGAGAACACGCCATATATTTGGTTTGGGGGGGGAGATTAGAATTGTTCTTACTTGTTGAATATTTATGAAATTTCATTTATCTCTAACAAAATGATAGGTGTTTTTAGGTTAATGCAAAAAGCAGGAAAATTGATCTAATTAAGAATAAAAAGAGAAACGCAATTAAAATATCCAAAAAAGAAAAGTTTGCAGCATATTTTGTGCACTAACAGCTTCAGAAATTCTCTGCAAAATCAGTTTCAGTCAAGTATTAGTAAGCAAATATTGTACAGACAAAATTCTGTATGAAGGACTGAATGACGGGTCAAACACCGGTCCAAATGAAGTGATGAATGCAACAGATGAGCGACGTTTTGAATAAAAATTGTTGAATGAAATCTTAGCTTGTTTATATATCAAATAGCATGCTAGATATTTTGAGAATTCTGACTAACCAATGATGACAGTGATCAATCAAACGTCAAATCTCACACTTGGTTTTATTCCTTTACCCATCTCACCTCCGTTGAATGAATGAATCTTGTGTCATTACGAATTATTGCATGACCACCGTCATCCTAGATATCACACAAATCGCCAGCATCTGGATCAAATCGCTATGATCTCCCATGTGTAATCTATCCTGTTACGTGAATTTTGTTCAACCTGTCCAAAGCTTGGCTTTGGACATGGTTGAATACACTATACCAAACACGCATCCACTGAATTCATGCACTTCAATACTGGCACTTGACTCAAGATCTTCGAAGTACAAGCGTGATCCTTTTAAGCATGCTCACCTATGACCATTCAGCCATCCAACAAACTTTAATTTAACTGATGGTTGCGTGAACTTCTGCTTCACTCTGTTCACCCTTCATTTCTTCTTTGTGAACCGCGTCCTCTATAATTCCTTGTATATTCCACACTTATTCATTGTATCCCCCGTCTTCCATCAACAATGCCTAACCGCTGCGAGCCTGGTAGTTATCAAGATCTTCTGCGTATCCTTGAGTTTCAAAGATGCCATGAGTGATTCTCTCAAGCAGGATGGAGTCCGTTTCTCCACCGCCTTGATGGCTACGACAATGATATTTCATTATTGTTTTCCAAAGGTTTTGATGGCAAGACGGCCAAGGTTGGTTGTCTTGTTTTCTCCGTAATAGAAGAGTCAATAGCATTAGCTACGAAGCTCCCTAGAGAAGGTGCCCGATGGCACAAGCATTTGTTTTCTCGACTCGAAGCTCACTTGTTCGCCCTTAAGCCCGATTTTCAACACATTAATAGCACCAAAGACTTCCATAGAGAATGGATCAAGCTAGAGTACTTGGATCTTTTGACCATTATCATCCACTTAATCACCTACAAAGGTAAGTTCACTGTTTTTAAATCTTGCCATGTCAGACTATTAGCTCATTTTGTCAATAATCAGACCTTAAATTTCCCATTTTACTTCCTAAAGAGTTTGGAAAAGATGTCGAGTCAAGTTAGAAAAAATATTATTAATCCTTCTAGCAGCTTGTATCACCATTGTCTTATTAATCTTTTGATCATTCATCAATTAGAGGAGAGAGGTCAAACTTGGGATCACTTTGTTTTTGAGATACTGGACCCTCATTTATCTACTGTCAAAGCTTCCCCTTCTCAAAAGCACCCTTCTACCCAAGAAGAACCAAACGCTAAACGTGTACGGTTTGATGATATTTCCTTAGATGATATGCACTCTGTCCACTCATTACACTCTCCTGAGATTGCTCTCGAATCTCCACTTTTCTCATCAATACCTACCAAACTTAGAGAAATAAATTGTGACCAGACCGTCGATCAGTCTGTCACTCAGACTGGAATTCAGCCATCATGTTCAAATATTCAATCGGACGCTCATACCTTTGAGTCACCCCTCCTCACACTAGCTAATGCATCCGCTCAGATGAGTGAAACCCCTGCTGCTAGAAGCTCTTCTGCATATAACAGAGACAAAAGTTCTGAAGAACAGACTATTAATGTTGAGACATCTCCAAAAGAGATGAGTCTTCAATTGGACTTGGAGCATGATATAGAACAACCTATTTCGAGGCAGCAAAAATGGGATAAGTTGACCCAAGTGATAGCATGACTAATAGATGAAAATCAAAGCTATGTGGAAACAATTTATGAGCTTCATGAAGAAAACAAGGCACTGCGTGCACAAGTAAAAGACTTTGAATGTTTGGTTAACGCCAAAACAGCATCCAATACTACCCTGAAGATGGGATATAATTATTTAAAGGACCAATTCAGGAAGCTCGAGGCCAAATCTATGTCTTCATCATCCAAGTTGAAGGAAGCTGCTGCCGTAGCTCAGCCTTCTTCCTAATTTCTCTTTTGCTCAATGGGACCTGACATGTCCTTGGTTTCGGGGAATGTTGGTGTCCATTTGTCACTGTTTTTTATCATTCAATCTACTCGAGATGGTGTTATTTCTATCATTTTTTTCTATATTAGGTTGTTTTCTTATCACGTAGCCCATCAAATAGCCCAGACTGCATTTTTCGAATGACCCTTCGTTCAGACTATGTGCTATGTGTTAAAGCTAACGCATTCAGCTCGTCATTCAGCCCCGCATTCAGCCCCCGAAATCCATGATTGGCATATCCTAGACTGTTAAATGCAAAAATGAGCACGTGGGTTCTGTTTTCCATGTGGAACTAATGGTTAATGAGCTATTTCTCTAGAAGATCCATCCCCAAGCTTGTTGAGCCTACCGACGCATCACCATGCCCATGACAATGCTCCAAATGCCAATTCTCTTGTTTGCTCAGCTGGGAATCACGTACGTCTGCTCATGCACTTGCACGTCGTCATTCTGGAAGGATTCCAACTCGCCCACGCTCGGTCTGCCGACATAAATCCTGCGTCTATGTCAACACTCCAACACGCCGATTCAGCCTCACATTCAGCCTGGAATCGTGCTGCCTGTTTACGCCATTGTTCTGGAAGGAGTTCAGGTCGCACATGTTTATCCTGCCAGCACAATGCCTTGCCATGATAGTTCTCTAGCAACCTCTCCTCCGTTCTCTCAGTTCGATATCTTGCTACCTCTCTTCCCACATCAAGGGTAGATCGACGTTGCAGCACCTGCGTGAAGAAACCAACCCCGTGTAAGTTGGGTAGATGCTCCCTGCATTGGCATGCACCATTCAATCAACAGTTACAGTCATTTAAACACCTTTATTATTAGAGAGGTCAACTTTGTCGACCCTCTCATCTATTGTAACCTATAAATAGTTGTCTCCATGACTGAGACGAGTCAGTCTAGTTAGTTTTTCAGTCTTTCAGTTTAGAGATAGTTCGCAGTCGTTAAGAGTTTGCAGTTGGAGACGGTTCTATAATTTCTCTCAAGTTAATGGAAGTTCTAGTTTGTTGATAGTCTGAGTAGCTAAGTCAATCCAGTCATTCCATCTCTGATTGCTGGGAAGGGCCCCTCATTAGCTGGAGGTTTTGTCTTTGTTTCTTGCATTTTCTTTTTTGCAAATAGTTAGTTTGCTTTCCTGTGTTTATAATCAATTTCATTTTTGTATATGGTATTTCTTTCTCCTCTATAATTTATGTTATGTTGCTAACTTAATTTGTGTTTACAGTTCAAATTAGTAAATGATCGACCAAGCTTAATAGTTTGTAGTTGCTTTTAGCCTTTCTTTCTTCCATCATCTATAGTTAGATATTGCCTCAGAATTCTTCCATAGTTAGTATTAGTTTCATTTTTTCCTCTCTGTTATTTTTCTCCCTTCCTGTAGCTGTAGGTTAACTCCTTTCTTTCATCTCAATATTCTTTTTTTACATATCATAGAAATAGTTTATCTCCTTTAGACAATGATTAAAATAGGTTGCTTTCTATTAACGTAACTCCTCAACAAGTCTTCTAACTAATTTCTCTGCATTATAGGTTCATGTGCATTCGCCAGTTGACGTCAAGACCATCAAAACTCTCATTTTCCTTAGTTTAGTTCATTTTTCCTCCATTCGGACTATCATTCGAACTGTCGTTCGGACTGGCATTCGTATCGTCATTCGTACTCTCACCCTTTTTGCATTAGTTTTATGTTTTTCAGATTCCCGTTTTTCTGCTTATTAGATATAATGCTTCTTGCTTCTAATTTACAGTTCTAGGCATAATTTAAATCTGGTTTTATGTTACATAAAGTTTTTAATTGAGTTTTTCTTATTATTTCCTCCTTCAACATTTTCTTCTTTCACTTTCTTCTAACCTTCTTTCAAAGTTAAGCTTTTGTATCAGATTTGATAGTTAGTTACTGTTTCAGAATCCATCAGTTTGTTTCTAGATAGTTTATTTCCAAATCATAGTTAACAATTTCATTCTTTAAGTAGTTTTAATTTGTTAATCATAAGAATTATTTTCCATTTCATGCAATTAATTAAGGCATTCATGATTTAAGATTTGGATAAAAAATAAACGTCTTTATCAAGTTTTCTACTTGCTCCTATATTCATATCTTTATGAAGTTTTCTACTTGCTTCCAAATCAAGTTTAGAAGTGAATATCTTTATTAAGTTTTCTACTTGCTTCTAGTTTTCATTAGTTTTATATTATTATGCTCATGGATAGTAGATAGATTAGAATGTTTAAAGTTAACTATAGTTTCTCTCTTTGTAGTTTACATCTCTTTATTGAAGTTAGATTAGATTTACTTCCGTTTTTTTTTGCTATTACGTTTGAAAGTCATTATGATACATTCACTCTGGTTCCTGTTACATGGGAATAGATGTTCCTTCTTGAATTTGTTGTTGAAATTATTTAGTTTGTAATTTACTTTGATTAGCATAATTTCTGTTTATGTAATTTATCATCGAATTTGAAATTATCTCATAGATAGTTTATTTACAATTGTTCTCTATCTGAAATTAGGCAATTCAGTTTTAGAATTATTTACATTTACAAGTTCTCCTTAGCAATCCTTATTTGGTTATCAATTCTTTTTCTATCCCTTTTCATTATTTAAATATACAGTAGAGTAGTATGATTTGATACTATTCTAGTCGATTGTTTAGTTAGATTTGATTTAGTTCTCTTATTGTTTTTCTGAAGTTTGACTCGGTTTTTCATTTTGAAATATCTTTCGGGGTGAATCCACGAAGGTGGTTCACCATTTTAGGCGGATGGAAGCTAAAAAAAATTTATTCGAACCCTCGATCGAGGTTTTAAAAGCTCAATCGAGGGTTTTAAAGCTTGATCCGGGGTTTTAAAATACCTCGATCGAGGGTTTTAAAATACCTCGATCGAGGGTTCAAACAAGAGCTCGATCTAGCTTTTGAAAAACATAAAAAGGCCCATTTTAGGCTCTCAATCGAGAAAATACCTTGATCGAGGGTTTTAAAATACCTCGATTGAGGTCTTGTTAAAACCCTCAATCGAGGTCTTGTTAAACCCTCGATCGAGGTATTTTAAATACCTTGATCGAGCAAATAGCTCGATCGAGGGCTTAAAAAACAGGCAAAGAACCCTTTTCACTGTAGAATGAAAGTTTTGTCTGCCTTCTAGAGGGTTAAACCATGTCATTAAATGCTCATTAATGAGCAAAATTGATACCATTGGATTCGTCAACAAATCCTCTATCCAGATACATAAAATTTATGAATTTTTATCTTCATATGTCTTTTGTTTTTAAATTTCTACTAAAACTTGCGCTAAAAAACCCTGCCGACAACTTCGATTGAGCTCAAAGATAAATCCACAACATTCAAAATACACATCCAAAAAATTTGAAAAAATACACAAGCCCTAGATAAACGCGTCCTCTTTAAAATGGTATTTTTAGTTTTGCAAATTATGTAAAAAATCAAAAGATTTCGTGCACACACACACATGTGTGCAAAATGTGACTTAAATATTCATTGGTCAGTTCGAAAATAATAATAAATATAATTTTTCGAGAAAAATTAAAAGAAAAATATGTAAGCCCTAGTGCATTTTGTCTAGATCATGTTCACATATTTCATTTTTTTAAATTATTACTTTAACATTAAATTATTGTGCACACACACAAACTACTTGTTAATTGTTCTTCAAATTTTTAAGTACACACGTTTCATTAAATGAAAATTCAACACGATATATGACATTGGTATATTTAAAAAAAAATATCATTGGAAAGCCAACATAATTATCTATATTTCGTTTTTCAACCGCATGTCAAAATTCATGTGGCAAGTATGAGTTTTGAGGGCTTCAATTTAATACATGGGTAAAATTTATGTTTTTCACCGTCATATTTGGCCAAAAAGAGTTACCCATCTTCATGGAATCACCCTTCGATCTCTTCTTTATTAAATATTTTGAAGGTCTAACAAGCCGGAAAAATTAGGTACCATTCTACCTTAGCATATATTTTGCCTCAACTCTAAGATTACCAATCCTGGTCGATAATTAAATATTAGGTGTTTTATTTGAGATGGCCCACACACCCAACAATGCTTTGACCCTTTGACATTCTAAACAACGGGAAATTTAATTGGCCACCTCCTTTTTCATGTTAGGCCAATAGAAATTTTTCTTTACAGTTGTTAGATTTTTATGGTATCCGGGATGCCTTGCATAGGGTACATTATGTATTTCCCTCAATACTATTCTTTTCAACTCTTCATGATTAGGTACATAGATTCTACCTTTAAAACGAAAGGATACCACCCTCTGCTATTGCATAATTGCAAAAATTTAATGATTTACTTCCTTCTGGCAATGTTGTTATTACTTATAAATAATTCAAGCATTCATATTTGCAGTTCAGAATTCCAAGTGCCGATGGCCGAAACATGCATCAATTGTCCTCTTCTACTTAGTGCATCTGCTACACAATTTTCTTTACCTTTCAAGTACTTGATCTCAAAATTGAACTCACTTAAGAATTCAACCCACCTAGCTTGTCGGGCATTAAGTTGAGGCTGATCAAACAAATACTTTAAACTGTTATGATCAGTTCTTAACTCAAACTTATTTCCCAGAAGATAGTGTCTCCACATGCAAAGTGCATGAACAATGGTTGTTGGTTCCAAGTCATGAGTAGTGTAGTTCTTCCCATGCTCCTTCAACTTCCATGATTCATAGAAAATCACATGTCCTTCCTACATTAGAACTCCACCCAGTCCTTCAAGTGATGCATCAGTACATACCATAAATTCTTTATCAAGATTAGAAATCTTCAATACAAGCGCACATGTAAGCAGTTCCTTTAGATTTCTGAAACTATTTTCACATTTCGGATTCCAGATGAAAGGTACACCTTTCTTTCGCAAAGATGTAATTGAATTGGTTATTCTTGAGAAATATTTTATAAACTTTCGGTAATAACCATCCAATCCCATGAATGATCTTACCTCAAAGACATTGCGAGGAGTAGGCCATTCCAAAATAGCCTTAATTTTAACTGGGTTCATAGCCACACCTTCCTCAGAGATGATCTGGCCCAAATATAACAATTGTCTTTGGTAGAACGTGCATTTGCTAATATGGGCATACAGTTGATTTTCTCTTAATATTTGCAAAGTAATCCTGAGATGTTCTCCATGCTCCTCCTCGGTTTTCAAATATATAAGTATATCATCCAAAAATACAATTATAAACTTATCCAGAAAGTCTGTGAATATACCATTCATCAAACACATGAATGTAGTGGGAGCATTTGTTAAACCAAAAGGAAGCATTGTAAATTCATAATGCCCATATCTTGTTCTAAATGTTGTTTTACAGATGTCTTCATCTGTAATACATATCTGGTGATATCCAGATCTCAAATCTATATTAGAAAATATCCGCGCACCTCTCAACTAATCAAAAAGATCATCAATTCTAGGTAGAGGATACATGTTCTTAATGGTGGATTTTTTTAACTTCCTGTAGTCCACACATAATCTAAGTGTGCCATCCTTCTTTTTTACAAAAATAGTTGGAGCACCCCAAGGTGATATACTAGGCCGTATATACCCTTTCTTCGGCAACTCCTCAAGTTGCATTTGAAATTCTTTTAACTACGGAGTACCCATTCTGTATGGTGCTTTTGAAGTTGGCACAGATCCAGGCACCAAATTGATTGTGAAATCGATATCCCTCTTGGGTGGTAACCCAGGAACTTCCTGAATTACATCAGCAAATTCATTCAACATTGGATATTCTTCCAAACTTGATTCTTTTTCAGTAGACAACTCTTCTACCCGAATAGCATACAACTAGCACATTTTTCTGATACACTTCTTCATTTGCAAGACTGAAATCTGTCTTAAGGATATAGGTCTCTGAATACCTCTTATATGTACATTAAGGTTTCCCTCATCATTCATACATGCAACAACTTTATTGTGACAGTCCAACACAGCAAAGTGTTTCTAAAGCTAGTCCATACCGATCAGCAAATCATATGATCCAAGAGGAAGGATGTCCAAATGTGTACAGGTTTGGTTTCCATTCAATTCAAAACAACAACTTTTGACCATAGCTGTGATCTTCCTCTTCATACTAGTTTCCAATTGAACCATTCTAGACTTATACAGCTTATGAGTCATCAATTTACACTTTTCAACAAATTTAGTATTAATATAGCTATAAGAAGCTCTGGAATCAATTAAAATTGAAATAGGCACATCACTTAGTTTACCTTCAATCTCGATCATAGAATATTTATGATTATCTTGGCGATTATCCAATGCTGCATAGATGTGAGGAACACTTCTAGCAACATCGCCAATAGTAGAAGCTTCTTGCATATTATATACACCGGTTTCCTTATTTCTTCTTTCAGGACATTTGCTTAAAAAATGGTCACCACTACATCCCCAACATTTACTTTGGGTTGATTTCTTTTGTCCTAAAGAATTAACCATCCTGGATTATTCTTTCAGTATCGGTGGTTTAAAATAAGAGTATGTGTCCTTATTTATATCCAGAGGCTTAAACCCCTTTCTTCTCTGATCTTGCTTCTCTTCCAGCTTACCTCTCCAAACCTTTTTCACTTCCTACCTATTTTGGCCTTGCTCAAACAAGCATCTAGCCTTTCGGAAGCAACCTTTCAAGGTGTGATTTTCATCATAAGTCAATCTATACTTATAATACATAGGCAATCCACTTAAAATGTTGTACCTTCACCTTTTCATCCTTGATAAACTCCACATATCCCAGCAGCTCCAAGAATTTATTTTCATAGTTCTCCATGGACATACTTCCCAATTTATGCTCAAATAATTCTTGTGTCTTTTTATCTAGTACTGCTATGATAGATAATCTTTCTTGAAGAGTCTTTGGAATTTCCTCCAAGAAATCTGCTTCTCATCCAATTCTTCCACTTGTTTGAGATGTTTCCACCATTTATAAGCCCTTCCTTGCAAATTATATATTGCAATCCACGCTTCTTGGTTTTCTGAGTAGTCATGTAAATGAAAATATTTGTTCATTTCCATAAGCCATAGCTCTGCATCATCACCAGACTTCTCTCCATCAAAGTTCGGAGGCTTTAGTTTTCTAAGTTCGCCTTCTAGCATTACATCATGCTTTCTCTTTCTCTGCCTTTTAGGATATTTAACATGCTGGTTATTTTTATACCCATGAGAACTTTCATTGGTTTTATGATGGGAAAGTACTTTCATTCTATTGTCTTCTCTTTCCTGAGATAAGTGATACCTGTTCATGGACTCTTCACCTCTTTCCATATTGGAAGTGACCTGCTGCATCTGTTTTTGCAGCTGAACCAAATTTTGTAGTAAATGTTGATTAATTTGGTTCTGTTGTTCCAAACTTTGCAAAATTATTTTGTTTCCAAAATGCAAATTCCTCAAAGTTTGCACAACATCCATGGTCCCTATCCCACTTTGGTAACCATTGGATTCAATACCTTGTTCTTCACCGCCGATTCCTTCCACAAAATTAGAGAATTTAGGATCCTCTGCCATCTCTTTAGTTGTGATTGCCTGTCTTTACTGATAGTCTGCAATTCAAATGACTAAATATTCCTGTATAATGCTAGCAATATGAAATTTTCAATGATTAATAATTACAACATATATGCAAATACATGTATATATCTCTTTTTAAGAAAATAATTTCAATTCCAGAGGCCCGAGAGCTGCAACCGACACTTTGATACCAATCTGCAACGTACCCCACGTTACACATACACATATTTACAGTGTAATACCATGAAATAAAAATCATTTCTTTTGAGCATCTAATTGACAGCTTCATATCTATGTTAGTTGGCCCATAAACATAAATAAATGCACTGGTAGCCAGAAGCATGCCATTTGTTCCCAGAATAGACATACCATAGCTTGCAGAGTTAAACAACACAACACAACCCAACCTTATTCATACAAAAGACTCTCAATCATGCATCCAAACTTCACAACCAGGTTTCTGCCTATCATGCTATGGAAAATACACAAACCATCCATTCATCATTAAGGTTGTGCCAGGAGAAACATATATGAGGTACATAAATGAAGTATAAGCCATGCATCTTTCACATATAATATTCCTAATGCAGATAACTCATGCAATTGAAGGAAACATCATTCATGAATACAACCTTCTACACAATCTTAAGCATAACCTTATCATGGCTTACATTTAATTATTCTTTCATTCAACAATTTGAAACTCACATGAACATTAAAATTCATCCACAGATAAACTTATCTAAAATTCACGTAAAGGTGGCAACTGGCTGCATGTGAGCCACGCTCCACCCAACCTTAGAACTTCTCCAACTTGTACTATTTCAAATCCCAAGTTCACCCCCCGAGTCAAGATCCATAAATTAACCCCAAGGTGTCTCACCAACCCCCCTCAACTCACTCACAGAGTCAAAGGTAGAAGCAATAGAGATATAGGGTTCAACAAATAGCATTTTGGTAACCAATTCCTTGTTAATTCCACAATTGACCCACCTGAGTTCCTTCCCAAAACGCACAGTGATACATTTCACTGCAAGAGTTGGGATTCCCTCTGGGTCTCATGCATAATTTCCAATCGACTAGTGTAAGCAACCAAGGAATTCATGGCCAAGACAGTTTAAATTAGCAACTTGGGTTCAGGTTCGTCACAGGGATTCTTTCCTAGGTTTTCCACACATCTCATTCATTCCGCAGACACTGTACAAGTTCTTTTCCATATGTCTATGTCCTCTGCATCTGCTCTGATTCCCCCCCCAACAACCCTCCCACACTCCAAGCCATCCATAGCATCTGCATGGCTCACCGAGGTAACCTCGTGTCCCCTTTGGGCCCCCACGTGGTTGTCCCAAAAGGCACACATTACCCCTTCATCCTTAAGCAATATTAATCACTTAATCTCAACAATAATTAATATTCAATAATATTTAATTATTAAATACTCTCCATTTAAGTTTATGGCTTAGGAATGTGGTTTTTGGGTTTATCATAAGGTTTATAGAACAAGGGTTTAGGGAACAAGGTACATAGGTCAACCTTACCCCCTCACAACCCTCGGTTAATATCTGGATCTCCTCTTCAACGTATTTCTCCTCATGCAGCTAGTTGGTATTTGTATTAAAATATTATCATGCTATGTACATAATCATAGCCAAAATGTTAAAGTTAAAATAAGAGCTCTAATATGGGCCAGAGGTATTACAGTCATAGTTACAGGTTGTTTTTTCTTTCCATCTAAGGTCTTCTACAACCCTTGCTAAACTAAAAGATATCGCATCTTAAGTTTCCACAATTCAAAATTATTCTTTCCATTAAACTTCTCAATTTCGAATTTAGTATTAGACATTTTTGCAATCAATTTTTAACACGGACTTCGAAAAAAAAATATCCTGAATATTTTCACAGAAAAATAATAAGCCAAAAAATACCTCCGGCTGCAAACACCCACAATGATGGAAGATCACCTTCACAATCTACGGGCTGCTATAGGCCGCAACGCACAAGCTCAACGCTTATTGACAACACCGAGCTCGTGGACAAAATGCTTCTTTCACGCAAGAGGCTCCTTCACCCCACAGACAGACTCCTCTTGTCAGCTTTGTGTTACTACTTTAGTGCGGGCTTCACGCATAGAGCTCGATGGATTCAGACTCGGCGGTCTCTGCTCGATGGATTTAGACCAGCGTAACAGACAGACTCGCAGATCTTCTCTGGTGACAGGTTTCGGGTCTTTTTCTCTTGCACAGGGAATGAACCTCCCTTCTGTTCGTGGGTGTCTTCTCTGGTGGCAGGGTTTAGGTCTTTTTCTCCTGCACATGGAACAAACCTCCCTTCTGTTTGCGGGTGTCTTCTCTGGTGGCAGGTTTCGGGTCTTCTTGTTTACAGACCGCGACCCTCTCTCTTACATGGGACCGACTATAGTCACAAACGACGGCTTACTCCAGCTTGAACATCGGCTCTCCACCTTTGACTCTATGCAACAGAGAACAACAGCTCTCCACCTTCGGCTCTGATACCACTTGTTAGTATTTAGAGTCTATAAAATATAATTAAAAATCAAAAAATGAAAAAGAATGGACACATTAAATACACATGAGTTTAACGTGGTAAAACCCCAATTTGGGGAAACATCCACAAAGCAAAGTATCGATGTCTTATTCCTTCAATAATGGAGATTACATACACTCACTTACACATCTGTACTCCTCACACATTTCATAGAAATACATTTTATTTAGAAGTTACAAGATATAAGAACTGTCCACCGGTTAGAGTAACTTCCAACCAACCAACGGTTAGACAAACTACTGAGGTTGAGAAATCATCTTTGGTTAATTAGTTGTCACAATTTTAACAGAAAAAACACTAAAACCCCAATTTGAGGCATTATATGAAGGAATTTGGCCCAATAAAAGTGTCAAAACATGCTTCGATCTAAGGAATTAGATCGACATGGCAGTGAACTCTTCGAGATGCAACTTCTTGTAAAATTTCATCACAAACGGATAACCAAGTCAAAAGTTATGACCCTCGAAAACCCTTGCATCATTATGATTGTGACGATCTCATTACTTGTGAGAGTTTGGGGAGTGCCTAATATTTCAGGAACTCTCTGCAAAAGAGGATCATGTGTATAAATGAAACAACTTGGGATTACATATTTTTAGGTACACGACAAACAAAATCCCTTGTTTTGTCCTTAATTATGTAAATCCCCCTAGGGCTGCTAAAAGGTTAATACAACTAAATTCTTGCACTTTTCTATTGGTTGCAGCAAAATTCATTATTGGAACATCGACATTATTTGTGTTATATGCTTCTATATGTAGGAAAACTGGAGAAAAACATTGTGACAATTCCCCCAAATTTCCATGTCAATACCTCAGGGTTAGGGTTTCAAGTTTCTATTGACGACAACTGATCTCAAGGAAAACTAATGTCGAGGGTTTCGAACTTGAGACCTACAATAACCAAACCCCAACAATGTTCACTGACTCTAGTGAGCCCCAATGGAGTAAACATAAAATATTTCTTTAATGTTAGTTCTTTAAGAGACTTACAATTTAAGAGCACGTCTAAGGCATCGTCTATCATATTTTTGCAACTGGACAGAGTTAGGGCTATCAAATAAAGTTCTTGTATGACAAAATCAAGTGCCCCCACCATTAGAAATATGCTTAACGATCGTAGAATCACATAATCATCTCTTAGAGTTTTCATTATTCTCTTCCTCTCAACCTCGTTTGGGTATCTCTACGTTATCCCCAAGTTGGAAGCCATCTGCAATGAGTGTGTAAAAGATCAAATCGCTAATTGTGATACCAAGGGTTTGCAAAGGCTGATGCGGGAAACCCTGAAGGACATCCTTCTTGTTGAGAGAAAGATCAATTGATAGCAGAAATTTTGTCTGCAATGGCATCCTTGAAGGACTGGAGACTGCAATTCATCAGAAGATTGAGTCTAAGAGTCTCCCCACCGTTAAGAACTCGAACCCTAACTTTCATTTTAACAAACCCAAAACATTGTAATGTGCATAAACACATGGCGAGATTCCATTCATCTGATAGACGAGGATTCTACTACATTGGCTTGGGACAGTTTCTCATTAACTTCCATGTAATTACAATAACTAATAATTACTTTAAAAAAGTTTGATAAATTAATTTTTTTCAATGAATTTTTTTTTATAATTTATATAAAATTTAAAACAAAATACATATTTTTATATTTATATTAAAACTTCACTAATTTATATTTTAAATGATTATATCATTTAATATTTTTTTTTATTGCTTTAATTAGTTTAACTTTCTTTTAAATTGAATTGGTTTAGATTAAGAAGATAAATTCAATCAACATTTTTTTTTCAATAGTTTGCACATCTTAGATATAACTTTAGATATAAGAGGACATCAAGACATGTCAAGTCACAAATCTAATTTCAATCAATTATTTATTTATTTATTGTTTTGTGTACATGTATTTAATTTTTAAAAATTTACCCTAAGTCTTAAATAATGTTATAATTGTCAATATTTTTAAAAATAAATAATCTTCCAAATAAATCTCCAATACAAATATAAATAATGTAGGTCCTTTATAGATACTTGCTATAAATGTTAGGGTTACAATTTTCCCAAAAAGGAGGTGGAGTTTGTCTCCTAATTATTGTATTTCCTAAAAAAATATTTTCAAAAATAGGTTTGCGTTGTTATGTTAGAGTTTAGGATTATAACTATCCACAAATAGATCAACCACTTCTAATTTTTCACATAGTTAATATCCAACTACATTTTATCAAACTTTTCTCAAAAAACAGTTGCTAATTCTTCACATAACAGTATCCAACTATATGTTATAAAAAAATCACAGAAGGCAGGTACCAAGCAGCTTTGATGCTAATCCCACTATCAATCTTTTGTAAGAGGCAATTACTATGTAGCCATAGCTATGCTAAATAATGCATTGTTACAAACTTCAATTTGTTTAAACTAGTTTAGCTTTTATCTTTGGACTATTTCAATTATTAATTAAAATATTTATAAACTATTAGAAAAAACTATTTCTAAAAGGTAGGTATAAGCAACTTTGCCGCTAATTTCTTAGTTGGAAACCAGATCCCCTTTATTTTTCCAAAAATATTTTGGGGTTTGACTATTCATGCTAGGGATAAATATAATGTGCTTCATGGGATATTTATGCATTATGGACGGAATTTATGTATTTGAAGTATAGTGTGTTTAAAAAATAATTAAATTTATGTAGACTCGTAAAATAAATAAATAAAATTAAAATCAGCATAGAACCATCTTAAATCTAGATAATCAAGATCAAAATTTTTGAGTTGTAATTTTTTTTTTACATGTAACAATAGCTATTATTAACCAATGAATATGATGTTAGTAGGCCCAGTAAATATGAGGGGATGGATATGAAACTACATCAAATGTGTGAAAGAAGGGTTGTGCGTTTTTGTCTATAGTGATAAAGTCGGATTTTGAATGGAGGGAACTCACCAGAAGTAATGCCATGGAGAAGTGCCCATGAATAGAATGTTGCATCGCCCTCAACGCCATTCTTCCATTCAAAAGGTCACTCACTAACAACTATATGTGTCGTTTACCAAATAATCTTGACACGAGATCTAATCACTCGTACAAATAATTATATGGCTAGTATTGAAGCATGTTTCACCATTATTGTTGATCAATGGTGTATATGTTATACATGGATGGAATTTGATAGTAAAATTGTCTATCACTATGTATTTGAATTGGAAAATATCATAGGTAGTTTCAAAATCATCACTTCCTTATCATGCAGTTTTTTACATAATTAATATAAAATCAATTCTACATTTTGGATGGTTTCCATGTAGGACCAAATCTTATGTCTTGTCTTGAGTCCAATGACTTACTCCTAGTTGCTAATTTGTTGACCTTCTAGGCAAGTTTGACCTTTTAATGAATGGAATAATATTCATCCCTAAAGTATATGACTCGATAACCAATGGACCTTGCAAGCAAGTCCCACCTTCTCGAAAATAGAACATTATTACTCAATGAAGTTTTTGAACTGCTAAGTGACTTGTTAATTGAAATAAAGATACCAATTTTTAACTATTTTCTTTTCACACGGAAAAAAATTTTGTTACTTGGTATTCATAGTGATGAATCAAAGTTAAAAATACATAATTTTGCATAAATACATAATATTAGAACCTCAAATCACTCTCCATATATCCCCTATGTTATGAGACCAAAACTTGTTATGTTCTTGGGATCAACAATCACTAACAAAAAAGAACTGCATCCTCTGCATACACTATTAATATAAGCCTAACTAAAAGGATGCTTAATTCGAAGACCACAAAGGAGGCCTTAATAATTACAATCCTTCCTTCAAAAGTGAAAGAACAAAAAAAAAAAACCAGATTTTTGTAGATCAAACAACCAATATCTTCAACTCTAATTAGCTTGAAAGGATCCTGAAGACATAAGATGATGTCCAGTAAATTATTCAAAAAAGATTATCCCTTCACCTTCTACAATGGCCTTCTTGGAAAGGTTGTTAGATTTATAATTAAATTGCTTGTAAATATGGTGAAAGGTTAAAGTGAGGAGCTTCCTTTGGAGCTCCCTTATTCTGGTCTTCTAGTGATCAAGCATAAGCGCTTGTAGTTGAGATTTATAACCATCCCAGTCCACAATGACCCAAGAATCACCATACACATGCAGGGAAATGATATTTTTTTACAGAGGAAATAGTAACAATCCCCATAGGCACATAATTTTGCTCGATTATGTGTTCCAGCATCGCAATCCAACCAACAATGAAAGGAATGGTCACCACTAAGCATTAAAACCATGCATGCTCCACCAAAACCCAGTTGTGAAGCCCCATCAAAGAATCCCATTGGATACTTTATCAAAGAGGAAGCTTTAACAACAGATCCCAAGGATTTGTTGTCCTTGCCGAGATGTTCAAAATAAGCACCAACTATCCTAGAACTTAAACCATGTAAAATCCTTCAACCTCCTTCAAATAAAATGGAATTCCTCAACGTTTAGATCCCCCAATTGACAAATAGAGGAAGATTGACATAAATTGTATCACTACTAGTCCACATGCACAAACAATCTCCAAAAGTTGACCCAATCCACCTCACAGGAGTCTTCAAAAGTTGGTAAATATCAATCCAAATTTGTTTCACGACAAGGAAATAAACAAATAGGTGGTTGATCGTCTCCTCTGCACTGGAGCACAGTGGGCATAGACTAAGCCCCGAGAAGCCCCTTTTAAACAATTTTTCCCAAGTCAAGATTTTACCATCCAAGGCCATCCAACAGAATAGTTTTTCCTGCAGTGGCGGGACCCAGTCCCATAGCGACACATGCCACCATTGGATATCTACATCAACATTAGAATTAGTAATAATAATATTTGCCCCTTAAGTTTATGACTCAATAACTCATTAATTAAAAGCAAACACAAAATTTTGAATAATATAAACAAGGTCCTTTCACTCATGTTCCACCTTTAAAAAATGGAATTATATTTTTCTTTGAAGTTTATGAATCAATGATTCATCAACTAAACTAAAATAAAGTATCCAATTTCAAATGATATAAGCAAGTTCCACCTTTTAAAAAAGGCAATAAAATTTATGAATCAATAACTCATTAATTAAAATAAAGGTTTCAATTTTGAATGGTATAAATATGAAACCTTCAAAGGAAATTCCACCATTTTAAAATGGAATAATATTTAATAACTCATTAATTAAAATAAAGATTTCAATTTTGAACGGTATAAATATGAAACCTTCAAAGGAAATTCCACCATTTTAAAATGGAATAATATTTGCAAATCCAAAATTGAAAGCTTTACTTTACAACCTTTTGAAAAATGCATTAATATTCTTTCTTTAATGTTTATGATTCAATGATTGAACAAAACACCTAATTTTGACTAATATAAACAACCTTCTGAAAAATACATTAATATTCTTTCTTTAATGTTTATGATTCAATGATCGAACAAAACACCTAGTTTTGCCTAATATAAACAACCTTTTGAAAAATGCATTAATATTTTTTCTTTTATGATTCAATGATTGAACAAAACACCTAGTTTTGACTAATATAAACAAGGAACAATCCAACCATAGAATATTATTTATCTATGAAATTTATGATTGAATGATTTATTATTTAAAATTAAACTTTTAATTTCTAATGATATAAAAAAAAACAAGTTACCATCCAACCATGGAATAATATTCATCTATGAAATTATTCTTCCTTTAGAATTTATATCAAATTATTCTTCCTTTAAAATTTATGATTCCTTATTGATCGGAAGAAAACACTCAATTTTAATAATTGCACCAAGTGAAGCCAGGTGCTCTACAGCCCAGTATGGGGGAGATGTTGTAATGTGTATGTAGCGTTACATGTAACGTTACCTAATAAAACGTAAAAAATAATTTTTTTAATTAAAAAATAATTAAAAAAATTCATGTCGGCTCATAAAATAAAAAATTATGGAAAGTATTTAAAAAAAATCCATGTTGGTTCATAAAATAAAATATTATGAAAAATAATTAAAAAATAGATGTTCGTTTATGCAGCCTGTAATTTTCTGTAGCAAGCTAGCTTTATCGGGCAATGGGTATCTAACTTTTTGCAGGACAACATTGATTGAACACCACCCCAAGTAGTGTTTGAAGCATCTGTCTCAATTATGAGTTTTCCAGTACCCTGTGGCAGATGAAGGGCTGGCAGATCTTTAACTTTGGCTTTTCTGTAGCAAGCTAGTTGTATCAGGCAGTGGGTATCTAACTTTTTGCAGGACATCATTGATTGAACACCACCCCAAGTAGTGTTTGAAGCATTTGTCTCAATTATGAGTTTTCCAGTACCCTGTGGCAGATGAAGGGCTGGCAGATCTTTAACTTTGGTTTTCCAGTACTCAGACAAAACCAATCCATGTTTATACACAAGATCATAAAAATGCTGGAGATGTTTAAGGTGATCTTGTAGGTTTCTGGAATAGATTAGAATGTCATCTATGAAGACAACCAACCTGTTCATATCAATCTTCTTGATAAGAGTCAAATTGACTGGGCTATAGAAAAAAAATATAAGTATGCACATTTTGGTGCTATTAAACTAGGTCTTGGTCCATTAGTTCGACCTCGATTACCAGTATCATCTCTCTGTTGCATTGTTGATACCCGTCATAAAAAAATTTCCGATGCAGTAATAGGTGGCTTCACTGCACCTCTTCATGATGGCCCTGCATTTGGAACTGTATAACCAAATTTTTTTGTGAGTTTAACCGACCTGCATATCTACAATCTGCTCAAAGCCTATATCTTGCCTAAAGGATTTGACATGGAATCTGGTTCTAAAATCATTCAACTTAAAGGTGGAGTCTGTGTTCGGTTTGGAAATGATACTCTTCCCCAGTTAAGAACTCATGTTCATCAGATTTCTACAGACACCAGCGTGGTGGAAAAGGAGAAATCTAAAAATGCAATGCCCATAACTTTCAATTGGACTGGCATTAACTATCCTCAGTCTCGGGAAATGAAATATATTGAGCTTAGAAATCAGGAAAGGGTTGCTGCTTCTTTTGTTTCACAACCACTCATTTTTTTATGAAGCCTCCAGTTCCTTCCGAGTACCCCAAGAACAACCAACACAAATATTCACTCCTCCCTTAATAAAATCCGCCTCCATCTCCTCCTACAACAATGCCATATTACAAGCTATGTCAAACCAGGTTAGCAAGGCTAATCAATCCGCTTCTCCTGTAAATACTCCATCTTCTCTTGATCAAACTTCTTTTTCCGGTTTATTTGATTATGAGCATAGAGGCCAGCATGCTTCCTATCAAGCATGTCAAAAAATCAAACAAAAATTGCTTCACCAGCAAAAGCAGAAACAGAAAGAACTACCTTCTTTGGGTATGTTTTCAGTCTTACCTTCCTTAGAAATGATGTCTTTGCCAAGGGAAGGAAGTAGTATGGAAGTTGTAAACACTGGTCAAAGATCATTTATTCCTGGTAGGAATCTGCCTGAATCTAATTTTAGGCAATATACAGTTGATGGTCAGACCAAAAGAGAATTTTTGCCCTGCAAGTCTTCCACCCAAGACCAATCTGTTTCAGATGAATTTAAGCTTGCAAATTGGGGAAATTTGCAGCAAGTCCACACTGCAAGAAACATAGATGATATGGCTAGAGATCTTCTGGTTCTGAAAAGTCAGTGTGCAGAACAAAAAGAGAATATAACAAAAGTGGAAACAAAGCTAGAATTGTTAGACCATTTGTTACATGACTCTACACAAATCCGTATGGCCATAGAAGAAGCCTCTCAAAAGCCTGAGAAAAGGCTAAGTGTCCTTGAGGAACTCTGTGTAAAAGCAGAGAATCTAAAAAAGAAACAATATGTGGTCCCTGACCATGTATTAAGATTAGCAGCAAAAGGTCACACTAAAAGTCATTCTTTAGGACAGTTCAGTATTTTACCTAAAGATGACAGGCCTGAATGGGATTTTGGGGAAAGTGATGAAATCCGAGAGAATGTGGAAGAATGGATCACAAAATTTAAAGGTTTTAATCTTGTGTTAGATCCAAAATATTTGGTTAATCTAAATGCTTTGGATGCTGAATCATCCAATCAAAGAAGACAGCTTCCTCCTCCTCGCTTTGACACCCACATGCCAGATGCTATATCTGTTGCAACTGCTCCAGCCAAAGTATTTCACTTTGGTATAAATTCCATGAATGAGTTAATATCCCAGATGCCTGAGCAACCTATATTGAACATTCAATGTTAACCCAGGGAAGATATTAGAAATGCCATACAAATGCTTGCTCAATGGATAATATATAAAAAACAATAAGATGGTAATCTCACTGGGAAAATGTTAGGGACACAACTTGTTGCAGGTCTATCAGGCCTTGCATATGAATGGTGGCGATGGTTGCCACAAGAAACATGAAATGAAATGCTTGCTACAGATGATGCAGATGAGCAAATTCTAAGTGCCCTAGGACGAGAATTTTATGGTCCAGAAGAAGGAGAGGATTATGACCATCTAGCTTCACTCTTTATGTCTGCCCACCTTTGTGATTTGAGCAAGAGTGAAGAATATTTCTGCTACATGCAAAAGCTTCTGATTTCTTCGGTAAAATCTGGTAATCCTGCATATCTGAAGCATTATCTTAGAAGCTACCCAGGACATGTTCCTGATGCAGTAGAACAAGCTCTAAAAGATAAAAAAGTAGAGCTGCGACAACTTTCCCTTGCACAGTTGCATGCCCATATAATGGAAACATGGCAAGAACATTGCCTAGAAAAAAGGGTAAGCAAAGATTTCAAAAGACACCAGCAAATGTATTCTGCCTCATTCTGTAAAGATGTTGCTGGTATGCCCGATTGGGGGTGTGGTGCGCACAACAGAGGCCACTTTGGTACAGATTAGATTGCAAATGCAAGAAAAAGAAAAGAGGGTTTTATACTTCTAAGCCTAGATATCATCCTGATAAACCCTATCGCCACAAATCCAAGTATAAGCACAAACATCGATATGAGAAACCCTATCATAAGTCCAAATATAAAGCCAAGCGCTATGGAAAGAGAAGGACTGAAAAGGGTAAGAAAAATGTTTGTTTCATTTGTGGAAAATCAGATCATTGGGTTGCCAAATGCCCAGAAAGGAAATCAAGACCTCGTTTTGCTGCTCTTTGTAAAGGATTGGATCCCGCATGGTGGGATTTATTTGAAGTTTCTGTAAATGCTCATGTTCCTTCCAGTGAAGTTGTCTACCTTCCCGATGATGACTACTCTTCTGATTCCAGTTCTGATTCTGACCCTGATCCTCCTTCCTTAGCTAAATTTGCTCCCTCCCATCCATCATCCTCATCTTCTGAGTCTGATTCCGCTTCAGATGCAAATTTAGGGGGGTGTAGTAGTCTCCCTGACTTTGATTTTTCCTTGTACATGTTCTCCAGATCTCCTTCCCGATCTTCTTCCTATCAGATAGAAAAACAAATTGCTAACATTGATCTTCAACTTTCCATTATCCCTGTTTATAGACATGTTGAAAGAACTGAGTTAAGGCAAGAAAAAGCAAGGCTGCAAAAACAGCTTGAGACAATGAAGTCTGAGAAAGGTAAAGAGAAAGTTCCCTCTCATCCTCTATCTGTCCATTATAACCCTGTCGAAATCTACCAAGATTACCCAGGTAGCCATGACGACAGACAGTCTCATAGGAGAGATAAAGAAAAGCTCTTAAGGCTTCAGCTTAAGGAAAAACAGGATAAGTTAAAACTCCTCATTAAAGAAATTGATAATCTGAAAAGCTTGGTCTGGTTGGACTGAAGTTCTCCTGGATAAGTTCTGCCCAAGACTAGATTGGACAAATCGGCGTGCAAATTTTATATTGCATATGCAAGCCGACATGCAGGTAACTGACCAGAATAACCTCTGGTTTAAATTTCTGTTGCGGCACCATGGTGGTCGTTATAGTCCGTTGGAGCATACGGTACATGTCACTCAAAAATACATTAAATGTGACCACAAAGGTAACCGTATTGATACAAAGGTCCATAGGAGAACCCTCCCACTGGATTTTAGGGTTGAATCCATGTTTGAGAGTGAGTTCATTGGCGAGCAAAATGAAGTATTATATGGCTCCGACATCGAGAAGTGTTTCAGCACCTGGTTATACCTTCCTCCGGTGTATAAAGATGAAAGTCCTGTACCTGACGATTCACAAGATGTGGACGCACTTCTGGAAGCACGAGAATTGGAGGAATATTTGGCCTCAGATGATTTTGATTGTGCCTGTGGCGGTCAGCCAGTTGGACCTCTGGGTAATCTGGAATTATTTTGTGTTTGCCGATCTGGCGATGACTAATGTAAATAGATGTCATTATGCTTTTCAATAATAGAAGCCGTGGTGGGCTGGTAAAAGTAGCTCCATAGTTGTAAGTTGTCGAGATTCTGTTCCCCAAGTGGTTTTGCTTTAAGTTTTCTCCAGTCCTGTGTGGGCCATGATTTTGTCGGCCATGTTAGTTGTCAGCTTCCGGGTCCCCATATGGCGCTGCCTTTAAGGGATGAGATAATAGTGGTGTGCCCCACCACTACCCCGTATTCCCTACCTTTTGACCGAATGGTGCCTGTTTCCAACAATCGGTAAACCGGCTATAATGCTATAAATCAAGAGAGATCAAATTTCTTGAGTTTAAATTTAAAAAAAGAAATACACCTCAAGAAATTGGATCTCTCTCGATGCTTGATAGATACAAGTTTAAGATGGATCTATGCTGGTATAAATAAGAGACCTTCCAACATGAAATAATATTCATCTATAGAATTTATGGTTAAATAATTTATGATTTAATAAAACTTCAATTTCTAACAATATAAATAAATAAAAACAAATAAATTTATGAATAAATAATTTATTATTTAAAATAAAACTTCCAATTTCTAATCATATAAATAAATAAAAACAAATAACCTTACAACCATGGAATAGTATTTATCTATAAAATTTATAATTGAATGACTTATTATTTAAATTAAAACTTCCAATTTCTAATGACATAAATAAAAAATTTCCAAGCAAGTTATATTTTTCTTGAAATGGAATAGTATTTATTCTTTAAATTTATATTTCAACGACTCATTAAGTGAAGTCGCCAAAGACCTTTCAAACAAATTTCACTATTTAAAAATAAAATAATAATTATTTTCAAAATTTATAAATAAATTACCAATTTTAAACTATAAAGCATATAATATTATCCTCCTAGCATTGTCATGATATTTATATCTTACCCAAATTTACAAAATTTCATAAGTTAGTAATTTAATTTTATGTAATATGTTTATCTGATTATTTTTTGTATTTTTCTATAAAATTACATGATTCCATAAAGATTACTCATGCTTAGCTTGACCTCCATGATTTTATAAAAAATATTCATATTTCACAATCAAATGTTTACAACTCCAACAACATTGTTTGAAGTTTACACAACATGCTCTTCCTCAACATTTTTTACTATTAATTAATAATGAATATAAATTCAATATTATTTTGTTTATAAAAACCTAATGGATAATATTGACTATCACTATTAATTAATAACTAGTATAAATTCAATATTTTTTTTTTATAAAACACTAATGGATGATGTTAACACTAGATTTCCATGAAGTCACACAGTTAGTTCATCAATAAGATCATACACATATAAATAAATTCAATATTATTTTGTAAAAAACAAGATAGATGATGTTGTCTACACTAGATTTCCATGTCCTTCCTATACCCAACCCATGAATATAAATTCAATTCAATATTATTTTGTTTATCAAAAACTGATGGATAATGTTGGTAACACTAAATTTCCATGAAGTCACACTCTATAAGTTAGTTCATCAATAAGATCAATTACATAGAAATCTAGTACAAAAGATCATATATAAGTGAGCATCAAGGTCAAACTAGTATTCATGGAAAAGAGTGAGCTAAAATCTAGACAATTTACACTTTGTTACAGAAACTGTAATTTTCAAAATTACATTAACATCAAACCACATATTCATGAAAAGAAATAAGCTAAAATCTAGACTATTTACACTCTGTTGCTAAAACTTCAATTTTCAAAGAAACTGAAAGAGTGTAAGAAAGCAAGCAAAGATAACAAAGCGAGCTATGTAAAGGGAAGTGGACAATTGGGTGTGGCTATAAAGTAACTAATTCTCACCATAAATGTCGCAAGTATTTCAAATTTACACAAAATTGTTATCCAAATCCACCACATTAACTGTAAAATTTTAAAAAGTGTGCGAGGGAGGTGCTAACCATTAGTGGCTATGGCACCGCTGAGTCTTGATTACATACCCCGAGGACAGGACATGCAATTCCAACACCAAAAAGCTAATAATACATATACAAACTTGATTTCATATCCCTCCAAAATTCCACTCAATTCAATGTCATCGGTGTTAAGCACCCGATCGGAGACTAAAAAGAAGCCGACTGAAAACACCATAAACGTCAGACAAACTGCAATTTTTCGTGCAACCCAACACCGTTTGTGACGGAGGGAATAGCGAAGTGACTGCCGGCCTCTCATACCACTAAACTCTTCATAACATCGAAGCACGAGATCACCAATGATTGCTGTGGAGAACAGCGCTGAGATAATGAGCATATTTATACTTACCATAGGACTAGAGACGCGCAGCGCACGTATATAACAGACTAGAGTTAGAATTGCTATATGGCAAGCGGCGAAAATTTTTGATCTTGCGCAAACATAGCCGTCCGGATTTGAGCTTGGACTATCTGCATTCCCGTTCGGTGGTTTAGAGCCTGGATCATCTCCATTCCCGCCCGATGCAACGAGCTCCCAAGATTGTGGTTCATCAATCTCAATATGAGGACCATTCGCATCCTTTGGATTTGGATGTAACAGTGAAATCGTGTCGGAATCAGCCTCCCAATTCGTGTGCTCGCGAGGCTGGTAGAAGAATGCCAAACATTTTTACCACTCCCTCGACGAGAAGCCCCTCGTCGCTGAATAATACAAACAATAAAATGACTAATAAGAAAGGCCTACATAAAGGAAGTGTGGTATAACTATCAATCCAGCCAATTAAAAACTTGGAATAGCTCAAAACACTTACCCATTATCAGGGGCGGGTGATTGATAAAAACATCATATTTAGGGTAGAGTCATAAGGAAGGAAGGATGTGGACTCAAGAGAAGGAGTCCATAGTCTTCAATGAGGCTCATTGAAGACTATGGACTCCTTCTCTTGAGTCCACATTCTTCCTTCCTTATTTGATCTTCTCCTTCCGCAGCTACACACTCCTCTGCGATCAAGATTTATAAGATTTATAGCTGCAATATTACCTTTCGTGGATTTGGAACGGATCCTCTAGACAACTGTCTCTTCACGGATCTTTCAGCTCTGGTCGCAACCGCTTCAGAATTTGCAAGTGGATCTGCTCCTTTTCAATGAACAGATAGATGGCACCTCCTTCAATACAGAAGCTTGGCTGCCTTCTTCACACTCTCCAAATGCGGTTTCTCTAGCAGCGATTTCACCTCTGGTGGATTGGGAAGGCTCCTCAAGACTGCTGTCTTGTCTTCACGGATCAAATCTTGTCTTCACGACTTGCGGATCAGATCATGGCTGCTATCCTCATGCTTTCCAACAACGGTTGGAGTTTCTTCACGAATTTGCTTCAGATCTGAATGCTTTCCAACAACGGTTGGAGTTTCTTCACGAATTTGCTTCAGATCTGCATGCTTTCCAACAACGGTTGGAGTTTCTCCACGAAATTGCTTCAGATCTGCATGCTTTCCAACAACGGTTGGAGTTTCTTCACGAAATTGCTTCAGATCTGCATGCTTTCCAACAACGGTTGGAGTTTCTCCACGAAACTGCTTCAGATCTGCATGCTTTCCAACAACGGTTGGAGTTTCTTCACGAAACTGCTTCAGATCTGCATGCTTTCCAACAACGGTTGGAGTTTCTCCACGAAACTGCTTCAGATCTGCATGCTTTCCAACAACGGTTGGAGTTTCTTCACGAATTTGCTTCAGATCTGCATGCTTTCTCAGGTCGATTTCGGTCTTGTGCTTAAGACTCGATCCCGGATCTCAATTCTTTCACTTGACTGGTGAAAAGATCTTGGCTTTGATCAAATGATCTTTTCCTTCTTCGCTATGGAAGAATACAACACACTTGGATCTGCTCTTGGATCAATATGCTCTCCAAAAGACTTAATCAAGCTCTGATACCATGATGAATTTTAAGGAACAAGCTGCGGCTTTCTATTCACATAAAAGTTCATGCATACAATGGACCCGAAAGTCTCTATTTAAACACTTCTACATGCTAAAACCCTAACCTAGCTTTATGCCCTAAGCTTTATGCTTTACAAAGGCTTTAACTCAACTTAGCTTTACTTCTAATAATACAACTCACAAAAGCGGGAGGTAATTACTTTTTCCAACAGTTGGAGGCCATACTTTGGCCGATCAATTCTGTGAAAAAGCTTCAACGACTTGGAACCAGGGCTTGGAATTCGGCCGGGATGTACGGTAGCGTCGTGTAATTCTGGATGATAAAGGAGGGAAGGATAAAAGCCAAAACGACTTACGTCACCTGTTTAACAATTAAAGCACTTATTAATAATATTACCAGGAACAATAAATATATAATAATGACACAAAAATGCAAAGCCCGAAGCAAATGGAGAAAATAAAAGCTACTTTTATAGATGCATTCAATATCTATTACCCGGATATAAAGTGTATACCAACGGTATACAAAGCATGGACATGTATATTTGAGAATGTGTTGTCTCAAGTTCAGAGAACCAGTATTAAAGTTCTGGGGATTTATAGTGAATTTCACAAGGTGCAGGTAAGGAGCAGGGTAGGAAGATTAGGAAAGTCCACGAAGCTGAAGGTATACTGGGCTTTTTTGACGGGGCTGCTGCTACAGCTGGGCAATGTGGCTGTGGAATGGTCATTAAAGTTTCTGAGAAGTGTGGGATGGTTGCTAATACCGGTGCAGAGTTATTGGCCTTGTGGGGCTTGCTACTGTTTGCTTACTCCAAGAATTTCAACTCACTGCAGATATATGGGGACTCAAAAATCATTGTAGACTGGGCTAATGACAGAGGCTCTCCATGTGGCTATACTTGAACTATGCGGGTGAAAGACTCAGAAATCTAATGTCATATTTATCTCAATTATCCTTCTCTCATGTCTACAGGTGCTTCTAACAACCAAACAGACCAGCTTTCGAAAAGAGCTGTGGGAGAAGAAAAAGGTATTTTGGACTGAAAGTTTGTCTATTGGACTGAAGTCTTATGTGTCATTTCTGCACCTTTGTAGGAGCTTGGCTGACTACTGTGGGATATAGTTTTATTTTGCAGTCATGTCCTAAATTTTTTGGACTCTCTAGCAGTACTCTCTCTCCCACCCTCACTTTCCTCTCCCTTGAACTCATCCTCCCACCGAAACAGAAACTTGCCTCTGCCTATTTATACCCTCTTTCTTTCCACAAGGCCATCAAGATACAAGAAAATCCAAAAACTGGTTCTAGTTTATCATTAGACAGGCACAAGCATTGTCAAGATTCAAGTAATATATCCACTTACAGAAAAGGCTTTAGGCCAGCAAACACATCCACTACCAACATCTGGAGTGGTAGGGACCTCACTGGGTGTCTTGAAAGAAGAAAATGCTACCAAAATAGAAAAGAAAAAGATTAATAACATAATTCCAATCAACGGACAATAAGATAAAGAATAAAACATTTTATTGTGCCAAAACTCTAACAAATCCAACACTATAGTATAATATATTCTGATTAGAATGGAGTTGAAAGTGAAAGAATTTCAAAAGAAAAGAGACAGAAAGGATGGTTATGTCCTCTGTGATTACTATCCAATATTATTATGTTAATCAGTTTCATAGTAAACCAACAAACTCGCATATTAAAAAAAGTGAAATGTTTCAGAGTGAACATTTTGGCTTGGGCTACAAGGAGACTCAGAGAATAGATCAGCTCATCCAAGTTTGCTATGAGCCCAAAAATATTACAATATACATAACAAATAAATGAGTGTATATACATAAGGAGACTCAGAGAATAGATCAGCTCATCCAAGTTTGCTATGAGCCCAAAAATATTACAATATACATAACAAATAAATGAGTGTATATACATGAAAATGCCCATAACAGCAATCACCTTTACTATTATTCTTAGCAACAGAGGAGGAAGGAATATCTGTGTCTGCTTTGTTGTAGGCCGAACATGTCAAGGTAAAAACGTTATGAACTTTTCTGAAGCAACCTCCTGGATTTTTAATCATCGGTTCCACTTCAGAAAACATGCCCAGCTACACAATTCCCACCTCCAAAAATCTTGAAGAAACACAATAACAGAAACTGCAAACCTGTAATAATAATAATAATAAGGTCTCATGTCCTTAAACTTAGGACACGCTAACCTCTCCTGCCCTTAAAACGCAGGACACCTCAAGCTCGCATGTCCTTGAACTCATGGGCTCCTTATTGAAACAAACAGCTACTAATGGCAATATGGTATTCCAACAAAAATACCCTTTGTGCGACCGACGTCGTTTGGGTTAATAATTGGGCAATAACGGAACTCGCAAACCCCTGCGATCGACCCTCGGGGAGACCGAATAAAATGCATTTTAAGCCTACATAAACTGTCAGCAAGAAAGTGGGGCAGGCAGCTTTAATTACAGAGATAGACGATTGATTGATTTTCAGCTACAGCTGCTACTAATTATTATCAATTACAGGGAGCTGGGACTAATCAAAACCTGCCACAACTCGGAATTTTAACAACGACCCAATTGATTATACAGCCATTAATGAAATGGGCTGAAACCCAGTTCGTCTCAGGCGACGGAATTCACTAACCCAACTGGAAGCTTTTTGGACACATCTCGAGATCTAGGCAGGAAAATGAGAAAAGAGAACCGGATTTATTATGAAGTGTCAAAAACTTAATATGGCATAAAATGCAAAAAGTACCACCAATTTCAGCAATCTCCCTAACAATCGCAGTTACAATTTTCTCACAGTGAAAAATATCGTCCACGCCGAATTGGATGCATCAACGAAAACCACATTCACTAATGTCCTCAATGATGAAATTTCACATAAAACCAGAAAAGAAAAGAAAAACTTGCCTTTAACCACTGAGAAACTGAGAGTAGAAATTGTTGAGTCTATGCCGCAAACGCCTGCTACCGGCCTCGGCGTCTACCTATTAAAGGCCAGGCCAATTCCTTCCTCCAATTTTACGAGAGCCACAACGCTTCGAATAACCCACTACAAATATCTGCTAGGAATCTATAATCTTCCCGTCAGTAACCAGGCGAACACCAACCCAGAGCTCGTGTTTTCTGTGCCAAAAACGGAAAATGAGGAATCCAGATGAGAAGAGGGCAACAGCAGCTCGCAGAAGGACGAAGGACGAGCGTGATGAATGAGAACTGAATGGTGTTTGTGTTCATATAAATCAATGAATCTCTTACGATAAAGATAACTGAAAAGCTTCGATGTTTTTTTTGGCTTTTTAGATTTTTAAACAGAAACAGATACCTGAAAAGCTTCGATGTTTTTTTTTTTTGGCTTTTTAGATTTTTAAACAGAAACGTCTAGATTACTATAACTAAAAGGAAGATGAGACAAGTGTATTATATTGAATTTATGGTTGTCATATATAAAAAATAATTGGAGTTGAGTAGCTCATGCATAGATAATAGGTAGTTACAACTCATTTAAATAAAGAAGGTAACAGGTAAGTGAGGCATAGACAATAGATGATTACAACTAAGCATGTAGAACAAGTAATATATAACTTGTTTATAGCACTTAACTTGTGATCTATCTGTGTTCGGCCACAAGTTAAGTGGTTGTGCTAAAACGATATTTTGTAAATAGATATATTGATCTTGAAGTTTATTAGACAATTTTTTATGAAATTGAATTAATTCAAAATTAGAAAGGTTTTAATATTTCTAAGTATTAGGTCAATTTTAGCTAACTCGTTCTAGTTCTACTAAGATGAGGGTTTCTAAATCAAGGCAACTCTACGAGTTGGAAGAAGACACCCAAAATCCAACCACTAATAAACAAAAAAAAATCTAAATATTATATATGGATTCGATTAAGTGCTAGCATATGTTCTAAAATATTTCCCTCTCTTTTCTCTTTAGGAAAGGTAAGGTAAGAAGAGTTATTAAACTCTATGGAAATACATGAAAAAATAAATCAATATAAAATTATATGTTTTCCCAAGTTTTAATATCTCTAAATGTTTATATGTATTTGAATATGCTTTGATAAGATTTAACTCAAGGATAACAAACCCCCCAAAGGACATCTTCCTTAAGCACATCTTGGAGGAAGTATGCAGGCACTTAGAGCTTCTTAACACCTTTAGAGCTTCTTAACACCTGCTCATATACCCAAGTTTAAATTGGATTGGCATTAGCAAAGGAATTGCATTGGAATGGGAAATTGACAAAGATTGGATCAAGGAGATTGATCCAGGTCCCATTATGTATGCACTAAATCATGTTATATGGTGATTTCCTTAATGTTATTAGACACATCTGATAAAAAAGATCAGATTAATTTAATCTACATGGAAAATTAAAATTAAAATATAATTTTATATTGTTTGGATTAAAGAAAAATGTTATTAATTTGTAATGTCTAGATCATCTCATTTTCAAAGATATTAACTCTTTTAAACAGAATTCAAAGATATTAATTCTATGCTATTTAGAGTACTTAAGCTATTATTATGTTTTAAATATTAATGAAAAATATTTTTAAATCACTTCATTTTAAGTCATTAGAAAATATACATCCTTACTATAATTTGTATAATTTATATAGTTGAAATCACTTCATTTAAAAAATAATAATTTTATATTAATTAATTAAATTTTTATTATATTTAAGAAAATTGATAAAAAATATTTTTCAATTCATTTTAATAATAATTAGATAGCTACACCCTCATTACAAATTTACTAAATCCAATTACTTTTAAAAGAGTTTAAAATAATAATAAATATCTAAATTACTATATTTTTATTTTTTTAAATACAATAAGGTAGTTGAATTTATAAATTTATTTTAAAAATGTAATAGAAAATATAATTTAAAATGAGAAATTTTAAAATTAAAGTAAGTTTAAATATTTATAATTCTATTTTAAAAATATTTAATAAAAAATTCTTAAACTCTATATATATATACAAATAAATAAACATTACAATTATAATTTTATTTTTTAATCTCACCTAACAATTTACCTAACTTATTAAACATTTAGAGAGCCAATAATAATTTTACTTTCTAATACAACCCAACAATTTACCAATCTTATTAGACACCCATTATTTACTAAACTAACCATAAGTTTACTTTCTAATCTAACCCAACAAGTCACCCAATAGACACCCATTGTTTATAAACCCAAGGATTTATCCATAATTTTACTATCTAATCAAAAGAACAATTTACCAAACCTATTAAACAACCATTACTTTACTAAGAGGACCAGGTTGCCTTAACTATAAAACAAGGGTTGTGAGCAGCAAAGTCCCTACCTTTATGAGAATATTGAAATAAAAATTGAGCATAAGATTGGAAGCTCTTGTAAGAGAATATGTTGTATTTCTGAATCGTTTTAGATTAGTGTATTTTTTGAATCGTTCTTAGTTTTCCTACTGAAGTTGTCTCTGAAATAGTATAGATGTCAAATTAGTAGTGAATACAATGAGAAATGCATGGATCAAATTTGAAAATTGGTGTGTAATTTCTGCTATTTTTTGTGGTTGTTTAGATGACATGATTGAGTAATGTGAGAGATCTTACAGTATTTTTTATGTTATAGCCATTGTTCTAGCGTAGATGTTCTGAAGAAGTGCAAGTATAGCATTATGATATAATTTTGAAAGCGAGGACTTACCTAAGCAAGAGCAAGAGCAATGAAAGAGAAATGTCTATTTCGAAACAGATTTGTATGTGAAAATGTCTATTGCATTTTAGTTAGATTTAAAGCTTGAGCAAGAATCAAATATCCATATGTAGGCTATTCACATTGCTGAAATAAGGAGGGCCTTATATAATTTAAGAGCACATATGAGTATGCGGCAAACAAATGTTTTGCTCTTATTCAAAATTTTCAACCTGCAAAAAAATTGTATGATTGTAAAATAACCTACATCATTTGGTACATAAATAGATCAACATTTGAGCTGGCTACCAATGGTCTAGATTTAGGTAGACCATCTATTTTAAAGAAATTCCAATTCCAGGATGTGGAAATCCTTTATCTTTTCAGAAGCCATAATCAACTATGTAAAAAATCAATTGCTCTAGAGGTTTTAATAGGCAATCCCTTTACAATGCATTGCTAATCATTTTGAAAGCAAGCTAAGTATCCTTTTCAGCAACAAATTTTGTAGAACAAGAACCTTTCTACATGGCATCCAACACCCTTTTCTCAATTTTAAAAGCATCTGGTAAAAATGGAAAAGATGGTGATGGACTTGGTAGAGTTGGACGTAGCAATGCCCACACTTCAAACAATAATTGATTGGGCTTATTGATACCATGTAATATGGATAACTCCTCCAAGTCTACAAAGGACGAGGCTTAAAACTTATTAAGATTGCAGACAAATAATACTTTCACTTCTACAAATTCTTTGGTACAAAATTTTGCAGATACATAATTAAAGATTTGAAGTTGGTGCGGTGATTTGTAGTATATATATTTTTCTGGAATAATTGCATTGGTGTATTTTGTAAACTAACATTTGAGGTGACTCTTCTTTGACCAATCTTGATGATGTGCTATGAAATTTCATCTTAATAATACTGAGGAAGAGTGACTAAAAATTTTGGTCTTAAAAATACTCCAATGCAGATATTCTAGAAAGAGCACTCGTACTAGCTACCGAAATAGTAAGAAATAGTTACTCACGCTAGCAAAGGTAAAAGTTAGCCTAAGCACTACAAAAGGTTTGATGAAAATGAGATGAGGTATAACTATTCCTCCATTATGTGTGGAATTACTATGAAAGATGAAAGAAACATTGAGAACTTTTCAGTAAAAAATGTACATATATAAAACATATATGCACAATTTCCTGCCAATGTATTATGCTAAACATCCATAATTAATTTAGATGAATACATGTATACCTTGTCACCAATCTGATCATTCTGTCATCCACTACCTTGAAGATGTACTACAGTTGTTGTCTGAAGCATTGCAAGATACAATGAACCAACCTCTTCAGAGAAATGTGACTTTCTAGTATTGACAACTCTGGCCAGGATTCTTGCATTGATAAGGGGGCATAGGTCTACAAAAGAGACAATGAGAGTGAAATAAGCTTGAAACATGTAATGTTGTTTATGCCTCATATAAAAGGAGAAAAATTAAGAAGCCAAATAAAGCTTTTACCTGAATAGGGCCCAAATAAACCCTGTAAAATTACAAGTGCCTTATAACCTAGGCGTGTGCTTTTTGTTTCATGAATAGTAGGACACACCTTTTTTGGAATCAATTGAAGTTGTAAGAAGGCAATGTCCAAAGGCCCTTTGGATACATATATACAACCACACTTTTTGAGATAATACTAGCATTTACGGAAATGGCAAATATATCCTCTGAACATGCACAACCAATAAAGGTAGACACTTCATACAACATATAACAAGTAAATGATAAACATATAGTTGGATAATATATGTTTCTATTAATTCATTGTAGAAGTAAGCATTATAGTTACTGATAAGTCATGTTTAACTACCATAAATGTAAATATGTTCATGTAGTAGCAAAGTAGTTGTATTAAAATCACTCATACAATTTGGTAGGAATTGTTTTCAATATTTATTTGCATTCAACAAAGTTATTATGGTTTTTTTTACCATGTAATTGAACAAACACATTGATTGAAACAACATTGATTGAAGATATCAATTTCAGGTATGTTAAATATGAGGGTTAGTCATGTTACATATGGAGATAGAATAAGATCCATATGCCCAAAATGCAATAGAAAAATGAGAAACTTATGCCAAAAATGCGAGTGAACAAGCACAACTAGTAAAGGTAGACACTCCATATAACATATAACAAGTAAATGATAAACATACGGTTGGATATAGATTTCTATCATTCATTGTAGAAGTAGGCCTTATTGTTAGCCATAGGACACGTTGAACTATAGTTTTGGTGTTGACTAAATTCCATCTTTATGAGTCATTTAGATTCAACATCTTGAGACAAAATTTCATGTTTTTCAACTTTTCATTCATCTAAGTACCTTAAAAATAATTATTGTTATTATTATTATTATATAATACATATGATGCATATCTAATGAACTAACACATCATATATTGTCCAACAAAAAAATAGATCTCATACAATGCTATGACCTTAAAAACAATCTCATGCGATGCATACCTAATGAACTAACACATCATCTAAAACATCATAATCGTAACGTGTATGTATTGAATGTAACATACATGCAATGTGGAGAGTGACCAGCATGATTGATATTATATGTATTGAAGATAACATACATGCAATGTGGAGAGTGATGAGCGTGACATCTTAACAAATTGTTAAGAAATGAAATTTGTCTTAAAATAATATAAAATGCAATAGACCTTATTTCCTATGCCACCGAGGATAAATATGATCCATGTGTACAAAATATCGATAATGCAAAATAAGAAATTCACACAAGGTGTGTCCTCAATGGTCAATTGAATTTAGATATAATAAATAAATGTTTTTAATATTTTTAAAATAAATTTGTCCAAGTCGCTGAATTTAGATATAAATAAAAAAATGTTTTGAAAGTACAAGGATTCAAAGTAAAATTTGCACCTTATAATATTTGATCTACCTCATTAACCTTTAGTTAAAAAAATATCTATAATGATACTAGAAAAAAGGAGATATATGGCAAAGCCACATAAGTAGGATTGTCACATCCCTTCCCATGGATCCAACTCAAGGAAGGGAACATGACTAAAATTATGGGATTTTACAAAAACTCAGCCTCATTCATCAGATTCATACAAATAAAAACACATATGTGTGCAAATGAATAAATCAATTAAACACAACGGAAGTAAAATTCTTCTACACACGCATATATCATGCAATTTCCAACATATTGATAACATGCATCAAATAAAAACATAACGTAATGAAATATAAAATAATACTTAACTTGAACAATGTTGTCCCGAGCAACTAGCTATGCAGATGCAATGTTCCACCCAACCATAGGCCAACTGTGCTCATCAATCTCTCAGCACAATTGCCACCCCGAGATGGGCATGATTTCTACAAGGAATGGGAACCTACAACTGATGCATAGCAAGATGAACACCTCATCTAATCCAAGCCAATCCATAGTTGGGTTTATCAATCCAAATGTGAACCCTCATCTTTTCTAGATGATTGCACTCAAGCTCAAGCCAAAACAATGGGTACCCAAAACTCAAACCACGGCATTATCTCCACACACAGCAAGCACGTATGTCAGACATAGAAAAACATTTTCAACTATGGGATTTGCAAAACAAGGTTTCCATTAGCTCTCCTAATTTGTGGCACACCCAAAAATGACTTTTGAAAGGGGAAATCGACCCTTGGAGAACAAACTCGAATTTCTCATAGGATATGGGCATTTAAATGGCAAAAAACGACCTCCCAGGGACCCCAAATTGGATTCCTCTTCTTCCCCATTGTTATATATCACAAAAATGCCCTTCTCCCAATTAAAAATGAAGGAAAACACAGAAAATTCATGGAGGAAAATTCCCAGCAAGCTCCCAACTCGTGAGAGAGAAAAACTCATGCATGAAGAATGGCTTGGGGAGAAATTTCGTGGCTCTTTTATTGTCCAAGAAGCCAAACACATTTTTCCAAAAACTATGGCTTGCCCATACCCGAATTTGGACAGCCATACCTCCCCATTTCCCCAAATAATAACCATTTCAACCAACTCTTGGGAGAAATAAATGATTGGGTACAAAAGTCAACATGGGTTGTTGAAAGTTCATGGGTTCTCTCATTGACACTTGACTTGAATTGACTTGATTGCTTCAAGGGTTTGAATATTTCCCTCCCAATTCCTTGTAAAAATCATGTCCTCATACTCTTGTTGCATTGCATAGCTAGTTGTGGATATTTGTATTAAATGCATGTTTACGATTTCTATTGCATTTGGCTAGCACGTCAACCATATGCATCAATTTTAACGCTAAATCGATGGTGGGGCCTTGGCCTTGAGCTCCTCACCACGATTTCATAACGATATTACATCCTTTACATTTTAATGTGATGGGGTCAAAATTGGGATATTACAAGGACCAAATCTAAAGTGTTTACCCATAAAAAGAAGAAGTATTTACCCATAAAATAAAATAAAAATTAAAACAAGCTTGCCAAATATATTCCCTACGGCAAGTATATTGACAAACATACTAACCAAGTAAACAAACTACTCAAAAACACATAATAATAAGATATCATAACCAAGTAAACAAACTACTAAAAAATACATAGAAGTAATAATAAGATATCATAAATGCCACTTTTCAAGTCCAACTTGAGGATCTTCTATATTGAATAATAGCCGGGGAGTGAGTATTCAAGAATTGACACATTGAAAACTTAGGATCGTTATGTTAATTCCATAGTGAGATCGAGAGAATTGAGACAAAGGTGGACCATAACTCTCAATTGATGCAAAATCTTGGAGATGACGAAAGTGAAATAACCTAGAATATAATTGGTAGTGTATCAACAACATATAAACAAAACATAAATTGTCTTAAATAAAGGGGAAATAATGATAAATACAATGTTTATAACAGAATATGCGTCATATGTGAATTGGAATATATATAGTAGAAATTAAATGGGGAAGAGCTCATTGTACCAAGAATGACCTCAAGAGAACACACAAGAAACAAAAAACACAATGCAATTCTATTAAAATTAAAATAATATGGAAGCAAGCTTCATTAATATCTTCTGATTTTTAATCCAACAGAGCTTTCACGATAAAAGGCTTAATACCTCTTTCCCAGTTCTATCTATTGATTCCCTTGGGTTGTCATATCATATCTTTCTTCGAATTTTAATACACCCAATATTAACAACAAGGAGACGTGTCGAATGATTCATCGAAATCTGCAGAGAATTTGTGAATGAATAACCAAAAAATTATATGACCTTACATTTGAAAGTTTGTAGTCATTACCAAGTGCCAAAGTGAGAATGATTGTTTTCCCCGTGTAGTCATCTCGTCCTGTCCCATTTACTGTGAATATCCCGTGGAGCAAAGTACCAGGTAGCATAGGATTAAGAACGCTAAATGTTAAAGGAATTGTAATTGATTTAGGAAGTACTTGATTGGAAACTAGCTTCCTATTTCCAATCATGGAAAAGAATGAAGAAAAAAGCATAAACTTCCCATTTCCAATTTGGAAAGGAATCTAACAAAAGTGGAAATTGTTAGTGACATAGAATTAGCAATAAAAAATGAATAAAAAAACAAGAAAACTAGGAAAATTCATGTGAAATTAAAAATATTTAATAAAAACCAAAAAAAATAGATTTAAAAAAACCAATAATATATTACAAAATTTTCATATTTAAAACAAAAAAAACTATTATTGGCAATTAGAAAAAAAACAAGAAAGTGAACAAGCAAATCTGATTTTCCATACTTAAAATAGAAAATGGTCATTAACTATTTGGAAATTGTTATTGAAATGAGAAGTTTACATTCAAAAGTGTTTTTCTTTATTTATGCGGAGTTTGTGGGCATTTGGAGGCGACATGTACATAGTCCACTTCCACTTGCATATCTCGATCAAAAGTTGAAACTCTCCTAACAATCTTGTGCTCATATCAACGGGGGCGTTTGTATTCCATTTGGATAATGAGTGTAGATTTTTCTAGGTAACGAAAAAAACAATAAGAAAGCATCACTTTATTGAAAAGACTGCGCATTATACCATTGTCAACTAATGTGTGGTCCCACTATAATTATTACTATTTTTAAATCAAATCACTTTATTGAAGATATAACATCTCATTTCAATATCTTCAAGCAATGCTTTGTGGCCATGAAGAACCGAAAAGAAAGAACCATTTCAACTGTATTCATTTCTTGAAACCAAATCTTCCTTTTAAAGAATATCAAAGCATATGGCGTTTACTTAAGGGAATCATTACAACGTGACTAATAAATAGTTAGTGAACGGTAATGGAGAGAAAGATGTGTGTGAGGTAAGAAATGATTCTAAATCTTAAGTAGGCCGGTTGGTTCAAGTGGGTTAAGTGACAAACAAACATTAAAAATTATTAATTTATGGATTATTGATAGAAAATGTTAGTATTTTTATTGATGTTGGTGAAGATGAAATAGATGAATGTTTTGTTTATAATCAAGTTATTGATGTTAGTGAGAATGAATGTGATGAAAGTTCCCTTGATAAGTAAGTTGTTTGTGTTGATGAAGGTGAACTTGTTTAAATTGTTATCAACAATTCTTACGAACAACCAACAACTATAAAGAAGCTTAATTGATGTATAAAAGAATTTTGAAGACAAAAAATAAACCTATAACCCAATCTTGTAGAAGGTGTAACTATAAAGAAGCCTAATTGATGTATAAAAGAATTTTGAAGATAATGAATAAACCTATAACTCAACCCCGTAGAAGGTGTCATCCATCATGATCCAAGAATGTTTATATCATTGTAAATAATAATAAGACATTAGAAAAATAATTATGTTAATAGATAAACACTTAATTAGTTTTTGAAGTAATTTTAGGATGTTATTTTCCAAAGTTATGGATAGTATTTTTAGGTCTATGTGAGGATGATGACTTTTGGTCCCTCATGATATTCATTGTATGTCATTTTTGGTATATTTATAAAAGAGGAGTTTAGTTTCCATTTTGGATCTTGCATTTCCTAACATTGGTATTAAAGTGATATTTGATGCCTAGGGGGATCCTTTTTGCAACATGTTGCATTTCCTATCATTGACATCATAGCAATATTGATGCCATGAGCTCCCTAAAACATAAAGGAAGGAGGAAAATACTTCAATCTTGAATGGTGTAAATTGTTAGAGAAAAGATGAACTATTTGAGAGTTGCTAAAAGTTCATTTCAGCCATTGAAGAATTTCTACATTGTGAAGTTGAAGATTGTTTACATATTTCTCTATCCTTCAATGCTCGGGATATGCATAAGATGTTTTCTTTTCTAGATGAGGAATTCTTAAAGTTGTAAAGAAAAGTGAAAAGGCGTATTTTAATTGTTGGAAAAAATTCACATAGTTAACACTCCATTTTATGCATGATACTATGGAAAACCAATGTTCAATGCTCTTCCTATGGTGATTTATTCTTATTGATTGCATATGAACAAGGTAGTACACATGTCCTTAATAAAATTTTCAAGCATGTTTATTTGGAATATTTTTTAATAATTGTGGGTGCTTTTCATTGGGATTATCTTAAGCATGCAATTTTTTTTTTCAAAAGAAGGAAAATCTCAAAATATTGATGGCTACTAGTCTAGCGTCTATTGATACAATTTCAAAATACCAAGATGCAACAATAGTACTATGTGTAGACAGAATATGGCCATATGAAATAATCTATTGGTGGTCCAAAAGGGGTAAAAGTTATACTCTTGTTAGATCCCTCTAGGCCTTGGGTTGTTAACATGTTTCCTTATGCCATAAGAAAACGTGCTCTTAGCCAATCAAAAATAGTTTTTGATCACACTCCAAGACCAAAAAGAAATTTCAACCTAGATTGCATATGTAAGTAAGCTAATGTCCCTTGTAGATCATCACTAAATCTATTACCATGGAGTATGTGCTTACAAGTAACATATAGTCTTAGTACCATACATGAGACCAACTACTAAGCTTGGTTGAAGTTCAACCTCATACCTAGGAGGTAGAAAGGCACTGCAATGGTCACTATTATTTTCCCATATTGATTTTTGCAATATTTACGGATATGCTTTGTTATTTTTTGGTAAATAAAAGTTGGGAATTATATTATAATTACAAGAGAGTTACAAAACCCAAATTTGATTCCACCAAATTTAAAATAGGACAAATCCATTTGGATGTGCCCCTTCCAAAATTGTTGAAGAATTACAAATGTGTACCCAAAAGAAACAAACTCTATTACTGCTAACGTAGATATGTCCAAATTTTTTTAAAGTTATAGTGAAAATTCATTAAAACCCTATTCTAATAGAAGAAATTTTAGTAGATGTTTTTTTTTATAATTTTTCGCCACCTTATAATACTAAGAACCTTCCCTAAAATGTGTTTTCCTTATAGTGTGTTCACTCTCTATATGGTTCAAGTGAACTAGTAATGCTTTGCATCATCCTTTTCATTCCATAGAACATGGGAAGTGTAATGACCATATCGTTGAAATTCAAATTTCTCAATATAGTTTTACTTCTATTTGCTATAGTTACTACTATTCTATTTTATTATTGAGTTATACCTTTGAACCATGTCAACCAAATTTACTGTAACGCCCCATATTTTGACTAGGTGTGTTTATGAGTTAGACACCTTTCACTTTTTTTGCTTGTTATCTGTTCGACTCAGCTAGACAGAGTGAACTATATTTTCGGCATGTTAGACATGATGATATGCTGCTACTATGTTTAGGATGTTACTATGTCCATGTTGATACTACAGTTATGATGTTACTATATTCATGCAGTTATTAAGTTATGATTATCATGAGGTTCATTGCTTTTATGATGAAAATATATGTGTTAGCGTTTTCATTGATGAAATGTGAAATATATGGTGTTGTACGTGAGTGCCATCCTATGATGAAATTGATAGAACTGTTATATTCCATGCATACCTGTGATGAAATTGTGACGTGAAATAAAATGATGTTGATGATATGGATCAATTGGTGATCGAATGGAAATGCTTGTTATAAAATGTGTATTTTGCGGAATACTAACCTACAGGACTCAGGCGCTATGGGATAGCCGGATACTTGATCTGATATATGGATAAGAACCTATCCATGTAGTACACCTTAGCAACCGAAATTGATGATACGATGACATGGACCGATAATCTCGATAGCAGCAGAGTATGATTTGATAAGGGTGTAGACCTGGTATGTTGAGAGGGATGGATGTGTTTCCCACCCTATGTTTCTATGATACCCGAGGTCGTGGGAGGGCCGTGCTGAGACACGCTCCCCATGTAGTTGTGATGACGATGGTCGGATGCCTGCTAGGGGAGGATAGGTCCGCTGTTCAGCCGATGCTATCACTCTCAAGTTCTATGTGGTTAGGTCGGTGAGTCCGACACCCACTTTTGTACTAGCAGAGAAAGGATAGGGAGGATGTGGACGTAGGTTAGGATGGGAGGATATGATAGTACTGTTGAGGGTTGGGTATTCGTTGACGTGGAGTTAGTGGTAGTAGGTAGCTTTCCTTGTACCTGATTGATTGAACAAATGTAATCATAAAAATAATGAAATGAAATCTTAAAGGTTAACTGATAAAACGACCGATGATGTTTTAGTAATATTATGATGAATGTATACTTATTCAGTTTGTATAAAGTATTATTAGTATTAGTTAGCGGTTATGCATAGGGAATATGACGTATGTTTATAGTACATGTCCGTCTTGTGCATACGCTGGCCACGCATGCACATTATGCACATGCGTGATAATATTGGTTCACAACATACTTATCAAGATTTAACAATGTTATAAGCTATCATAGATAACTCAATTAAGTATTTGGTGAATGATTTAATTAGTAAACGATTATCAAGTTCTAATGTATAAAATAAGTTAATTAGTCTTGTATGTAAACATTGTAATGAACAATTAAAATAAGTGTCATTAATTGTAAGTATCCTCAGGTGAAGGTGTCTTCAATATGAAGAATAACAGTAAACATTAATACTAGAAGAGTGTACTATATAATTGTTGATCAGGATTAATTAAACCATTAAGTATATTTCATTATTTATACGCAAAAGGTACTATGTTAACACTTATCAATTAAACAAATAAATATTTTAATTACTATTCACAATTAAATTAATTACTATTATTATTAATTATTATTGTTATTATTATTATTTAATTAATAATAATAATGATAATAATCCTTTTTATAAAGCATAGTGGATTGAATAAATTATTAAATAGATTATTCATTCAATTAATTAACAAAACCATTCCAAGTAAATAAAAAGGGTTTGTTTAAATAAATTATTGAATAATTCCACTGCTCAAGAGAAATTTGGATGGTTTAAAATAATATATAATCCTCATTTTACCTTGAAAAGGAGGATGCATTAATGATTTGTACTTCCAAAAAACCATGACAGCTAGGGCAGTGGAGTGATAAGGAAGTTATGAAATTATGGAGGAAAAGATTTCTATAAAGAGGAGTTTTAACCTAGTAGTTGGGGGTTGGTTTTGCAGGAGAGGAACACTTAGTATTTTGTGAAAAGGAGGAATTGCCGAGGAGGGGGATAACTTGAAGCTTTGAGGAGGTGGGAAACTCAAAGATTGAGGAGGGGGTTAACTCAGAGAAATATTACCACAGAGCTATGGAAGGATACTAAGGAAGGTTGCTATGCGGATTATCGGTCTGTGGGTTCGGGGGATAGGAAATCCGTTGATTTCCTAGGGTCAGCAAGATAATAGCTGATCGGCAGGGTGGACACATCATTTTGGGTTGCTAAGGGAACCTACAGAATCCACTATAGGAATCTTCTTACCTTACTGCAAACCTATGGGTCCAGGTATTTTACTGAGCTAGCTTAATTAAATTGTATCTTCTTTTATTTTCAAATTATGCATGTTGAAAGAACAGAGTTGAAATGAAAGATGTAAGTTTATGTTTACTTAAATTGCAGAGACATATAATCATTTAGATAACAGAGACATAGACGGTTGAATTCTTTCAGAAAACATAAGGGAAGAACTTGGTATTCACATGAACCTGGAATAGAGACCCAGTGCCTAGATAGGGCACTACATTTGGTATCAGAGCCTTGGCTCAAACCCTGAGACCTTAGGGCCTAACTACACCTGGAATTATAGGGAAATTTACTAGAGAATAGCAAACAAATATGATGGCTGCAACAAAAGGGGAGATAACTTGAAGAGCCTTTTTCCGGTATTTACAAAGCATAATAGAAACAGAATTTGGATGATATATATATATAACTGCCTATGAAACTTGTGAATATATAACTGTTTAATATTTTAAAGAGAGCCACATTCATAGGCAAATGCCGAGACCTCCTTTTGACAGAGCCTCGTGGCTTAAAGATTTCATTATAAAATAGAGGAAATAAAACAATAATCATATTTAGGGCTCAGCCTAGACTTCATTAAACAAATCCTTGTTCAAGGAGAAATAACACCCTATGAGCCCTGTGGCAGTATACCACATAGTCGCACCAAACCTGTTTATATTATCTACTCCGAAAAAAAAATTTTAATCTTAAAACAGTACAATGACCAGAGTATTAAGTTCATAAATTGTACACAACAAAATCGCTATAAATAAATTCAATAAGACAATGAATATGATATTCTATAACAGTGCCGAATAAGTTCATGTAACATTTAGGCATTCTATCCTTCGTGTCACTGACAAAAATTCTCTCCATTAGGGATGGCCTAAATCAAATCTCAGTGGGGGTCCCTAAGATTTCATACGCTGTCCGTAAAACTTCAGATCTGCATGCATAGTGAACAAAATAACGAATAAGAGGACTGTATCGTGTTAAACAACGAGCAATGACTGTTATAAATGCCTAAATGATGAAAATCTGAGTTTCAAACAAGTATATCAACGTGTATTTTAGGCTAAAGTCTGCAAATTTAATCAAATAATTGACATTTCAGTGTGCAAACTACTTAGATCTACGATTTAACCTTAAAAACAACGGGCAAAATGTCATTTCCAGACTGCTGTACTAAAAAAAAAAAAAAAAACAGTGAGATAAAGTATCTAACAGCAGTGTTTAATTTATCTTTGGCATGCAAATAAATGCAGCCAAAGGGAATATTTAATTAACAATTTTATAATGGCGGCGCGAGATCCCTTTCAATGTCAACTCAATAGAAAATGGAAAATAGAGATAGAAAAGCGCTTCTAAATGAGAGGTTTTCAGAGGGTTAAAAATTGTAAAATGGAAAACTTCAATAAGACTAAAGTCTAAAATAGATAAAATTCATGCTAGCATTCTATCCGTTCAATTTAGAAATCATCTTCTGAGCCATACCCATTGTTGTACGTGAATGCCCATGAGTATACTAGCGAGGTTATCACTGTGGAAAAGATCTTCCATCAACTCGACAAATTGAACCCTGTGTGAAACTCTCCATTTGCATGGCGGCCGAGGGACGAGAGATGGGCTTTCCAAAGTGTAAATGAAGCAAATGACAAATCTCGATGGAGGAGAAGGGAATTAACATGCATAGGAGCTGTAGACCATGTAGAGATAGAGACCGAGCCTTCGTCAACTGGGACAAACGGCGTTTTCTTCTTTGTTTGCAACCCCGTTGCACCCAAAATTCTTGCAGCAAATTATTCTCCATCGTAAAATATCACGTTTATCCTTTAAAAGTACCACTGTTCGATCCGAGCTCAGCACCGAGAGCCAGCTGCCAGTTGAATAGGACCACCGCATACCATCACGATACAAGCACCGGGACCTGGGAGCATTCTTTTCCTTTAAACTTACCACTGACGCAGTTCGAAACCCCAACGAAACCGCCAACTGAACAAGGAACTGGGTTTCGACTGGCTGGAGGAAGAATGAGCTCGTAGCTAGCTGCTTTCGTTTCACAAAGAAATGGCGGCAGTATTCTTGTTTAGGGGCACTATCTGGACAATCCCAGCGTAGTAGATACACCCTCTCTCTCATTGAACCTTAGTGTTAGGGTTTGGAGACGTTGATGTCTCGGCCAAAATAAAATGGGTTGCCGGAGAAGAACCACCTCATTTTTTTTATAACATCCCCCAAAGGGCGGGTTCGCATGGGCCATCGGTGGTTTCCCATACCGCTTTATGAGCATGCGGACGAGCTTGGAGCATGACACGTAGGAGGGTGGTATTCTTACCGTGACCGCCTCTTTCGTTAACTCCCGAGCATGTTGATGGCGCGGGGTTCACCGTGAACCATTGATTTCCTCCCCCATCGCTACGTCTACGATCTCCATAGAGCCATGTCATCCATTTAAGGGGCCCCACGCATCCTCTATCATCTGAGTGCTCAACACTGAGAGCTTTGCAAGCGACCGAGTGCCAACTCAAAGGAGCCATAACGCTCACCACTACAGTCCAAGCGCCAAGCTCGATAGCTTTGCAGATGACCGAAGGCTAAGCCCAAAGGCGGCCCGCGCACAACACTGCAGCCCCAGCTCCATTGCAAAAGAAGTTTTCGGGCCCAGCCCAAGCGGTTACCAGGGTACTGTAATAAGCTTCCCCTGTGTTGAGGAAAAGCACCGAATCTAACTCACCAACGTCTCTTTCACTGTGAAGTTAACCAACTGAAGAATGTGACGGTAGTTAAGAGCACTCACACTTTTAAGTCAAATAATAGTTGCATGGCAATATGTATATATATATATATCAGATTCTACAATTTTGTTGATCACCAATTCCAACGATGCATTGGCGTTTTTAGTGGTTGCATTATCTCCTCTGTCATTATCATTATCTCCCACGTCTTTTCCATACGGGAATAACTCTGTGTCTGGCATCTGTTGCTATGGAAAACCATAAAATGCATTTGATCCTATCACCCGTCAAGCCATTTATAATTGCCATAGTTCCCAAGAAGCGTCAAATACCAAGCACCAAGGTTCTGAAATCCGTCCAAGCAAAGCCATGGTCCATAATCCATGCCAATAAAATAAATGTATCGAGTCACCATAAAAGACAAGCATCCAGTTTCCAAATGTCAAATCTAAATTTGCATAAATGTAAAAGTAATGTAACATGAGTACTGTCAAAATAGATCTTGATGACATCATGGTGGACAAATGAGAAATAGAACCCCAATCATTTGCCAAGGCTAATGTCATCCTTAGTGGACTAATTAAAATTAAGGAAAATAAATAAAAAATTGCATAAATAAAACCTATTTTTCCAATGTTCCAATGTTAGTGAGCATTGTAAAGTCAATTTCTTTAAACTAAAGCAATCTCTATGGAAATGGAAATAATGAATATCACTTCAAATGTATATATACATATACATGATAAACATGTTAGCATGGATGCCTTTCAAATATATATATACGTGATGAACATCTTAGCATAGATGCCTTTTTAAATAAAGTTGGATTCTATGTTCATATAATTATTTGTAAATAGCACCATAAACTAGAGTGAAATGGCCACCATGGGATCTTATCGCCCCTAGTTGACTAACTTAATTATATCACAACCTTATATTACTTTTCTAATATTTCTAGTTTTATTATACCAGTTGATAAGAAGAAAAAAAAAATTAATATATGTTTTACATTGGTGTTGATATGTGATCTATTTGGTGTGTTAAGTTATGATCTGTTTCATATTTTGATTTATGATTTATTTTATTAGAAATTTAACACATAGGTGTGTTGATATATAATCTAATTGTGTGATAAGTCGGTGAAATTTGTATGAAACTACCATATTTTATCTCAATATGTGACCATTATCTAGGCCTTGTAGAAAGGAATTTATTTCTTAGATATGCATAGGATAGAGCCTCCAAAGTAAATTAAATAACTGAAACATAAATCTATTAAAGAATACTTAGAGTAGAAAAAAAAAAAAGAGCTAGGATGGAAAGATGGTTTCTCCTTCCGTACATGGCTAAGTTTTAGGAAGTCCCTTAAAAATAATTCACAAGCCATGCAGATTGACGATTCAAGAAATAATGGGAGAAGATCCCAAATTACTCATAGATGTAGATATATTATTGAAAAAACTCGGATTTTTGTGTTACTAGAAGTTGTAGGAAAAAAAAAATTGGTTCTATTCGGACTAAATGAAGAAAATCTATCAATTTAATTGAAGCTAGTCAATATCATTAAAAGACTCTCATTTCCGCTAGAATTTATCAATTATTAACTATTATGGTTGGAGAGACATATCTTCTAGGATTTCTTTTTATTTTCAATACACAAAAGAATAGAAGTTTATTACTGAGGTGATCATGATTTCCTAATTCCTCATCCTAATATAAGGGACACAATAATAGACTCGACAGAGAACCAATGTGTTTTAAAAATAAGTTACATGAACTGGGGTTTATAGATTTTGCACCTATAAACCATGTTCCTACTTGGAGGACTAATAGGGGGAATTGAAGGTGTAGCCAAGAACTTAGACATATTCTCAGTTTTGCAAAGGATTATGAATAAGGTTGATAGAATCAAATATTTGGTGGTTTTGATTAATTTTTTTTGTTATCATTATGTAATTCTTATACAATAAGATAGGTAGAATGATAAACCACTTACTTTATTCAAATCATGCTTATTGTTTCTTGAATAAGTCGAGTTTAAAATTATGAAAGAGAAGGAATTGATGATATTTGATCAAAGTTACAATGAGTCATCCAATTTCTAGTCCATATCTACTCTTAAAAAGGTGAAGAATGCAACTTTTTATTGTGTCTCCCAAAAGTGAGAAGAGTTGGCCGATAAGGACTTGAAGTTAATAGAAAAGGATTTATTGGACATATTTTAAAGATTTATATGTTTGACATTTTCAATGAAAAAGGTGCATGAAAATAAAATCCATATAGATTGAGAAAATAAATAATTTGCAAATCATAGCGAAAATGTGAATGCTTTCCACGAAATGAATATTTTGAGATTAGAATGATTCATAATATTTCAAAATCTAATTAGGCTTTACACATATTCAAAGTATTTACAACGAACATGTAGTGAGCAAATATATTGGGAGTTTTAAAAGTTGCAACCTATATTAACATTTCTATCTCTTTAAATGCAACATTCTTAGCCCTAATCCTGAAAAATGACAAGACAAATTCTTTTAATCAATTTAGACTTGTATACCTATGTAGTTTCTTATATAATTTCTTTTTGCAAGGCATTGAAAATTACCGTCAAAAAGGTCTCCTGGAACGCTACTTCATAAGAGTGATCTGGTCTCTCCGAAGGCTATTTCATAAGAGTAATGTGCCTTAGTAGAACATAGGAAAAATTATGACTTTCAGCAATTGGGGCAGCTCATGAAGGCATCCATTCAATCAAGTTAAAAATTTACCTATCAATTTTCTCCTAAAACTATAATTGTTGAAAGCATATTATTTTTTTTTAAAGCAAATCCATTTATTAGAAGGGAAAAGAAGACCAAATAAAATCAACACATTATTCACCTCACTACTACTAGATCAATGAATCCTACTTGAAGAAAGCCTTAGGTACAACTAAACACATCATCCAAATCGCTAAAGCATCAATCCTGAACTCCTTAAGTGAAAACAACTACAATATTACGAGAGATTACATTTCGTGTATGCGTAACTAGTTTTAACTTAGGTAAACTTAGATAGGAAGACATCTCAATCAATTGACTTCGAAGTACATCAAGAATATAGGGGCTTATTCTCTTTCATGTTTTAGCATGGAATTTGTATATGATATGTTCCACTAAGAGCTTATAGATAAATAATGGGATGCCTTGATCTTAAAATTTACCTCTAATCAAATATGACATTAGATAAACAATTCCCACCTCTTAATAAATATTAAGAATGATAATTGACGATAGACATCAATAAGATTTGAAAGTTACGAAAGAAAATAGTGAGCAGATAAGAAGGGGGTGCACGCGTAAGATCAATTAGGATATAATGATAACTAAGATTTAAGTATAAATTGATTATGATGAATAAGACTAAGGTATGATTGACAATGTAGAATCCTTCTAATACCATATAATGGTATAATGTATAAGTGATGAGGTGGAAGGAGGAGATTCACGAGGATCGGGAGTCAACTGTACTATTAGCATAATTAATCAATACTATAAGGATAGAAGGGATCTATGTGTAAAAGGGGACCATAAGTATTTTGGCTATAAGATGAAACTTGCGTAGGTACTACACAATGTAAGTTATGATGAAGTAAGACCAATTGTGTATATAAGAGGTGACATTTCTATATAAGAATGCATACCATGAGATAAAAGTAACATTACATAGCATTGAATCGTGGATTTGGTTATAATTAAAAAGGTTTGAAACAAGCAAACAAAGTTTTGGCTAGTGGTCCGACGAACGAGATCATGCTTTAAAATGAGCTTTCTATACGAACACAATAAGGGTTTAAACCCATAAGAGAAACATATACTTGCATTAACTAAAATATTGAGTGGTAATAAAATGGAGTAAGGACTATTAATGTGCCCTCAAGCTAGGGGAGATCGTCATACCTAATATAGTAAATGACCCTAGGTAATAATGGGAAAAAAAAACGAGAGAAGAAAAGAAAAAGGGGGAGAGAGAGAGAGACTTAGAAATACATATATATTTAGATAAGATAATGGATGGAAATAAATTTGTTGGATACAAGGATAGGTATCCTTTTTCATCATATTATGGAAAACACCATGTACTTAAACCAGGAGATTGCACATAAAGCTTATTAAAAGACTATTTTATTAAGGGGGAAACATGGCTTTAGACTAATTAAGTTAAATATTGGTGTAATGGTGCGAAAAGTTTTTGAGAAAAATTTCGGATTAATCATACCTAATATAGTGATGATCTCGGTTAATAATAAAAGAGTCATAAGAATCTCAACACAGTCCTCAACTTAACTCAATTAAAGCAGTTGTTATGAAGTTCTAATATGATCGAAGAGATTACGTAATGATGTTTTCGTTCAACTTGTAGGATTAGACTAAGGCCTTTACAACGTACATAAAGGTTGCTTGTGTGGGTAGGAAGAGTGGTGATGTACAAATACAATGGCATACTATGATAAATAATACTAGTAACCACCTTTGCGATGGTAAGGGTGGGAACAAACTAGCTATGAGATTCTTAAGGAATGGAAGAAGTAATGGTTTCCCAACAAATTATATTGGTTTGGAAATGAGAATAATAAATAAACATGATAACAATTGTATTTTGATAAGAAATAGCCATGAAAACCTGGTAAACAATAATAGTTCCCCTAGTTTAATGATGTTACGATACTTTTGTTATTGTTTGTTATCGATAAGGAAACCATAATGTATGACCTTAGGATTTTAAGGACATGAACCTTCTTCCCTAAGAGAGGTATGCAAACCTTGAGGGTCCTTGGTAGTTGCGTGTTGAGTGAATACAAATTAAGAGTTCTAACAACCTCCAATTTAAATCGTTTATTATTTCATGCTATGTTGGATCAATATAAGCTTTTGTGATGAGTAAAACTGTTTGAAGTAGAACTTGAATTGAGAATTTATGCTAACTGCATGGATAGATTGGCTATAGACTTCATACTGCAATTTAAAACCCTAGTGGCGTATGAATTTCAAATTCTGATTAGATAAATATTTAACCTTTCAGACTGCAATTCAAAACCCTAGTGGCGTATGAATTTCAAATCCTGATTAAATAAATATTAACTGTTTGTTTTCTTTAGTGGCCGCCGATTCACATCACAATTTTTTTATAGAAATTATTGTGGAAAAGTTTATCTGTGGAACAATGTATTTAACATTATTGTGGAAAAATTTTTTTTTCCAGGGAAAAATATAACTTACTATTAATACCGCGAAATAGTAAATAAGTCCATTACATCATGTCATCAAGACATGTCGGTATGTGAGTCATATCACATACGGTCCCAAGGCAACATCACAAACCTAGGATCTATGCCAAGACCCATATATAAATCATAAAGGATGCCAAATTCTAGCATCAAAACCCATCATCACAATCCAGGAACTATGCCAAGTCAGAAAGGATGCCAAAGACGAGCATCAAAAACCCATCAGCAGAATAAGACCATATCTCCATGTTTCATAATATCCAAGTAACTAAAAGACATAATAAAGACATAAATACAAATATATAAGTCCAAAACAGCCCAAGGCCTGGACACATAGACAAAAAGATAGCAAATAGTATAAAGCCGAATAGATCCAATCGGACCAAAAATCCAACAAGGAGTTGGAGATAGAGTCTATGTACCTACAATAAATAAAGCCGCATATAATCATATGAGAAATATACATATCAGAACAAAACACAAAACCAAAACATCAGCTCCAAAGCAAATCAACTAAGCCCCGAGTGATCAAATGGTCCTCATGCCATTCCTCCCAAAAGATAATACCAGACGGTGTGTCCAGAGCCCGCTTGGAGAGCATGTTTGCCTCCACATTCATCTCACGAAATATATGAGCAAAATAAATATGCTGAAAATCTCTGATGTATTGCCTAACAGCCTCCATCCAATGTGTGAGGAGCAACACATTAAGTGGGGAAGAACCCAAATCCCATGATATTATGGAGGAAGAATCACCCATAACAATGAGAGAAGAGATCCGCTTGAGCCGAGCAAAGTATAAGAGAAGCCAAAGTGCACATAATTCACTGCGGGTGTTCGTTCCAAAACCCAAATTAAGATGGATTCGAAAGGAGTCAGAGTTGTTAAGGTGTAACACCACACCGGCTCTGCCCACACCTCTCTCCCCAGCCGTAGCCCCATCAAAGAACCTGCAAGGAAATACCAGAACCGGAGGAGCATTACGATATCCAGGTCGTTTTCCAAATGAGTCTATCATGCCACCCACAGGAACAGAAATGGAGTTGAACTCCTTGAATAAGGCAATATTTCGGCTGCATAACCATACCAGATTAGGAACTGTACCATCAAACACACTGCGGTTGCGGGCCTTCCATACTTCCCATAGCATAAAGCACGGGAGTTCCAACCACCGCTGAGCAAGAGAGTCACGGGACCACCGATCCAAACAATCAGTCAATGTGGACGAATGCCAAGCAACAAGAATACTGAGGGAATTGGCAATAAGTAGCCAGAGATCCTGTGTGACTGTGCATGAGGAGAATAGATGATCAACCAATTCCACTTGGGAGCGGCATAAAGGACACCAACCAGGACCGCAGAAGCCACGACGACAAAGGTTATCCCAGGTAAGAATATTATTTCCCAATGTCAGCCAAACAAAACATCTAATCCTCGGGGGGAGGGAAAGCTTCCAAATTGCAGTGTTCCACCAAACATTCCCCGGTCGACAGTCAACAAATAAAGAATCATAAGCAAGTTTAGAAGTGACCTCGCCACGAGCAACATCCCACAACCAAACCAACCTGTCTGGGGAGTCACTGAGGTGGATATTCGCTTGACAGAGGTGCAATGTGTAGTCTGACCATTCCTTTCCCATAGTCCCCCCAATACCAAGCTGACAGGCAGTGATCCATCCCCCACTGTTGAAAGAGACCGCATGTGCAAGATTATAGAGTCCCCTGGCCCGCAGATGTGCAAGAAGTTCGGGAGAAAAACGATATGAGGGGGATCCCCCCAGAACAGGGTCCGATCCTAGTCTAATGTCCCGGCCATTTCCAGGTTTCCAAGTGAGCCATTTTGCAACAACCGAAAATGAGCCCATGAGTCCACGCCATATATTTGATGACCTAATAACAGAATGCCTACCACTCCGAAACCAGGTTGCAACGGAAACAAGTTTGAGGTATTTGGCCCAAATAATACAACCCCACATAGAGCTGTTAAATAAAGCCCGCCACAGACTCTTTGCATGGAGAGCCATCACAAAAAACTCCATATTCTTTACATCCCAACCCCCAAGAGTATATGGTTGAGCCAGAGTTTTCCAATTGAGTAAATGAAACTTGTTCTTCTCCCCCCCCGACTAGATAAAGCGGAAGAATTTCCCCCGAATTATGCGCAATATGGACACAAGGATTTTGTAGAGAGAGAACCAGTATACTCCCAGGTTTTGAAGAACAGCCTTTTCCAAAGTAAGTTGACCACCCAGGGAAAGATATCTTAAGCTCCAATGTCCAATACGCACATCAAACCGTTTGAAAATCCATAGCCAATCATTGATCCTGTATTTTGCAGGTTTGACAAAGTAGCCGAGGTATTTTGAGCCCTCAGATAACTCTTTGAATTCCAAAGGGAATACACTTCTTATCCTGCGTTCCATATTCACCTCCAAGGTGTGCTTTAGGAAAAATGATTTAACCATACTAATGAGCATACCGGTTACCAAGCAGAAAAAATCAAGTATTTTCTTATACTGAACCCATTCAGCCAGAATTCCCAGGCCAAAAAGCATCACATCATCCACAATTAGAGTATGAGTTACCGCTACACCAGTCGAGACCTTGATGCCCACAATAGAGCCCTCACATTTAGCTTTGTGAATGGAGAGGCTCAGCCCATCTATGACTAGTAGAAACAGAAGGGGAGAAAGAGGACAACCTTGACGAAGTCCCCTAGAAGCCTTGAAGAAATCGGTCGGCTGACCATTGATAAGTACTGAAAAATTGACAGAGGTAACACAGGCCATAATCCATTTCATTACCTTCCAAGGTAACCCAATTTGAATAAGGATCAGTTTTAGAAAGGTCCAATTTACCCGGTCATAGGCTTTCACCAAGTCCAGTTGTAGGATGAGTGCGTCCAACTTCTTTTGATTTATGCTGTGGAAAACCTCCTGAACCATGCCAACTGCATCATGTATCTGCCTCCCATCCAGAAAACCATACTGTTCCATTGAAATATACGTGGACAGGATCGGTTTGATACGTTGAGCAATTATCTTGGATATGATCTTGTATACTAAATTGCACAAAGCAATAGGTCAAAAATCATTAAAGCACTCCGGATGTGATGATTTAGGTATTAGTGTCAGATAGGTAGTATTCAGCGCTCCAGATACCATCCCCAAGGACCGAGATTCATCCACAGCATCCCTGAGGTCATTCCCCATGATTTCAAAAAAATGTAACAACAGTTCCACCGTCCACCCATCCAGTCCAGGAGATTTATCTTTTGCAAAACCTCGCAGAGTATTTTGAACATCAGTGAAAGTAATATCTTCAAAGATTTTGTCCCCCTCCTCATCAATGAACATCCTAGGGTATTCCATTATAAGCTTGAACTGTTCAGGCAGGGAAGTATTCATAGGATCAGTAAAATACTCAAGAAAGTGCCAAGATTCCTCAGTCATCAAATCTTCATCACCACGAATCCGCCTCCCATCATGATCGTTTAGATCCCAAATGTTATTTTGTATTTTGCGTGAATCCGCATAGCGATGGAAGAACTTTGTGTTTAAATCACCATCTTTTAGCCATATTGCTCTACTCTTTAAACGCCAGGACTCTTCATGAATAAGGAGGATTTTGAGTTTCCTTTCCTCCAACAAAGCAAAGTGGGCACTACCAGATTGTGTGATCCCCACTCACCGAGATTGATCCCTAAGATCACCAATTTCCAATTCAAGTGCATTGAGTTCTGTATTCAATTCGAATTTTTTGGTTCGCTCCCACTGTATAGTATAGTATTTTAAGGAACTTAATTTTACAGCAAGCTTGTCCATTGCCGACCGCTCCCTCGAAACATCAATATTTTCCCAATGGGAACGAACGCCCCCATCATATTCCGGGCCATTCAACCATACAGAGTTGAATTTGAAAGGGTATACATGGTGATTAGCTTCGAAATCAAATTGCAGAATAATGGGGAGATGATCACTGATATGGATCTGCTGAATCCATGTTCTATATGTTTGAAAAGAGCTTAAGAGTGACTCAGATATCAAGAAACGGTCTAAACGCTTGGATATCAAATTCTCCTCTAGTCGACCATTTGACTGTGTGGGGGATAGAGGCCTCGGTTCCACATCAATTAGAGAATGTGTGGAGAACAGATTCCTGAAGAAAGTCCCAAGTGGAACCCTTCTGGCCGCACGGCCCCAGATTTCCTCAGCCCCCCAAGAAAAATTCAAATCACCTGCAAGTATCAAGTTTTCCAATGCCAATAAATGCCCCGAGCATGCCAGGTTCCAAAAAGCTTCCCTGTTGCAATAAGGGCCATAGCAGTTTACAATATTTATATCTTTTTCCGAACCTCTACAATTGCCAGATAGCAATATGCCTAGCGTAGTAATATAAGGGTTTAGCTTAAGAACCCCTGGGTTCCATGCTGCCAGCAGGCCACCAGAAAGACCAACCGCATCAATAGAGGACATGCACCAACCCGGCTTTATTTTATTGAAAAAAGAGTGAGCTTTCTCACCACAGACCATTGTTTCTTGTAAGAAGACCAAATCAGGATTAACAATTTGTAGGACTCTTTTGAGGGCAAGTTGTTTGGGCATACCCCCCACACCCCGGATGTTTATGGAGATAAAAATCATTATCGACCCCTGGCTAGGGCTTTAATTCCTCTAAGAGCCTTGGTATCAAGAGAGACGGGGGTAATCAGATTTTTTTTGTCATTACCTCCCTGAGGGTCGATGTTTGAGTTTTTCCTAGCACTCCTTGTTTTTAATGGAGAGAAATTAGTTTCCAGCTCGCCCCGCCGAGCCCCCTTTACAATACAGTGTTCTCCCCGCGTGGCCAAGCTGGTAGACTGTGGAGGGTTATTCATATCCACCCTAATCGGAACCAGTGCCTCGGTATCCAAGGAATCAGCCGCAACTGTATTGCTTGGACCACAGTCAACGACAACCCAATTTTTTAAATAAATAGGAAGGGGAGATTTTTTAACCATCGCAGAGTAAGAAGGGATGTGTAATACATGATCCTGGGCCACCGATTCTCCAGCATGGGAAGTATGAGCAGGACTGTTGACGGACGGGGGTTCCAAAACTATGTCATTTAACGCCCCATCCTTGTCAGGAACAGGTTTAGGCAGATTTACCTCACAATCTGAGGATAAGATAACTGTAGGACTGTGAATTCCAGTCGACGCAACAGGCGATATAGGGATGACGGACGAGGTCTCAGGGGATGTGGAGATCACCGGTAATGGTATATCATAGGTGGGGGACGCATCATCAGACGAGACATTGGGCTCTTTTTCAAATTCAGAGGTATTTGACAGCTTTGGATACACATGACTCAGATAGTTACCATTGTTACCATTATTAAGCTCCAATGCATTTATGAATTTAATGTCCAATTCATTCAAAGAATGATAAAGAGTTGGGTCATTCAATTCCAACTTACCCAATAATCCCGCATCCGAGTTAATCGGTGACGAAACCCTGTTGGAGTATCCATCTATGTCGCCGTTTGTATCCACATCCTTGTCGTTGCCATCATCTGAAGACCAAAAAGGGTCCGAACCCACCGGACGACCATAAGAGAAATGCTGAGTGCACTGCCGCCAGAGATGCCCCACTTGTTTACAGTTGGAACAACGAAATGGGATGCCCCAATAGTCGATAACCAAGTCCAGCCGACGACCACGCCAGTTGATGTGTAGAACGTCAATGAGCCCCAAAGAGATGTCAACCTCCACCAGGAGCCGCCCCATACGTCGATCGAAACCAGTAAGGTGCTCATCCTCCACATGAAGAAAATGGCCCAAGATATTACCAATAGCTTCAAACGCCCCCCGATTCCATAGTGCCAGCGGAAGACCAAGGATGAGAACCCACAAATGTCTTAAGCGAACAGTGGCCGAATCCGGGTCAAAATCAGTGTTCCACTTCTGAAGCATGAGGTTGCCTGTACTGTGAAGCCACAACTGGTTTAATATAGTCGAGCAATGTATTTCCTGCTCAAACTTGAAACCGAACCAACCACGGGCCATAGCAAAAACCTGAGGAGTGTATCCCACAATGGGCTTCCATTTTTTAGTGACCCATCCCACAATGTCCTTTCTATCCATTGCAAAATAGGAGAATTTCCCCACCAACACGGTCAAATTGAAATCCACAAGCTCCTCTAATCCTAGGTCCCGACCCATTGTAAGCCAGACCTCCTCGGGACAGCAACAGAACTTTTCACTCAGACGATGAGCCGTGCGGGAGACGTGACGCGGTTTCTTCCCCAACACACGAGACGGACAAGCCCGAGCGCTGTCGATCGAAGGGTCAGAGCCCGAAGTCACCCCGGGAACCCCAAACAAAGGCAGGTGGCCTTTTTTAGGCGCATGTTTGGCACGTGGATCCCTTTGCCTACTACCCGCGGCAAGTGGCCGTTTACCATGTAGCATATCATGGAAATAGGAGTCGGGTTTGAATAACCCTGCCTCTTCTATTCTGTAATCCGAGGCGGTCATGGGGTTATCCGCCACGGCTTGTGGAGCCGCCACATGTTCCCCCATCTGACCGAGCTTGGAGATTAAACAATACACAAAGTCCAGATGGTCGATCCTAGATCCCGAGCAGCACCACGACAGGATTAAACCACGACAGGTTCAAACGATAAATGATGCCTAGAAGATTCGAACCCCAGGTCGCTCGCATCCAGGTCAGACCCACGACATAGTTCGGCAACAAGAGCTGGAGGAGTAGTGGCCGGTCCCAGAGGACAGCCAGCATCAACGACCCGGCCAACCAAACCCCGATAAAAGAAAATGAAAATGTTAACCGGAAGAAACCCAAACCGCCTGTGTCCAGTCGAAAGAAAAACGCCTATCGCAGTCCCCAGGTTGCTATAAAACACTTAAACCCCCACCGAATTCGGGCATATGTAATTAAACAGCACCGCTATAAAACTCCAGTCGTTGTCCCCAGGTAGCTATAAAACGAATAAACCCTCACCGCAAAACATGAATTCGGGCATAAGAAATTTAAACCACCGGTCCGAAGGTATTCCGTGGAAAACCCATTATATCATGCCCGAAAAACCTTCCCGGTTCCCCAACGGAACCCTCATCCCAATAGCAGCTCCCAACTCACATGCCATGGCCAACGAAACCCTCATCCCAACAGCAGCTCCGTCTTGTGTTGAATTTCATTATTGTGGAAAAGTTTATCCGTGTGACAGTGTCTTTGGTAAAAATAATATTTTCCTATTATTTATTCTTCTGTAATGTCAAATCTGCAAAAATATTTATCCTTCTGTCATGTCAAATCTACAAAAAGGGTCAATCTAAGATTGCTAATGCGATTGATTTGGGCATTAAAAACCGTACAATGAAATAAAACGCAAGTATAAAGTCATAAAAAATGAGAAAAAAGAATCCGAAGCAAAGAGTCGTAAAAAGGGCTAAAAAAATCCGATTTGTTAGGTTTGAATGCTGCTGGTGCTTGAAATATAGATTTCTTTGTTTATATATATATAGTTATCGAACCTTTTATATATATTTATAAATATATATATAGCAGTTGAGGGTGTGAGTGAGCAGTAGGGTTTTATGGCTGATTTGATGGAAGCAGAGTTGAAATTTCTTGGGTAAATAGTTATTAATGAAGTCATAAAATTAAAAATCATTAATGAAATGTGAATTTTAATTTCACATGTCATTTTGAAGTGCATTTTTATTTTTACACTTCATTAATATCTATATCCCCACCCCCCACACACAAATATATATATATATATATATATATATATATATATATATATATATATATATATATATATATATATATATATATATACTAGTAATTAGTTATTAGTCATTATATATGTGTTATGTAAGACTATCACTAATTAGTTATATATATATATATATATATATATATATATATATATATTTCTATTTCTAATATCAAAATTTTGATTTTTGATTTTTGATTTTTGGGCCCATGGTATTTGGTGGCCCATGGTATTGCTTGAGAAGAAGATTATTTAAAAGTTTCCATGATAATTTTTCTTTGTCATTATGTGTGTTCTTGGTTTAATCTTTATGTTTTTTTTTCTTTATTATATTTTTGTATTATATGAGGCAAGATATGAGAATTCAACGTTTCATATAGTTATTATAAATTATATTTTTTTTTAAATCTTGACTATTATTGATGATGACCTTAAGAAGATAGAGATTATTTGGTTTTCTTTAAAATATTATTTGGATGCTCAAAAAGATTACAAAGGTCCTAGTTGGCTATAGTTTTGGGGATCTAGAAGGTGAGAAAGGTTAGTATGACAACATAGATTTTGAAATTGAGATCTAATGTGAGTGAAAGCCGAGCATTCTAAGAGAAAGTGATATCTTCCACCTTTATGGAATTGCATAGATGGAAAATTCTTTCAACCCAGGTTGTCCAATGCCTAGTTTCACTATGAAGCTCATGAGAGTTTGTTATAATCTTATGGGGGGTAAAGTTAAGATTTAAACGCCAATGAAAAACAATGTTAAAATTAAAATGTCATATAAAAATTTCTTGAAGCCTAGGAGCAAGCGGGTTCTCTAATATATATATATATATATATATATTAAATATAACTTTTTAATATAAATATTAAAAAATATAAGAAAAGGTTGAAAAAAAATGTAGGACATAAGTGTTTCTTATTGTGGGTAGGGAACAACATAATGCTTCAAGGTATGGTTGGATACTGAATGACATAATGATTCACATGTGAATTCATAAGCTGTGAATTTTATATACAAGTTGTATCTTGTTGTTTATTGTTTCTCTTTATGGAGGGAGAAGGATTTTAGGGTCGTGAAAATATTTACATTAGTAAAATATCCTTAGGTCTAACAATTAAGATCACGTGTTTACTTTTAAGAGGTCATAGGTTCAAATCTAGAGGAGGGTAGGGTATGTGCACTTCTGTTTGGCTTTCCTGTGACCTTAAAAATAGATCATTATTGTTATAATAATGTTAGATGAGTAGTGATCAAGCGGTAAGTGAGTGGGAGTTTTACATCGCTGGCCCAGGTTCAATTCTCAAAGTGAGGGTGCTAGCATCTAAAACTAGGAGTCCTTAGAGTGACATGTCTTATGATTGATAAGATATAAGTCCCCGATTCCAACCAAAATGTAATGTCCCTCAAAATACACCTTAATTTTTTTTTCTTAAGGGTATCCGTAATGTCATAAAAACACATGTTTATAAAATTAACTTCAAAACTGACAAGTTGAGTGATGTTTCCTTGTTTGCACTCCTTTCATTTCGGGTTGTCCCTTCATAGCCAATATAAATAATGGGATGTCATCACTATTTAGACTTATATCTTTTATTTCAGAACAATCACACTCCAACTCAATTAATATCAATAACTATTGAACGAGTATAATTAAGGTAATAACTATAATACTACTTGATAGTCTTATAAATTAAGTTCTTTAAGCATTAGTTATAACTTAACTCCTATTAAACATGGTTAAAGCAATAACAAGGATTTACAATAATACAATGCAATACTTGGGGTAGTGTATTTTCAGTGACCTTTACTCCTTTAAAATCACACTATCATTTATAATGAATAATGTAAAAATTTTATAAACTCATCACCTCCAAAAAGAAAAATATTCTTAAAATATTTTGCATTATTTAATATACATATTTACACAACGGTGTAAATATCCATTTAAATACATTTACAATCCTATGTGAACCAACAAACTTTTAGTGTGACTATTCATCCTTATGAATGTTAAAAACGCTTCTCATATATACATTAAGATCTAATAATGTATTGGATCAATACCCCTTTTTATAGAGGGATGACATGTATTATTCCTTATAACACTCACGAAAATATTAATGATCCAACCCATGCCTTAACTCTATGATATTAGCACATAACCATAATGAATTTCGATAAATTTTCCATGCAACAATTTATATTTAATACAATCAATTATATTAACATTTGGAATTAGAATATCCATCAGGGATCAAATTTGAAGGGCAGGGTCCTATTTCATCTCGAAGGGCTGTGAAATATTAAATCCTTCATTGTTGACATGTAAAAAAAAGATATTCTTTTTATTTGAAAATGTAATAGTACATAGAAATTTCATGACTAAGTGTTCATTTTCATACCTTTTTTACAACTTGATGGATGCCAAAATCCTTGTCAATATGTTGAAAGTTGCAAGCAAACATCCAAACCTAAAAAAAAAATAGTTTAGCTACATATGTACATAGAACCAAAAAATGATCTTGAAACAAAATATGAAAAAAAAGGAGAAAGACTCCAGAATAAGTGCTAGATCACCATATGTTTGCACGCCATTGGACTTGTTAAAAAACCGTAAAGCAACTCAATTGTTAAAATGGTCCTAATTCTGTCTTTGGTTACATTTGCTTCCAATTCTATGAGCATAGAACAGTTGGGCACATGGTAGCCACCTCATTTATATTGGGTCTGTGTGTGCCATTAACCTGAAAAAATCAATAATGTTAAGTAAACTCACATATTGAAATTAAAACAATATCATGAAAATAAAAATGTCACAACAAAATTCCATATGACAAAGTGCTACATTTCATAACTTTATTAGAATTTAATAGATTCCAAACTTCCTGTGAGTATATTGAAAATTGAAACCAAAACCTGAAAGACATTGTTTTAGATACATATGTACATAAATCAAAATACTAATCTTGAAAAAAAAATTAAGAATACTGAAAGGTAGATCACCATATATTTGCACATCATTAAGCTTATTAAACAAACACATAACAACTCAATTGCTTTAATGCTCCCATCTATTGTGAACTCTATGAACATAGTAATAACTCAGCATATGGTAGCCACCTTATTTACATTGGGACTGGGGATGCCATTTACCTGAAAAATCAGAAATTCTCATATTAAAATGAAAGCAATAGTGTACAAAAAGAATGTCATATGTAATACCAAAATCCAAATGACAAAGTGACCCATTTCATACCTTTATTAGAATTTAATGGAAGCAAAATGTCTTGTGAATATGTTTATGGGTGAAACCAAACTTGCAAGCCTCCTGGAGGAAATGAATGGAAAAGATGACTTGTCCATTTCATGTTCAATTTATATTTGACATCTGGAGTTGTTGTATTCCAAGTAATAGGTAGATTCTAACACTGTTGTGCAGTGTGTGGTGTAAAGTTCCATTGTACAAACATAAAAGAGTGATTATTATAACGAGGATATGTTACTTCAAGAAATTGACCCATGAAACTTATATAATCATACAAAAAAAACTTATTGGTTGTCACATGTATAGAGAAGCTAAGTGATCTCTTATCATACACAATTATTGCAAGATATTATTCTAATATAAATAGAACATATATTATTTAATAATGTAGCCAATAATAATAATGAGCTATATCTAGTTCCAACCAAGCTTAATTTGAGTCCAACACAGCACCAATATATACATAGGAACTAAAAATATCATTGTTGTAAAAACTTAGCATAAAGTCTCAATGCATGTCTTATTGCATAACTTATTTTTTCCCAAAGAACAACTATACATTTTAAGCCAACTTATTGCAGAACTTACTGCATGTCTTATTGCATAACTTAATTTGAGTCCAACACAGTACCAATATATACATAGGAACTGAAAGTATCATTGCTGTAAAAACTTAGCATAAAGTCTCAATGCATGTCTTATTGCAGAACCTATTTTTTCCCAAAGAACAACTATACATTTTATTCATAAAGTATATGAAACATGACAGCAAGATAACTGTATAAGTAATATACAACAATATCAAAACACAACATTATCAAAACATGTACATCAATAGCAAAACATATCAGCTATATAAGAAATAAACAGCAGTATCAGAACAATACAATACAACCAACACATAAATAAGCAAAAACCACAGGACCAAAAAAATCCACAGATACTATCCAGGTCAAACAAGCCAAACATATATAGTTGCAACCAAGACAATACCAATATATGCATAGGAATTGAAAGTATAATTCCTATAAAAACTTAGCATAAAGTCTTAGGAGAAGTTCCAATTGTCCAAAGAGACAAAATGACAAAAAATCTAAAAGCATAAAAGATTACCAGTTCCATAAAGTTTGTGGTGTTTTCCCCATCATGTTTGTATTGAACTACAAAAAAATAGACATTACAATATTGATAAAAAGACACTATATCATCATCAACTTACTCAACTTAGTGGAAGCGGTCGTCACAACTTCATTTTTTTCCAACTTTCATAAACTGCATTCCAATCTACCTCATGCAACTCTTGAGGTGCTGATAAAGATAAAAACATTAAAGTGTCTAAGGTTTCCAAACAAAGTCTAGATCTATCATCATTTTTTATACGATTCAACTTAGAAAATACCCTTTCACAACTGGCAATGCTTGCTGGAAGAATCAAAATAATCTGCCACAATTTCATCAAATTTGGAAAAGAATCACACCACTCCGGTTCACCTCTTCCTTTCTCCCATGCTCCAAACATGCTTTTTTTTATATGCTCGATGTATAGTGACAACAAAACTTTCCATTTCACCTTCACATTTTTCAGTGTCAATTATTGGTGAGTTTCCAATATCAAAATTTTCACATAAATGTAACAACCAACGTCTTGTTTCATAATCTCTTTCATTTTGTTCTTCAAAGTAACAACGGGGACTAAAAAATGTTGTTGCATTGAATACAGGTAAATCTGTAAACCTGTCATTGAGACAATCAACTAAATTTTGGATAAATGCTTTTCCTAAGTGAATGTTATCTTCCATAGTACCAGAACCAAGTGAATTTCGTATAGGTTCAAATATTAGTGAATGGACATGTGAAAAACCTGTATTATCAATAAACTCCAAATTTCCATTTTCTGATTTCTTTAAGAAATTTGAAACATGTTGAGAACCATCACCAAATATGTTTCATAAGAATCTCCTCCTAAGTAGTTCAATGAGCACATATAATTGCATACCAATGGATGTTATATCAATGTTTTCCTCTTGAAACCATTGACTCAACTTATTACTTTTTCATTCAAAACATCAGGAAGCAAATGGATGCAAAATTGAACTTGAAATATTGTTGCCATTTCATACATCTTTGCATCTTTATGTTTCCATTCTTGTAACAATGCTAGCATTATTTTAACAAGCTTGTTCATAACCTGCCCCTTAGAAAGCCATTGGATGTGATGAATTTGAAGTACTTGCAGCCTGTCAATTTGAAATAGGTCCAACAAACTCTTAAATTCGCCATGCCTCTTTGCAGATTTTCCTAGCCATGAATATACTTTATTAGCTAGTTTATCAATATAACTAAATTCAGGAAAATAATTTGAAGCATCTACTATAGCTAAGGCCTCACGATGTGCTACATAGTGAGTACATAACAAATGAGGCACCTCACGAAAAAACTTAGCTACCAAACCTTCATGGATTCCTCTCATAGATGAAGCTCCATCTGACCCCAAAGCCACCATTCGGTGTTTTGATAACTTCATCTTAGATAATAACCCTGTTAGTGCTTCATACATGGATTGTGCAGTGTTGTCTTTGATTTTCAGAAGTTGAATAAATTTTTCATGCGTGATCCTCTCCCTCCATCCTCTAGATATGTAATATATACAATCAGGTGTTGCTCCATTGTTTTATCCGTGCTTTCATAAACTAAAATGGAATAAAAAGGGTTGGAACAAATTTATGCATTTAACTTTTCCCAATATACCTCTTTTGTTGCAAGTAAAAACTCTTTACCGGATGTGATATTAACATATGAATAATATTCATTGGTTAATGGCATATTAGGAGTTCCCTTATACCTATGTAGGTCACATAAGTATTTGCATAATTCTAAAGGTAAATCCCTTATAGCCACAAAATACATAGTTTCCATAGCACTAATTATTCTAGATTTTTCAACATCCAACATAAGTTCAATGTGCTTTGGGATGGGAAAACATGGTTGTCTCAATTCATATTCTTGTAGTTGAACTAAGCGTTTATGAGCCTTAGATGATGCATGGACATTTAATCCACTTAACTGGATTGTACTACTACCTTCCCTTGCAAATGGTGTATCTCCTTTGAATTGAATACACCATAAACACTTGATGCGATCTTTACCATTTAGGCCTATTATTGGATAAGCCCATTTGTGCAATAACTTCCATGCAAGTTTGAATGATCTTTTGGTAGCTACTCCTTTACCTTTCTTTTCTGGAGGACCTTCTTCTTCAATATTCTTATCATTTTAAAAATCAACATCTTCTTCAACAATTACATCATGTCGACTCAAAATAAATGCATTATCAAGTGTTGTTTGTCTCCCATGTTTTTTAGGTCGACCAATTCTAGACATTGCTTCTCAATAATTTACATCGCAGAAAATTCATTCATGAGCCTTATAGAAACCCATCAAAATATTTCAAAATGTGAATGCAGCTCAGAATTAGAAGTCTTTGAATATCTACAATTTATGTATAACCCTATAACCTGAAACCATTTTCACAAAAATACTAAAATAAATATTAAACAAAATTTTATTTTTGCATAACTAAACAATAAAAAAGACAAAAATGTAAAGAAACATATTATAAAAAATTCCCTAGAAGCAAAAAATACTATGCTCCGTAAATATTTTGTATCTTCCAAGTTCCTTGACTTATTTCAAAAATTGGATGATCATTTTGTGTATTTTACAGGGAGGAGTTATAGCAAGTCATTACAACAACAAATCCTGTTGGAGATTTGATGTTGCAGAAAGTAATTCTCCCTCCCATATTGTAATGATTTGAATCTTTCACCAACCTGAGAATGTGTGATCTCATGGACCTATTTTCCATTTAACAAGAGTAATAAGTGTTTTGTTCTACGCAACAACTACACAGATTCCCAGAAACCATATTATTCAGGTTCATATAGTTGGTGGAAAGAAGGTTCAAAATCCTAGTACTTAGTTTGCATATTACAGATATGATTGCAAACCAACAAATGTTTGTGGGCGAGCAAAGGATAGGGTTGTTGCTCTCCAAGTGTAGGATAAAACACTGGGGCTTCAGGGTGTTTCCCCTGCTAGCATGGACACAACTAATTTTTGCAATAAGAACTCTACTCTATCGGATACAAATACATATTTTTCAAGGGAGCAACCTACTTATGTAGAAGACGTCTCTTTTCAACCCGTTATTTGATGGAATCTATCAATTCCGACAATGAATCTTTGTAAAATATGATCTGTAATTTTGTAAATGGATTATAATTTTTATTATTATTTAAATTGCATTTTTAAATGGACAAAATATTCAACACACTTTTATTATACCTAAAAATAGCCATAAAAAGATTTAATTTGATTATATAAAATATAAATCATATATTTTTGTTGATTATATAAAATCACAAGACTAGAGCATGCTTTTAAAAGGTTCATCCTTTCCATCAAAGAGATAAAGGGACACTTGAATAAATAAATCCCCATCATTTATATATATGACCAATAGCAAGTCCTCGCATAAATGGACAAGGGACAAGGAAACGATTGCAATTTTCAAGTCAATGGAAGGATTCCATACTTTCCATCAAATGGATAAAGGGGCACAGATTAATAAATCCTCATCACTTCTATCTATGACCAATAAAAACTCCTCTCATCACGAAGGACAAGGGACAAGGAAAAGATTGCAATTTTCAAGTCAATGGAAGGCTTTCATAATGAAGAGATTAGAAGCATCCAAAAATCTTTGTTTAGCCTTGATGGAAAAAGCGCGATATAGTCATCATTATGTTTATCATAATTAAATGCTTTTCAGGACAATGTGTACTAAGCCACATATTATCATAATAGAAATACAAATTGTCATAAGTAGAATTATACATATTAAAGAGCTTACTAAGCTATTACTTTTGGGATTGTGATCCTTTTGGGATTTTAATTAAGTTTTTATTTTTTATTTAACTCTTTACAATTAGATTTTTATTCTTTTGGATTTGAAATTGGTGGACAATACTGAAATGGTATAGAGATTTAACTTTCAATTACTTTTCCCATTGTTTAAGAAGGTCGTGATGGTGAAAAGACAAACCCATGGTAGAGTTCAACATGTACACTAGACAAGTCTGCCATTTTTGTATCTAGAAATGCAATTTCTAAACATCTACACTTTAGAATTTTAGGATTTGGAAGTTGGATTTATTTTAATTTGTATTTGCTACAACATTGTTGCATTTCATGTGCATGATGTAGGAAAGGCTAACTAGACAAGAATACGGGGAATATGGGGAGCGATAAGAATAGGATAACTAGACAAGATTTACTCCTTTTTCGATTTGGCTTCTTTAGAATTTGACCACCTTAATTTTGTTTAAATTGCGCCAAATTTGAAATCATGGATTATCATTGTATAGATCAATTCAATAATTCATCCCTCGGGCCTAGATGATCAAGAGTGTACACTTCAAATTTTCCATTCCATCAAATCAAATGAAAGTAGCATTCACAAATTAATGTAAATGAATTTTGATAGGACTTGCTAGGAAGTGACAACCCCACTCAAAAAGGAAACAACTAAAGTAGTTATTTTCTTAATTAGTTAATTGGATCGTGGTTTGATGGTTGAGAGAGGCATAGTCATATAGTCCATTGGATGTAGTTTAGGTGGTTGGGAGGAATGATGGTTACCTTCCCCACCCACATTTAGTTATTGTAAGTGATATGATCCTCTCGAGACCTTATATATTGACTATGTAATGATTGAGTGGATTATGTAATTTTAAACATACCTTGATTAACAATTTAAAAAAAAACATAGCCATGTAAAAATGGGAAGTTCAAACCTCACATCAACTTATGTGAGGAAAGAGTATGACATTTATTTGAGAACCTTATTTGAAGTGGTTTAATGATTAGGACAAGGCGTATTAATATAAAAAATGCAAGTTCAAACCCTAACTTATGTAAGGAAAGAGTTTGACCTTTCTTAGAATTTGAGAACCCTATTTGAAGTGTTGCTTTGTTAATATGGTTGTATTTTGTATTTGTGAGGTGAACATTCTATTATTTGCTAGATTTCCCATTTTGTTCTTTTGTATTTGCTTTTTATTTCTGTACCTTTATTTCATTCTCTTGTAGTTGGTCTTTCTTCTTGCAAATCTCTTCTACTATTGCATCATTTATATGTGATAACCAATTCCTCTTGGCACACATATACTGTCACGACCCCTTCCATCCAGTCCGATATAAGAAAGGAAATGTTAACTAATTTACTGGGATTAATTGGTAAACTCATCCCCATACATTGCTCAACAATTCATAGGAATTTAAAACTTGTGTGTGCAGGCTCATGCTTCAAATAAACACAACGGAAATAAACATACTAGCATGTACACAAACAATAATGCATCCTCATATCTAACACAAGCATATGATGATTCAACATCCAGGGATTTCAATTCCATTCCCAGGCTATGCACAAGCTTCATAACAATTCATTAACAGGAATAATTACCATTCTGAATTAACACATTGCAAAGCACAGAATGCATATAATGTAAATCACAGAGAACACTTATCTTTAAGATGAAGCTGTCCAAACAATTGGCTATGTGAGAGCAACGTTCCACCCAACCATAGATCTCTATCCAGCTTGTATTCTTTCAGCTGAGAGATCACCCCCGAGCTGGGTTGTGTATCCACTAAGGAGGAACTAACTGGGCTCACTCACAGCCATGGTTTCACTCAACAACTATGCTAAGCCAACACATAGTTGGGTTTATCAAGCATACAACAGACAAAAGAGGGAAATGCTAAGCCAGTGAGCTCAACCACAGAGCTACAGGCATCTCAAATGGATTCAACAGTCAAGGCACCCACATTACCTACCACACCCAACATAAGGAAGGTCCCCTTCTCTGCTGCACAGTCCCTCAAGCGTCCCTTCCCTCCAATGCTTTTCAGGGTGGGCATAGAAAGGTCCAGCTGCTAATCCTTGAGATTCTAGCCTTCACTGGGTTTCTCAAGCAAACCCAACCTCTGCTCAATCATTCACAATTGGATTTCTTACAATTATGTTCATCAAATAACTCAATCCCGTCACTGGTTTTCTGGGCTACAGAAACTGGGTTTTCCAATGGATTTCGGGGTATCTAATACTCTCAAATTCACCCTAAGGTTCATATCTCTGGATCCCCCATTGGATTTCACTGTCAAATACCAAATCTGGACATTTTTGGCTCTTCCAAAATGTGGCTCTTTCAAAGTTGCGATTTTTGGTTTTTCTCACTGCTGGTAATTTGTTTTTGGATGAAAAATGATGCTAGCTACTTCCACAATGGATTGGGGATGAGGAAGAAGCAAATCTCATGAGATAGAGTGACTTGTGGTACAAGAAAGCAGATCCCATACTCTGCCATATTAATTTCTGGGCCGCCCATGCTTCATTAAAGCTATGGACTGAAATCTCCAACAACTTCCTTACAACATAAATAAATGTCATCAAGGAAAGTCAAATGGGTTCTCACAATGGCATTTGGTAGCGTATGGTTCATCCCCACAACCCCCTCACCACTCCCTAGTGGATACACATGGCCCCTTCTCATTGATTGCTTGCATAGCCAGTTTTGGTATTTTATTGCAATATTAAATATTTACATCAATTTACAATATCCGATGGCTTAATAGCACATGGGTAACAAAATGTCAAATGCTTGCTTGTTTTAAATAAAATATGAACATACACTAGCGGGGCCTTGGCCTTGAGCTCCACGCTAGGGCAACATACAACACATGTATACAATATTTACATTAGAAGCTAATATTTCATAAGGGTCAAAATTGGGGTATTACATTCTCCTCCCCTTTAGAACAACACCGTTCTCGGTGTTCTCAAAACTGAACAAAAATGGGAATGCCTCTCTCATGGCATTCTCCAGCCCCCATGTAGCCTCATCGGGGCTAAGGTGCTCCCATTGGACCTTTACCTGCCCGATGGCTCTTTTCCGGAGCAAAGTGACCTTCTTGTCGAGGATGCGCATAGGATCTACTTGTAACTCTCCCTCGGGTTCCACCTGTATCACATTCCAATCAATCATAGTATCAGGATCATGTACATGCTTCTTAAGCAAGGATACATGGAAAACATTATGATCTCTTATGTTAGCAGGCAATGCAATTCTATATGCAACTGGCCCTATCCTATCAAGGACTTCAAATGGCCCACAATATCTGGGTGACAACTTGGCACAACTCCCTAACTTGAGAGAAATTTTCCTTGGTTTCACTCTCAAATAAGCATGATCCCCAATCTGAAATTCCTTATGCACTCTTTTCAAATCTGCATAACTCTTCTACCTGTCCTGAGATGCCTTTAAATTCTGTTTGATCTTAGCAACTTCCTGTTCCATTTCCTTGATCATCTATGGCCCAAGTACTACCCTATTCACCGAGCTATCCCAATTCACTGGAGTCCTACATCCCTTGCCATACAATGCTTCAAATGGACTCATTCCCAAGGATGCATGATGTCCATTATTGTATGCAAATTCTACCAAGTGTAGGAAATCTTCCCACTTGGATGGTTTATCCATCACATACATTCTCAGCATGTCTTCAAGAACCTGATTCACCCTCTCAGTTTGGCCATCTGTTTGAGGATGATATGTTGTACTAAAATTCAGCTTAGTTCCCAATTCCTGAAATAATCCCTTCCAAAAATTGGAAGTGAACTTTGTATCATGATCATAAATTATTTCCTTAGGCAATCTATGCAACTTGAATATCTCTCTCATGAAGATATTTGCAATGTCACTAGCCTTGTGAGTGGACTTGACTGGAATAAAGTGAGCTACCTTTGATAGCTTGTCCACCACAACCATGATTGAATCATGCTTCTTCACTGTCATGGGAAGACCTGTTATAAAATCCATAGAGATCACTTCCCACTTCCATTCCGGAATGGGTAAAGGCTGCCACAATCCTGCTGGATGTTGGTGTTCTGCCTTGACTTGTTGGCACTTCTGACACCTAGCAATATACTCAGCTATGTCCTTCTTCATACCATGCCAAAAGTATTGCTTTCTTGCTGCTGTTATAGTCTTCTGATATCCTGGATGTCCAGAGTATGGCATTTGATGAATTTCATCCATCACTAGCTTCTTCAAATCTGCACTATTTGGAATGTACAATCTATCTTTATAAATGAGGATATTGCCTTCACCAAGATGATATTCCGCACACTTTTCATCCACATTACCTTGCTGCAACTTCTCTCTAATTTGAAGGCAAGTTTCATCACTGTTTTGGGCTTCAAGAACTCTTGTCTTCAAATTTGATTTGCACATGCTTAATGCTGCAACATGAAATTTTCTTCTAAGAGCATCTACAACCTTATTCTCTTTCCCTTTTACATGCTTAATTTCAAAATAAAATTCACAAAGAAACTCCATCCATCTAGATTGCCTAGCATTCAAGTTTGGTTGATCAAACAAATACTTCAAGCTCATGTGGTCTGTTCTAAGCTCGAATCTTCTTCCCATCAAATAATGTCTCCACATCTTGAGAGCATGCACTATGGATGCTAATTCTAAATCATGTGTTGCATAATTCTTTTCATGCTCTTTTAATTCCCTTGACTCATAACAGAGCACAGCTCCTTCTTGCATGAGCACTCCACCTAGCCCTTCAATGCAAGCATCTATGCACACTACAAAATTATTCTTTGGATCAGCTATTTTCAAAACAGGAGCGTTGGTAAGTAACTCCTTTAACTTCTGAAATTTTTTCTCACATTTTTCAGACCATACAAACTTGATGTTCTTTCTTTTCAATGAAGTGATCGGATGAGCTGTCCTAGAGAAGCCTTCAATAAACCTTATGTAATAACCAGCAAGACACATAAAAGATCTAACATCTAAAACATTTCTTGGAGTTGACCAATCCATGATGGAATTAATCTTCTCCGGATCCACTGCAATTACTTCTTTAGAAATGATATGACCCAAATATTGCACATTCTTTTGGTAAAACTCACACTTGCTTAACTTGGCATACAACTGATGCTCTCTAAGGACTTGCAACACCATTCTTAGATGTTCCTCATGTTCTTCTTCGTTCCTTGAATAGACAAGAATGTCATCCAAGAACACAATCACAAACTTATCCAAATATTTGTTGAAGACACTATTCATGAGACACATGAATGTAGCAGGTGCATTGGTAAGGCCAAATGGCACCACAGTGAACTCATAATGACCATATCTAGTTCTGAAATCCGTCTTGTGAATGTCTTCTTCTTTAATCCTTACTTGATGGTAACCAGACCTTAATTCAATCTTGGAAAACACTTTAGTTTCCTTCATTTGGTCAAACAAGTCATCAATTCTTGGTAATGGATACTTGTTCTTGATTGTCACTTTATTGAGCTGCCTGTAATCAATACATAGTCTTAAAGTCCCATCTTTCTTCTTGACAAATAACACCGGTGCTCCCCAAGGAGACACACTAGGCCCGATATACCTTTTGTCCATTAATTCTTGCAGCTGCATTTTCAATTCTACGAACTCTGGTGTTCTCATTCTATAAGGAGCTTTGGAATTCAGCACTGCCCCTGGAACAAGATCGATGGTAAAATCAATATCTCTCTTTGGTGGTAGTCCCGACACTTCATCCGGAAATACATCTTGGAATTCTTGCAATAATGAGAAATCTTCTATCCTTGGACCCTTGTCCTCTGATGAATCTGACATATGGACTGCATACAATTTACAACCTTTCTTATAAAACTTTTTCAACTGTAGGGATGAAATCTTCCTTACCGAAACTTGCTTGGGAATTCCTCTTACCAATCTTGGCCTTTCCTCTTCATCAATGCACTCAAGTGATTTCTCATAACAGTCCAATTTGGCTCTATGTTTTTCCAACCAATCCATGCCAATCAAGGAATCATAAGATCTTAAAGGTAGAACATTTAAATTTGCTTGTGTGTGGAGTCCATTCAATTCTATGGAGCACTCCACCACCACTTCACTAACCTTTCTCTTGGTCCCTATGGATAATTGAACTAGCCAAGATTTATTATGCTTCACTTTTCTAAGAGAACAACCTTCAACCACTTTTGGAGAAACATAACTATGAGTAGATCCTGGATCAATCAAAACAGAAATAGATTGCTTAGCAATCTTACCTTCAACTTCCACCACTGATGATTGATGGTCTGCTTGATTATTATCCAATGCTGCATAAATTCGAGGCGTTTCCCTTGCCATGTCCTCCACTGTAGCTGCTCCCTTTAAGTTGTGCAACCTTCGGGGATTATCCTTCCGATGTGGACAATCCTTCAGCATGTGGTTTTCTCCACATCTCCAACACTGAAGCGGTCCCTTTGATGCTTTGTCTGCTGCTACTGCTGGTTTGAATCCACTCCTTGCTTGTTGCCCCTATGGAAAGGTTTTAGGCTGACCTCTGAATGGTGGCTTGAAGCCACTCTTCTTTTGATCAAACCTCCCTCTTGGCTTTCCTTTCCATGCTTGGTTAACCTCTGTTTTTCCTTTATTCTGCTCATAGCAATGCATTGCCATTCTAATGGCTTCATCAAGACTTGGTGGATTAACAAATTCAATCCTATCTCTGAAACTCTGAGTTAGACTCCCAAGAAAGCATTGGATTTTTACTCTCTCATCTTTGATATAGTCAACATACCTCAGTAATTCCAAAAACTTGTGGACATGCTCTTCCATAGATTTTTGCCCCAATCTGAGTTCATTGAACTCTTTTCTCTTACTGTCATAATACCTAGCAGAAAGGTATTTCTCCTTGAAGTAATTCTTGAATCTCTCCCAACTGATCTTCCTCTCACTAATTCCTTTTACTTGCAAGAGATTGTACCGCCAAATTGAAGCTCTGCCATTTAGATTGTAAATGGCAATTCTGGCTTTCTCATTTCCTGAGTAGTCTTGAATTCTGAAATATTTCTTCATTCCAAGAAGCCATGCCTCTGCCTCTTGACCAGTCTTACCTTCCCCATCAAATGTGGGAGGTCTTTCCTTCCTGAATTCTCCCCGTGGGATGCCTTTGAAATTATTTCTTCCATCAAATCTCTTCAGTGCATGCCTTGGACTTCTTTGAGAACCTCTGGAGTCACATGATTTGCTAGAAGAAGATCTAGAGGAAGGTGTTCTATGCTTTTTGCTTACCAAGCTCTTCCTTGGGCTTGGAGTCCTCTTCTTTGAACGACCTCTAGAGCGACTCTCTGCCTCTCTTCCTTCTTCACCTGCATTGCTTGGGTTGGACCCAAGGTTTATCCTCTGCTGCATGTCAGTGAGACTTTGCAAGATAGCAACATTGAGTTGGTGTTGTTCTTCTTGAGCCTTCATCAATCTTTCATTGAAGCTCATCATGGTTTCTACCAAGTTCTGAGGAGTCACCTTCTCCCTTCTCCCATTGGATTCAGTCTCAGCATTCTCTTCATGCACATTTTCTCCTAGGACATCTTATTCATGCTCATAATGATCTTGAGCATCATTTATGGTCACCATTTTTCCTGTATGCTACCTCTGCTACAATTATTAATTTTATGAGCTGCAAGCACTATGCATTATGAAAATATTTGTTAGACATCATAAGAATGCATCTAGAAATATACAACAATCAATATTTTACATAATAAACTCATGGAATAATTCACATAGCTGTTATGCATTCATTTCTTTGCCCATTCCTGCAATTCTGAAAATTGCCCATATTGTCAACAATTTGACAAACAGTCCCTAACACTTTTTTGCTCTAATTATCTATGATGTCTGATGTCCCCATTCGAATTCTGCCTATGCACCATTGTTCCCTGCTAGATAAGCTTTCCAATGCCTGTCCACTTGCTCCATTCTGACATTGGGTGTGGGAACTACATCACTTCAAAAATGACAACCTTTACCAATAATTCTGCACATTTTTACATAGTTGTATTTTGGTCCGGAATGCCAACTTCAGCCACCTGTGGAAGAAACTCTATGAGGAATCACGAAAATTTTTCTACCGGGTGAAGTTAGTCTATATAACAAGGAACGTTCAGCAACTCGTGGATCTCTGTTCCGATGCGCCATTCATCTTCTATAAAATTCTGGGTTTGACTACTTTCCACTTTTCACGTTTTTCCAAAATTCCAAATTTTGGACAAAAAATGGCCATTTCCCAAACAGTGCATTTCTGGGAAATCTTTGTCTAACGGAATATGTCTAGTTTACTGAGAATATGAAATGTTGAGTTCAGTCATTTTCTTGATTCCGAATTATAGGGTCATTTTCAAACACTGCAAGCTTTTCAAAATTCTCAAAACGTGGCCCGGAATAGTGCTCTTTGGCCTTCTAATTGCACACCCCGACTCCACATCCTTTGGATTTTGGCTCCACAACTCCAATATTAACACCGTGGCTGCTCCATGACTGCCCCATATCAATTTCGGCCCAATCCGACCTTCTGTCAAGCGTTGAGACACTGATTTATAAAAGCCAATAATTCCAATTTTATGCCAAATCGGAGCGTAATGGGCTCGAGATCTTCACTGCTTCATTCATGGCCTCAGAATGCCCCTAAACTCATCAAATTCTGACCTCACATGCTCCTGTAATCCAAAAATCAATTTTAAGGCTCTATACTCTTTTTTTTCCACCCGAACCCGAAATCCGAAAGCCGAAACCTGACACCTGAAACTGCGGGTTCGAGGGGGGGTTCAAGTTTTGATCACAGGGATGTAGCCATCCCGCAACCCGCAACCTGAAACCCGAAATAGCGGGTTCAGGGAGCCAAGTCGCGGTCATGAAAATTTAACAATCCCGCAACCCGAAACTCGAAAATTACGGGTTCGGGATTTCGGAAATCCAAACACAAATTTTGAAAATTCGCGTTCCCGAAACCTGAAACCCGACATTTCGAAAGCCGAAAATTGCGGGTTCGGGATTTCAGAAATCCAAACGCAAATTTTGAAAATTCACATTCCCGAAACCTGAAACCCAACATCCCGAAAGCCTAAAATTGCGGGTTCGGGATTTTGGAAATCCAAACGCAAATTTTGAAAATTCGCGTTCCCGAAACCCGACATCCCGAAACTACGAACACACCTGCGTTTCCTATAACTTCTGGGGTTCATAACTCCCTCGTCCCTTGGCCAAATGAGGCAAGTCAGGTACCATTGGAAAGCTGTTGGAGATCTCTATGCAATGGTGTGAGCCTCTCCGACACCTGAGAACTCTAACCCTGTCATTTTTCCACATCAAAATGACGCCCCAAACTTCTCCAATACCACATTAAAACATTATGTTACTTGCCTGTAACTCACAGTTTGGCCCATGCAGCTCCAGTGCTACAAGCTGGACTCTGATACCACTATGTCATGTCCCCTTCCATCCAGTTCGATGCAAGGAAGGAAATGTTAACCAACTTACCGGGCTTAATTGGTAAACTCAGCCCCATACACTGCTCAACAATTCATAGGAATTTAAAACTTGTGTGTGCAGGCTCATGCTTCAAATAAACACAACGGAAATAAACATACTAGCATGTACACAAATAGTAATGCATCCTCATACCTAACACAGGCATATGATGATTCAACATCCAAGGATTTCAATTCCATTCCCAGGCTATGCACAAGCTTCATAACAATTCATTAGCAGGAATAATTACCATTCTGAATTAACACATTGCAAAGCACATAATGCATATAATGTAAATCACAGAGAACACTTATCTTGAAGATGAAGTTGTCCAAACAATTGGCTATGTGAGAGCAACGTTCCACCCAAGCATAGATCTCTATCCAACTTGTATTCTTTCAGCTAAGAGATCACCCCCGAGCTGGGTTGTGTATCTACTAAGGAGGAACTAACTGGGCTCACTCACAACCATGGTTTCACTCAACAACTATGCTAAGCCAACACATAGTTGGGTTTATCAAGCATACAATAGACAAAGGAAGGAAATGCTAAGCCAGTGAGCTCAACCACAGAGCTACAGGCATCTCAAATGGATTCAACAGTCAAGGCACCCACATTACCTACCACACCCAACATAAGGAAGGTCCCCTTCTTTGCTACATAGTCCCTCAGGCGTCCCTTCCTTCCAGTGCTCTTCGGGGTGGGCATAGAAAGGTCTAGCTGCTAATCCTTGAAATTCTAGCCTTCATTGGGTTTATCAAGCAAACCCAACCTCTGCTCAATCATTCACAATTGGATTTCTCACAATTATGTTCATCAAATAACTCAATCCAATCACTGATTTTCTGGGCTACAAAAACTGGGTTTTTCAATGGATTTCGGGGTATCTAATACTCTCAAATTCGCCCCAAGGTTCATATCTCTGGATCCCCCATTGGATTTCACTGTCAAATACCAAATCTGGGCGTTTTTGGCTCTTCCAAAACGTGGCTCTTTCAAAGTTGAGATTTCTGGTTTTTCTCACTGCTGGCAATTCGTTTTTGGATGGAAAATGATGCTGGCTACTTCCACAATAGAATGGGGATGAGGAAGAAGAAACTCTCATGAGGTAGAGTGACTTATGGTACAAGAAAACAGATCCCATACTCTGCCATATGAATTTCTGGGCTACCCATGCTCCGTTGAAGCCATGGACTGAAATCTCCAACAACTTCCTTACAACATAAATAAATGTCATCAAGGAAAGTCAAATGGGTTCTCACAATGGCATTTGGTAGCGTATGGTTCATCCCCACAACCCCCTCACCACTCCCTAGTGGATACACATGGCCCCTTCTCATTGGTTGCTTCCATAGCCAGTTTTGGTATTTGATTGCAATATTAAATATTTTCATCAATTTACAATATCCGATGGCTTAATAGCACATGGGTAACAAAATGTCAAATGCTTGCTTGTTTTAAATAAAATCTGAACATACACTAGCGGGGCCTTGGCCTTGAGCTCCACGCTAGGGAAACATACAACGCATGTATACAATATTTACATTAGAAGCTAATATTTCATAAGGGTCAAAATTGGGGTATTACATCTACAAACGCTTCTATTTCATTCTTCCAAGTTTCTTCTTTCTTCTTGTCTCTAGTTATATTTATGATATTTCCTCTCATCTCTAGTTGTCTTTGTGGTATTTCCTCTCATATCTAGTTTCCTCTATGGTGCCTAGTGATGTTGAGTTTCCCCTACCTTATTCTCTTTTCCAACTTTGTATTTCTTTTACTCCAGTATTGAATTGAAAACTTCAAATCTGTTTTGCCTTGGAGAAGTGCAATCACAATTTGATCATTGAAGGATTTTGGGGGTTCATTACCTTTTCTTTTGATTACTTGTTTTCATTCTTTGATTGAGAACCTCTATTCAATTGCCTTGGTTTCCTATTTTTGCAATGTTTTGTAAAATGGCCATATTTGTGGCATGCATTGCATTTAAATGGAAGTTTTTCATAATCCAAATCCTATAGATTATGCCATCTATCCAAATTTTGTTAAATGTATTCAATAATCCCTTTTATAGGTCAAACTCTACTCATATCCAAGCACAAACTTAGTCAGTTATCTTCAACTCGGCGTAATCAACAGTTCTATCAATGTTATTCCCAATTACTTGGTAGAAGGAGAATCTATACAAAGACTACTTTGGAATTCTTGTTCTGAGTTGAAGTTCTAGGATTTACATGCATGTCGTGAGGTGGCATGAAATAAGACTGCCCTTAAAAATAAGCTCCATGTTTTCTTTATATTGGAAGAAAGAGATGAGAAGTCTTTACCACATAGGAAATATGACATTGTTCCCTTAATAAAGGATCCAAACTTGTGTAACCATGTTTCAATTGTGTCTGGGTTTGGCTAGCTAAAGCCTCGTGAATTTCCCAACCAACACCCTTTCTATAAACAAGAGGGATTTCTTTACAGGGAGGTTGGTCATGACACTTTCGGAATTCCTACCGTGTGTTTTATAAATCGATCTTGGTCTACCCTAGTATACTTACCAAATTTTGATGCTTTTGTGACTACGAATTAAAACTTAGACTCCTCCTTGAATGGGGAGTCATTGTGTCCCCTATTCTCTTTCATCATCATTAATTGATAGCTCATATGCCCTTAAGGAGATGAACACAAGTTCCCTCTACAAGAGAAAATGACATTTGATACTCCATCACAACTAGGGCATAAATCCCAACTACAAAGCACTTCATACTTTCAAGTAATGGAGAAATCATAATGGTTTTTTCCCTTGGGAAATAACTAAGTTTGAATGGCTCGAAGGCTCATTAACAACTCTCAACATCAACATGTTGGCCAATACAATAATATTGATGATTAGTGTGCTACATATTCAATGTGGCGTTGCTTCAATAATGGTTACACTTGGCCTTCCACCACACAAAGAGAGAAACCCTAATAAATTGTGAAGTTGAGACATCTTCATGGTAACCACCCCAAATTACCACCAAACCACTAACATTATTATGTACTTTATTTTATTTTCCAAGGAAAAATTTCAGAGGAAACCCAAGGATGCTTCTTCACATTCTTGGATGATATTCATAAGAAACCTCTCGACATAAACTAGTGCACCTCACCAAGGATAATTTGAAGCAAGCACTTATATAACATAAAAGTAGTCAACTACTCAACAACATCTAAACAACCTAACCTCTTAATGTATTAATATACATAATATTATTAACACTATCATATATATATTTTTATAATCATTGATATATTAATGATTATTATTACTAATTATTATTATTTATAAACTTAATCATACTTATGTATTGAATATACATACATTTCATTAATTTAAAAAAGGTGGATGTAATTAATGGTTAAACATTATTTCTCCCTGAAAGGTTACAAGTTTAAATTGAAAGTGATAGGATATGTGCAAATTAGTAAAAAATTAGTGAATAAAGATTCTGATTATGGAAGAGATGATCCGACAGGGGAAATCTTGGCCACAATCCTTATCTTGGGTCAAGTTTAAATTAGAAGATAAGGAAACTACATCTCAGAAAGGGAAAAACCTTGTTTCCTCAATACAATTCTTAAAACCCCTTCTACAGTAGTTGACAAAACAGAGAAATTGAAATATTGTGAAAACCTTCTACAAGAGAATGATGAGTCTAATATTTCAATTCTAAGATCCGACCGGAAGATGAGAGGGAATATATCAACAAACAGTGGCTCTAGTTCTTTTAAAAGGAAATCCAAGGAACCTAAGAAAGATGAGAGGTCAAAGAAAAGTAAAAATATACCACCTGTGACCTGAGAAATCACAAGAGAAACCCAAAAGGACCAGAGCCAGTTTACTCACTGTAAAGTCCCAAATCTACTAAAACTACCATGCTCCATTACTATTTTATGCTATGGGTGCGAATAAGAAATGCTAATAGGTTGTAATAAGACATCTACATCGCCCTCTCACACACTATTTTGAGTTATTTTCCAATATCATACTGCTTGGGCGCTTATTTTTATAAGTAGACTGTTGTTTGACCTCAAAGTAATGCATGAATGGGTTACGGGACTAATCATACCTCCACCAGGGCGCCGCAGAGGTAAAACAAAGGTTATTTTTTTAAGTGGACTATTGTTTGACCACAGAGTAATGCATGAACGGGAGTTCAGGACTGTTCAGACCTCCACCAGGGTGCCGTAGAGGTAAAACAAAGGTTCCAGTAATGCATGAACAAGATTGTTCAGAATCTCATACCCACATCGAATTTAACCTATAATTTGATTAATTCAAAACTTTTGTGAATTGTTCATAAGGGAGCTGAACAGGGCATATGGAAATCATGGAAAGCAATTGCTTACTTGTGTCAACCTCCACGCGTTTGCTTCTTACATTTGTTGTCTTCACTTCCATAAGTACCGGTGGCTGTCTTCCAAATTTCCATGCCTTCGAGCACGTGGATTTGTTGGGGCTTCCCAGTGCCAAGTCATAGTCGACGGTTCTATTTCCTTTTTTTGTCATTTTCGTGCCTTCTGTGTGTGTCCTGGACCCCGTTGGATTCCACACAGCTTGCAAGTTGAACGAAACCTTACTGAATAGAATGACACCTTGGCACGTCATGCCAAAAACCCTTACCCGACACAACTTCTCTTTGTTACAAACTTACATCACGATTTACAACCAAAGGCTTTAGGGTTTACGGCATTAGGAGCCACGACTCACAATAGGTTACAACATTATAAACCCAACTTCAATCTTTCCTATGCTCACCCCATGGTGGAAGAAGATCTCATTCTCAAGCGCGGCAATGCAGCATCCGATTCTCTGAGAACCTCTCAACCCTATCCAAAAACCATCTTGAATCCCTGATCCGAGTCTCCAACCAATACTGTGGAAAGTTGTAGGTAGAAGGACCAGGCAGACCAAATCCCCATTTACTATTTAGAAATATCAACAACAAAAGTATCCCAGCTTCCCAAGTCTGATCGACATGGTAAAATGAATAAAGTAGCAGCTACAGCCTCCAGTGAGTCCAGCCTGTAGCTACTTCTAGTTCCATCACAATTCATATGCATTTAAGACTAGTCATTAATTTTCCAACAACTATTAATCAACCATCACTCCGTGGCTCCACATTAATGAAAATCCAAGGCTAATACTAATAGCTATCCAAGTTTCCAATTCCAACCTAACTCCACAAATTGCAATGCATTATGCGCATATACTAGGTGACTCGCTAAGTTAAAAATTTAAAATATGATACAACCCACGAGAAAATTTAAGCATGTCGCACTGCCCACTGCAGAGTGAGACTGCCTAGTGCCGACCAGGCTTCAAATTTGAGTCACTAGTAGTACTACACAGTGTTGAGTCAGACCCCCGTGGCCCGGTCCCACTGGAAACTATTTGAAGGGAAAAATTTCGAACTACCCTTCTGTTGCAATTTTAAAACTCTGCCTTTAATTTAAGTATTGACAGGCTGGCAATGAAATACAATTTCATTTGCATGGTAAAATTCAAGTAAGCCTTCTATGACGTGTAAAATGCCCTCTGACGGGCCCTGAAGGCTTCAAATTTGAAGCCTGATATCCATATATGGAATTCCTCTCATTCAATATATATATATATATATATATATATATATAATAAAATCAGGTGTATAAAATGTTCATACTCCATTTTCTTCTCATTCAATAATCTAAATATACAACTTTTATATATGCTCAACAATAGCTTTATTTCAATTAAGGATTAGAGTGTCCTATCAATTCCTCCCTATTTAATAAATGCACAACACTTATATATTTTTCTTTCAACCCAATGATGACACCTCAAATCAACAATATATTTTTAGAAACATATCATTCATCCTTAATTATATATCATTAAAATAAATAATACATAATTAAGTATCAACTCCTTCCTCTTTAATTATAAGAAGAAACAGGCGGCCTCAAGGGACTTACGTTGTTCCCTCCTAGCAGGGGCCTTGCCCTTTTTGGGGTCACGGCGGGGCTTCTTATCCTTCTACTTACGCGGTGCCATAATAGAATTACTGGAAACCCTCACCAAGCTATTTTGAAAAACCACTCCAAGATTGACAATACTAAAAACATCACTCAAGCAGGAAACCTTCGAGATGCAAAAAAAAACTACTATGCAGACTGCCTTTTATAGCAATTTCTAGCCAAATTCCCATAAAAGAAGCAAGGTTGGCTGTCCTTTGAGCATTAAACCTCATGATTTCGGTTGACCTTGCCCTGATGCGAGCCAAAGGATTTATGATGTCACCCTCATGACCGAGGCTTGTTCGTATGCTCTAGTTATTATGAATTGAAGTAGGCCGTACTGGTTCAGTACTAAGAGAAATTAAGGGGCAAGGCATTGCAGTTCCCGAGTTGAAGCAGTTTACCTCCCGCGATTTGTCCATCATAGGAGAAACATGTGGTATTAAATCAGTATTGAAGGGAGGCCTCGTGTCCCGAGATCCCCACGTTCTCGCTTGTGTGTCCTCCTCCACTAGCATAACACAGTGGTGGGGCCACATGACATTCCCAAAGGTGTCAAGGGAGCTAGCATGTATATGACTGGGTTCATCGAGCCCTATATTATCCAAGAGGTCCGCGACCCTATTCCCATCTCTGCGAACATGGCTAAATGACCAGGCGTGGGAAGTACTGAAAAATGTGCCTAATTGTTCCACTCTGTAGGAAAGACACCAGCTGTCCGTTATGTTTGTTGGGTGTTTTCCATTTTTTAATTTTAATTTAATCTTTAAATTAATTTAGTATTTTCTAATGTGATGCGATGTGAACATTTCTTAAAACTTGTAATTTTTTTAAATCAAATTTTAATCTTTAATACTTTTAATTATATTTATAACTAGATTCCATGATTTACTTAACTTCCATGCGTCATCTCATTAGGCTATTCAAGTGTTTTTCTATCTCTATATAGCCTCCCAAACCCTCCTATTTGTGTAGTGGTTGATGCTAACGATAACATTCATATTCAATATACAAATATGGTGTTTAGAGGATTTTAAATGTTGTGCTAGTGCCAATTTCTTTGTTCTTTCATGAACGATGTCCATGCTATGCTCAACTTTGTATAGACCGAGAAACCCATCTCTTTGATTAAATTTTTCCATAGTCACATGGTATCAAACAGGGTATTTTTTAAGGATCCTAATATTATACTTAAGTATAGTATCATAGGCGATTATTTTGGATTGAAAAAAACATGTATATAGATAGGTAGGCGAATATTAAATATGAAGCATACAATTTACTACTAAAATGTGTAAATTTTGGCGAATATTATGACAAAAAAACATATTTTATGTAAATATAGGCGATATTAGAGACTAAAAATGACTAAATAGCGAATTTATTTTTTGAAAAAAAGCTCAAAAAATAGCCAATTGGCGAAATTTCGCCCCTAAAAATTACTCTAGTATCGAACATACAACTTTTGTTTTTCTGGGCCCTGTCTAGTCTTTTGCATGGTTCTACATCCTTCCTATGGAGTTTGGTAGAGAGAAAGGAACCCTAATGTAAAAAACTATAGGAACCAAAGCATGGAGTGGAACCAACATAAGATATCTTGAAATATATCATGAACCATCATTTCAAAATAATGTGTAATGTTTATGAAGCACTTGTTTCTATGGTAGGATTTCCAATTTATACAATCATGTATAATAAACTATATATGTACATATACTCATTTCACTTTATGCCTATGTTTGTAGATGGTGCATGAAAATGCACAATGTTATAATCAATCCGTTCAACAAAACATTTCAAATAACACAAGTATAATATCATGTGAAAGTGATGAATAAATGATGCAAGTTGCTCAAGTAACGATAGCAGTTGAGTGATGAATGATGATCATTGAAATTGAAGGTTACGATTTATATTTTTTAAAATATTTTTGTGTGTAGAAAAAACATGTTACTAATAACTGTAAAAAGATTTGATTCCCATTTGGGTCCAAATTCGACAGTTAGACCAACGTTTAAAGTTAAAACTGATTCAACAGTTAGACTGATGTTTAAAGTTAAAGATTAGTTCTTAACACTATAAAGACGTCAACTAGGAGGGTTTTTTTCGAAAATATCCAACATTATGTGACTTAAGAAACGTGTTCAATCGTATGTCACTTAAGCAACTGCCTGAGGCATCACTTAAGCTACACCCTAGAGTGTCTCTTAAGAGATGCCCCATGGATTTGTTTAAGCAATGTACACTTGAACACATCGATAAATTTTTTTGGGATGGTCATTTCTTAAGTGACGTGCCACTAAATGTATTTAGTTTTTTTTTATCTATTAAAAAAGAATAAACAATTTCAAATGGAACAAAATAATACTTTTTGGAAGGATTTTAGAGGGAGGAGAAATCTAATTAGAGCTAAATTTTCTTGTGTAATAATGATATTATCCCTTGAATTAATTTCTTTTGATTGGATTAATGATTTCTCTATCTTATTTCTTATTGTAATAGTGGTTTAATAATGTATTTTATTGAGAAAGAGAACAATGTCAGACAACTCTGTCTGTCGATTTGCTAATAAATCAGAATGAGATGATGCTATGTATGTAATTATTGATTTTGTATTCTATGATAGAAGTAACAATGGTAAAAAAATATGATCAAAATCAAGCCTTTAGTGTTGAATATATAATCAATGATGGAAAATGTTATTTCCCTTGCACACAATGCAAAGCTATACAAATAAGTGTTAATATTATATGCTACTAAAGGCTAAATTCTAACTTCATGAGCATTTAATACATTTTCACAATAGCATCATAACAAGGATCTCTGAAAGCTACACAATCACAAGGTACACAATAATATATCCTGGGAAAACCTCAAGGGGAAGAAAACCCAACAAGAACTTCCTCAATATAGATTACCAAAGTACAATGCCCAAAAATAAGTCTCACAAAGAAGAGATACAAAAACCCAAACTCTAGATCCAAGCCAATCCTCCTCCTCCTTTGCAAACTTCCTCTCTCCTCTAATGCACAATGCATGAGGGAGTGAATGGTACAAATGAGGGAAAGAATCCCTCTATTTATACTTTTCTTTTCACTTGACTTTTAACCCAACTAGGTCGGCCTCAATAACTTAACTGGGCGGACTTCTCTAGGAAGACTCAATTAATATTTATATTACATTCTCTTGGGTACTAACGACCCGAATTACAATGGAGGTTATTCCTCATGACTTTTACATGGCCAACTATAATAATGGCATCCCTGAACGAAGGTATAACATCTCCGATGAAGTTACAATAATAAATTACAAGTAGAATATTCTTCGAAGTTACATTAATTCAACACTCCCCCTTAACAAGAAGGGTATTCTACTGACAAAAACAAAAGCATGTGTGTCTCTACACAACATCATCGGAAGGAGGGAGGAGGAGGCATCATCAACAACATCATTTGGAACATTGGTTGGTACATCTATAAATCATTAGAAGTTCTTCAACATCATCAATATCAACAACTGGAACAGCTTGATGTAACATCATCATCATCATCTTCAGTACAGAGCTGAAGTATCATCATCTGCAACACGAGGTTGGAACATCATCATCCACAACACTGGAGCATCATCATCTGCATTACTGGAACATCATGATCTTCGACGCTGGAACATCATCTTCTGCAGCACTGGAACATCATCATCTGGAGCATGAAGATGGAACATCATCATCTGCAACATGAATCTGGAACATCATCATCTGCAACACAAAGCTAGAACATCATCATATGCAGCACGAAGCTGGAACATCATCATATTCAACACAGAGCTGAAGCATCATCATCATCATCTTCAGTACAGAGCTGAAGTATCATCATCATCATCTTCAGTACAGAGATGGAGTATCATCATCATCACCTTTAGTATAGAGCTGAAGTATCATCATCATCATCTTCAATACAATTCTGAAGTATCATCATCTTCAGCAATAATTTGTTGGAATATCAACATCATCTGCTAGAATATCACCATCAGCATCATCATCATTATTAGCAAGAATTTGTTGGAACAACATCATCATCAGTATATGAATACTGGAACAACATCAATCATCAGTAAGTATGCACTGAAACAACAACATCAATCATTAGTAAGTAAATACCGAAACAAAAACATCAATCATCAGTAAGTAAATACTGAAACAATAAACAAATCTGGCAATAGGTGCATCAACAACCAATATGATCCTTTCTTTAAGAATTTCGGGATCAAGTTCAACACAGGTGATCCTTCCTTTCGGAATTACGGGATCATGAAGAATCCTTCTTTTTGGAATTACGATATTTTGGTCCAACAACACTGGTGATCCTTCCTTCCAGAATTACAAGATCATGGACAATCCTTCCTTTCGGAATTACGGGATTCCAGTCCATCAACACTGATGATCCTTCCGTTCGGAATTGTGGGATCATGGATAGTCCTTCCTTTCAGAATTACGGGACCCAGTACATTAACTCTAGTGATCCTTCCTTTCGGAATTACAGGATCATGGACAGTCCTTCCTTTCAGAATTACGGGACTCTAGTCCATTAACTCTATTGATCCTTCCTTTCAGAGTTACGGGATCATGGGTAGTCCTTCCTTTCGGAATTATGGGACTCTAGTCCAGCAACTCTGGTGATCCTTCCTTTCAGAATTACGAGATCATGGACAGTCCTTGCTTTCAGAATTACGGGACTCTAGTCCATCAAATCTAGTTATCCTTCCTTTCAGAATTACGGGATCATGGATAGTCCTTCCCTTCAGAATTACGGGACTCTATTCCATCAACATTGGTGGTGCTTAGATGATCCATCCTTTTGGAAGTATGGTACCCAGTATTTACGGAGCTACCACTAAATCACACCTAGACGATCCTTCCTTTCGGAATTTCGGGATCATTGTCCACTACTCACATCTTAAACAATCCTTCCTTTTGTAATTATGAGATTTTAGTCTAAGGATCAATATTTAAGACTATCCTTCCTTTCAGAATTACGTGATCATTGTCTAAGGATGATCAATCCCAACTGCACCACTATAGTATCATCAACACTGCTCCCCTTTTCAAGGGAATTCCTTACGAACTACACCAAGCTTGTCATGGAAGTGCTCAAACTTCACACCAGACAGAGGCTTAGTCAACACATCTGCAACCTTCTCATCTGTGCTCACATATTGGAGCTTTACAACTCCCTTCTACACCATATCTCGAATGGTTCTTTGTCATCTTAACACAGCTTTGGTTATCACATAGAATTACTGTGGTATCCAACTCCAGATCGAATAGACCTGATAACAATTTCCGAATACATATGGCTTCACAACTGGTGGAAAAAGATGCAATATATTCCGCTTCTGCAGTGCTGAGAGAAACACTAGACTGCTTCCTGTTTAGCCATGAAATCATGGCTGACTCGAGACTAAAACACCCTGAAGTGCTCTTCCAATCTGAATATGTATAACCATACAGTATGAAGTCATGATCTATAGTATAATTGAGATCATAGTCTACCATACCTCTTAGGTACCTCATCACATGCTTTGCATCTACAAGGTGAACAAGTCTGAGCTCAACCAAATACTGACTCAAAGTGTTCATAGCAAAGCATATATCTGGCCTGGTATTCGTGAGATACATCAATGACCCAATAATATGTCTATATAGTGTCATATCCACTAATTATGATGAAGCATCAATCAAAAAAATTTAATTTGTATCCATGGGTGTGGCCATGGCTTTACATTCCAACATATCAAACCTTTTCAGAATTTCTACTGCATACTGGGGAAAACAACCTTTGCCGTAAATAGAGACTAAGTGAAAGTGTCTCTCCATCTGTATTGTAGTCACTTCCTTTGAAGTGGAGCTTTCCTAATCCTTCTATAACTGAGCACTATCCTTCCTCTACATCTTATACTTTATGTATCGAGACATTTTGCACTGTGTCTGGTAGCCTTCTCTTATGATAATATTCTATGTATCCATTTATTTCATCTTTCTAAGTCACTGGATACCAATATCTCGAACTTTATTGCAAGTTATCTCTTGCACCCATCTATGAGCTTCTCATCTTCAACCTTGTAGAAACGGTTGATGTCTCATCACTCTAGGTGATCCTTGATCTCATCATTCTATCCAATGGGTGTCTTCTGATCCCATACAAATTCTTCTTCAATCTGCACACATGTGGTTCTCCGAGTCTTGGAGGTTTCTCGATATCTTCTTCTACTTTGATTACACCATGATTCTGGATACTAGAGCAATATCTCGTCATAGTCGACTTTCTCTACTTGATTTTATAAGTCTTGTTGATAGTTGAACCATCGTCACTTGTTCTACGAACCAAGTCTCATCATTCTTCATTTGTAGGTGATCGTGTACGATACTTCCTACAAGTCAAATTCAGTAGCATGGTTAGAAACATTTCACAGTTTCCAAAACATATGCATAAAAACATAGGTCATACTGGCATAATGCTATCTTATCCAATAACACAACATTCATTCATACGGTAACTTTCTAGATTCCTCCCATCTCTACCAGAACATTATTAAGAGCGTGCACTATTCCCAATATGTCAGCGAAGAGGTTTGACTCTAGATAAGTAGCAATGGAATGTTGTATTGCATCATAGGCTACTTACCCATCACATGCATATTAGTAGTAAACTGCTCATTAATGCAACTGTTCTAACATGCATACTATACTTCCTAAATCTAGGAATATAAATATGTACACAACCGAACAATATCATTTAAACAATTTGATAAAAATGACAATTCAAATACTTATCTTTGCTTGTTTGGTAGGATCTCTTTTGATCCTAGTCTCCTTGCATGGATTACTGGAATGTTTGAAGGTGAGCTCTACTCCATCATCTAATTCTGAGGTCCTGTTCCTTTCTTTCTTATGATCTATAATGTTGATCAAGTCTTCTACCATAGATCAAAGATGTTTATGAGTGATCTTATGTGAGCCACCTTCTTTTGTCACAATAAAAACTGCATATTATACAAAAGTAATTCTAAATTATTTCTATAGTACACCCTCCTTCATAATCAGAGTTCCTGAATCAAGCTTGTATGTGGCTTCTCCTATTCTCCTAGTGAAACTTTTTGAGGGGAGTCCTTTTCTTCAAAATTGGAGAGAGAGCCACCATTATAGGACAAATTCTTCAATTTATTCTTTTGGTAACTTCCTGGGAGGTCCTTCTTCTTCTTCTTCTTCTTCTTTGACTAAATGAGCATGATGTATTTTGTTACTCTTCTTCTTGTATTCTTCTTTTCTCACTGTACAATCTTTGGCAATATGTCCCATCTTATCACAATAATAAAAATTGATAAGAAGAGAAGTCTTTATGCTTGTAGTTTCCTTTCTTCTACTTCTGAAACTTCTTAGGAGGATGAAACTCTTTATGAGTTTCCTTCTTTAAATGGGATTTTCCCTTTCCTCTTTTAGTATGAGTAGCTAGGGCTTGATCATCATCTCTGAGTAGTGCTTCTCGATTTTCCACTCTAGCTTCCTCTTGAACACGTTATTCCCATACAACTTCAAATTGTAGACTTTCCTTTCTTGCACACATTGTATGGATAAAAGAGTCCCAAGTTCTAGTAAGACCATTGAGAGAAGTCATTACTAATTCTTCTTTGTCAATATTGTCTTCGATTGCTTCTAGTTGTTCTTTGAATTCAAAAACCCTTGTAAAGTATTCTTAGATAGATTCACCTTGATTCATATTCTTGTTTTTGAGTTGGGTTCTCAAATTCATCTTTTGATTGATGTTTCTTCCTTCATACAATCTTGATAGGAGATCAAACATCTCCTTTGGAGTTTTATTGGAGGACACCTGAGGAATCAAGTGATCCTTGATGGATTCTGCTATGATCCTCTTGGCCCTAATCATATCCTTCTTGTTCTTTTCCTTTGCTTCATCTTCTTCAAGTTTCTGGCACAACTTCTTTAACAATATTTGCAACATCATTATCTTCTAGAATGAGTCCAATCCCATATTTTCAAGAACGGAAGTTTTCTATGCCTTCCAACTTGTCATCAAACTTAGTGCTTGGGGCCATCTTATCCCGGAGAGCAGAGAATAACCAAAAATTAAACTTTCTCAAAAGTGAAAACTGAACTCACCAAAATATGAGCTTGAATGAGGCGAGCATGCTGGTACAATCTATTTCTGAAGAATCCAAAATCTCACTCTTGAAATTTGAATTGCAAAATTCTGGTTTACAGTTTCTGGTTTTTCTGGTCCAAATGCAAACTAGGGTTTCACTTTCTGGAAGATTCACCCACTGAAAAATTTTGATCTTGGTGCCAATAGATGAACCTAGGAGGGGCACACTTCCCTATGCCACTTGCACTAACAAATTACACTTTAGTAAGAAACCCTAATTTTTATGCTCGGAGAGAGAGAGAGAGAGAGAGAGAGAGAGAGAGAGAGATTTACCCTATGAAAGTTGCTCTTTTCAGGATAGCTCTGAAACCATGTTAAGATTATATGCTACTAAAGAATAAATTCCAACTTCATGAGAATTTAATACATTTTCACAATAGCAGCATAACAAGGATCTCTGAAAGATACACAACCACAAGGTACACAACAATATATCCTGGGAAACCCTCAAGGGGAAGAAAACCCAACAAGAACTTCCTCAATATAGATTACCAAAGTACAATGCCCAAAAATAAGTCTCACAAAGAAGACAGACAAAAACCCAAACTCTAGAGCCAAGCCAATCCTCCTCCTCCTTCGCAAACTTCCTCTCTCCTCTAATGCACAATGCATGAGTGAGTGAATGGTACAAATGAGGGAAATAATCCCTCTATTTATAATTTACTTTTCACTTGACTTTTAACCCAACTAGGTCGGCCTCAATAACTTAACTGGGTGGACTTCTCTAGGAAGACTAAATTAATATTTATATTACATTCTTTTGGGTGCTAACGACCCAACTTACAATGGAGGTTATACCTCATGAATTTTACATGACCGAATATAATAATGACATCCCCGAACGAAGGTAAAACATCTTCGACAAAGTTACAATAATAAAGTACAAGTAGAATATTCTTCGATGTTACATTAATTCAACAATAAGAAGAGTTGTTAAGGAAACAACCAGGAAACATAATTGCTTAGAGCATGGGAACTTAGAAAGTGGAAAAGAATACCATCCCTTGGTAAGATATAAAAAACATATTTTTTCTCTCATTTTTCAATAATATTAATATTTATGCTTATTTTGATACTAATTGGATATATTTTTCCATGATTATTGCTCAGGAAATACCACCAACGCTTGGAAATTCACACGCTACAATTCATAATAGAGATGGTGAGGTTGCTGATGTTGAGGTTGATACAAGGGAATAAAATGACCACGATGTTATTGAGAATGAAGGGATAAATAGGTTGATCCATGACACATTTGTTGCAATATGTTAGGAACCCGTGTCAACCCTTCTCTTTACTTTGTTAGTATATTGTTGTTGGACTATGATTTGTAAGTCGTCCCGTGAGTATATTGTACTATCCCACATTGTTAGTATATTGTTGTTGGACACATATGCTTTGTAAGTTGTCCTGTGAGTATATTGTATTATCCCACATTCATGGGGAGTAATATTTGTTTAGATTAGACTTAGTAAATAAGTACGTGTTGAGGCCAATGAGGACATCCACAAGTTATTTGTATTGAGCTTTCTCAAAGGAGGTTTCCCCCTCGAAGTGGCTTGCGACCAATAAATCCCTTATGTGTTCCGCTATTTCTGATATATCATGCATTTTTATCATTTAATTGCTAGAGGTTCCCCACATTTGGTATCAGATCACTTTCTTGGGCTCGTTGGGTGAAATTTATACCATTTTTTTTTTCGCAATGGCTTCCAGGCGCTGTGATAATTGCAGTAGTTATTTTTCTTTTCATCTATATTGTTCCTTTCAATTACAGGTTCGGATCCTGGAATAATACCTATATGCTTAATTGTGGGAAGTACCTAGGCATATCCCTAAAACTCATTGTGAGGAGTACCACAGGACCCTTAAGTAGCTGGCCCATTGAGAGGACCTTCTAGCGAAAGGTGATTGACTAGTTCCCACCTGTGAGGTAAACCAAGAGCTGTCATTTGTGGAAAAGAGATTATCAACTTTACCTTAGCCGTGGAGTGAGGGGTACTTCTACAATACGCAAGTCGTTATACAACATTGGTATTGAATCCCATGAACCTTTATGAAGCTGAGCATACCTGGGGTCCATATCTATTTCTAGCTGATAAGTAATAGATTACATCTATCTAGAGCTGTTGCAGATCAATTCCGAGCAGTTGAAAATTCACTGGAAACCCCGCAATTCCATTCTGTATATTTCCTTCCTTAGGACCCTATCCCAAATTACACTTCCCGAAGCCATAAATCCCACATCTGCCTATTTTTTGGGTTTTCCAAAGCTTCTTCAATTTTCACCAAATCGCATTCAAATTTTTCCATAGTGTTCATTTCCTATTTCTGCTTCTTTGTCCCTCTTAGAAATGTTTTCCCATTCTTTCACCCTGCCTTTGAAATCCCCATTTTCTGCTTCTCTGTCCATTAGAAAGTGTCCAAAACTTAGTCAAACCTCAATTACCCATCAAAGTTTTTCTCAAATCAAAATTTTCCCTTACTAAAGAAGTTTTTGTTTTTGTTTTTCTACCCATTCATCCCCCCCCAAAAAAAAAAAAAATGATTGGTTATGGTTTTCACCCGTGCATGGAGCAAAAAACATGGAGGAAGAACTTGCAGCCCTCAAGACCAAACTCCAAGATCTGGATGAAAAAATTCTCGGCCTCCATCTTCAGCCTTCAACCATGAACAATAGACGACAACCTGAGTCTTCTGTAGACACTGGGTTCTCTTCTTCCAACACTTTTCGTGGGTCGAAGCATGATTTTCATCTCTTCAATGGTGATGATCTGATTGAATGGATATACAAAGCAAAAAAATATTTCAATCTGCATAATACTTTTGATGTCAACAAAGTTCCACTTGCATCCTTTCATTTGGAACATGAATCCCTTCAATGGTTCTGTTGGTACATCAAGGCTCATGGAGAGCCAAAATGGACAGATTTTTGCCAACTCCTTTTGCAACGATTTGGCCCTAGTGCTTTTGATGGCTTCACAGGCACACTCTCTAAACTTCGCCAAATTGGAACTATGAGAGAGTATCAGAAATAATTTGAGAAATTGGCCAATCACATAGAAGGGTTGCTTGATGAATTCTATAGGAGTTGTTTTGTCAGTGGTATGAAGGATGCAATCCGATCTGAGGTTAAAATGTTCTGTCCCAACAAAATTATGGAAGTCCTCGGGTTGGCTAAGTTGGTGGAGGACAAGTTCACATCTCAACAACGCTCCAAATCCACTTTTGTTCCATTCAGAAATATGGTTTCCCAACGACCTCCCATCATGTAGTTTTTGTTAGGAGGACCAACTTCCCTTTTGGTTTAGAGATTTTTTGTTTATTTTTTGAGAGGATTCCTACCATGAGGCCAAAATTTGACCATAGCCGTCCTAGGCCTCTGACTGAGGTGTGTATGCGGATGTGGGGGAAAATGATTCCCAAGAGGGGAAGAATTTAACCTAATTTTTTACCTTTTTTCAAAAAAGATTTGCTCCAAAAACTACATCAAATCCTTAAAAATTTGAACTTTTTGGAAAAATATCGCGCAACATTTTATGGTTGGAAATTTAAGAATTAGTAAGATTCTACAAAATTTTTAGACTTCAATAAAATTATGGATCCTTAAAATTTCCACTCACTTGAGAGGAACAATGAGACAATTCATACTCCTTTGTGATAGAAGACCCCAACTTTAGCTAGTCTAATAACGATGATTCAAAATAATATAATAATGATGATTTAAATATGAAACTTAATGTTTCATTCTAATATACCTTAATCTTTAATTGTGTTATTATTATATCCAACAAAATTATGATCATATGTGTATTTTGTACACAAAAATGTTAAATACCCTTTTTTATTGAAATATGTAAATTTACTAAAATTATATGCTGTTTTAAATTGTCAAGCATATCAATATCAATGGAAAACAATTTTAACAAGAGCCAAGAGGTGGCAATGTCCCCACCTTTGTTAATAGGTATTGATATCTAGCTTTTGTGTTATAGAAATATCTATTAACAAAGATGGGGACTATCTCTTGTTGTAATAGCTCTTGTTGTGGATGATATTTTTGCTATAGATGGTTCTATTTATTTGGATCCACATAACCACAGTGGGAATTTGGAGAACAACACTTAACAATTCATCGAGCTTAGAGGTCATCAACTAGGAGTCAAAATGGACACCTCGACATGGAATCCAAATTTATGGATGAGCTTTCTTGGATTATTTCAGCATTGTGGTTAGCCCTTATGAATGAGACCCTAGTTTATGGTTATATATCATCACTACAAGCATTGAGGACACGACTTCTTAAAGGGAAGTGGAATGTTGGGATTCTCCCTAAATGTGTAATAAGGGAGTATGGATCCATTAGAGTTAAGTATCATATAAATATGGTGGCCATTTAATATAATATTAACTAGGTACACAATATTAGTTATTATTAAATATGACCCATTAGGTAGTTAGCATTGAATAAACATAGTGTGGCTCATTTGAGAAAAATATTTAGGTAGTTTACTTTTAATATGATTATAATTTGCTAGATAACTATAAATAAAAATAAGCTTCTTATCAATCATATATTGAATATTATTGTATTTGAGCTTTAGCTCAATAGGAAATTGTGCATTCCATAAAGTAATTATTTTTTTTCAGTGAAAAAAAGCATACTATAGTTATTTATAAATAAATCAAATAGTACAACGATGATCCATTCATAAATGAATCTAGCTGAGGATTAAGCCAAAATTGACATGTCCAATAAATATCCATACTGTCATATTTATCAGCTAATACAGATAGTAAAAATAGAGATAATAAAAAAAAGACATCATCAGTCCAGGAAATAGACAGAACCATGAGATTCAATCTTGAATTCCAAATATTCTTCCCGCATCAGCATGCCTTCTTCAGATTCCAAATCCAGTTTAGAAAGTTTGTCCTCCAGGGAATTGTTCTCCCTATAGACATGTTGTAGAGAGAAGTCCAGAAAAGATCAAATTCTTGATGAATATAGTGGCACCAATGGAGAAGAGAAATCACCTGTAACTTATAATCACCCATAGCCCATTTAATAGTAACACATGAATCTCCAAAAAAAATTACACCCACTAAACAAAAAATATTTGCCACCCTGATGATCATCCATAAAGCCAAGATTTCAGCTTTCATATGGGTACCCTTGCCACATTTCAGTCGAAAAGTGTAGTAGTGATCATGATTGAGATAAATGACTCCACCGGCAGAGCATTGATCCATTGCAACAGCACCATCAAAAAATAAAGGCCTATCCACCTGTAAATTCAGCATACCAACCTTTGTCTGCTTACTAACACTCTACTTCCTTTGATAAATAGTAAAAAACTTCAGATTGGCATTGCAAGCCCATTTGAGATTTGGGGAGTGATCTTCAAATATGGCAAGATTTCGGCTATGCCAAACAACCCAACATATAAACACTGGAAGAATATCAAATTATTTCTGAGACTTAATCCAACAATACATACTTGAGGTGAAATCAGAAATTCCCCAAGACTGATCAATCTTTAAAATATGACACACCTTCCCCCATAAATTCAAGGTAAACTCACATTCCATAAATAGATGTCTACAGCTCTCAGCATTAGCTTTACAAACATTGCACCTGTTAGGACCATTCCATCCTTTCTTGATGAGGATATCCCAAGTTTTTAATCTATTCATGAAAATAAACCACATAAACCACATAAAACATTTAAATTTTAATGGGATCTTCCATTGCCACAAAGTTTTATACCACCAGTGATTTGGATAAATACATTTATGACAAATGATGGCATTATAATCCGATTTGGCAGTCACCACCCCGACACTCTCATTCCCCAACCAAATGATTTTATCGCTGCCCATAGTAGCTCTGCAACCAGCATTATTTAATGACCAAATGTATCTGTCCCATTTACACGCCATATCACCAGCCATACCAAAATCCTGCGAATTAAACCAATAACCAGAATCTGTGTTTTTGATGATACTGTTCAGAGTATAACATCCAAATCGTCCAATGTGCTGCAACACACTAGCTGACAGGCTATGCGTATCCTCCAGACCAACTATGGGATCCACCCCAATGGAGATTTCATTTCCATCACCATTCTTCCAACTAAGGCCCGCAACTAACCACATATAGACCTTCAGAAAACCTTTCCATATGGGCGAGACCCCTCTTGTCACCTTAGCAGTGAATCGAAACCAATTGTTGATTTTCATCTTCACATATTTCAAATGTAACACCTCAAACCACAGGGATTTGCTAAATAACCCTCTCCAGAAGGATTTTAATCTTAAAGCCGCGCTGAAGGAGGGTAAGTCTTTAATACCCAACCGTCGGAGCTCTCAGGAATGGTGAGATTATCCTAGCCAGTCATCACTAGGGGATTCTTCGACGCACCACCACACCAAAGGAAATTGAGGAATAGTTTTTGCAGATCATTTAGGACATCACAGGGGACTCGAAGCAGTGATAGCCAATACACAGGAATTTTGGTCAAAACTTCCTTCACCAAAACAAGTTTCCCACCCATAGATAAAAATATGTAAGACCAGTGGGATATACGGGCTTTAACCTTCCTAAGAAGCCAATTCCAGTCCCGGATTACATAACCATTCGGTTTCAAGAAGTATCCTAGATACTTGAAACCATCCACCATTTTGCAAGCATTATAAGGCATCACCCTCTGAATAACAGACAACTCCATATCATCCAAAATATTGTGATAAAAGCAAGATTTATTAAGACTTACCTTCATACCAGATGCGCTACAGAATAGCCTGATAATGATCTGGTAATGCTCCCATTCAATGGCTGAGTACGAACCAACAATCAAGACATCATCCACAAAAGGATATGTGACAGAAAAATATTTTTGCCACTTTAAAACCCTTAATCAAACCTTCTCGTTTAGCTTGTGAAATTAATAAACTCAGACCATCGATAACCAAGAGAAACAATAAAGGGGACAATGAATACCCTTGCTGAATTCCCCTAGAGCAGCTGAAGAAACCTATCAGATCCCCATTCACCAACACCAAAATATTCATATATTTCACACAAGCCATAATCCAATTAATATCCAATGGCGTGATACCAATTTGGATAAGCACAATATGCAGGAAATCCCAATTCACACGATCATAATCTTTCTCCAGGTTCATTTTGAGAAGGATAGCTTTCATTTTCTTCACTTTGACAAAATGTATAATCTCCTTTGTAAGACCAACTACATCTAATATTTGTCGATCTTCCAAAAAACCAAATTGCTCTTTGGATATAAACCTAGACAGAATAGGCTTCAACCTCATGGCAATAATTTTTGACACAATTTTATAGGCCAAATTACTCAATGCAATAGGTCTATATTCCCTAAAATGAATAGGGTCATTACATTTAGGAATTAATGTGAGGAAAGTAGCATTTAAGGCCCCAAAAATATGACCAAACCTTCTTGAATGTTCCACCATACTAAGAATTTCAGCACCCATGATGTCAAAAAAGTGGAGAAACAGTTCCATTGTCCACCCATCGGGCCCAGGGCTCTTCTCCTTAGCAAACAATTTCAATATCTCCTCCACTTCTTCAATTGTGACTTCCTTCACCAGATCCAAAGAATTATCAGCATCACAATATCTAGGATATAGTCTCGCCACCTTAAGCTGATTGAAAAGATCACACTCCTTTTGGTCAGAATAGATTTTACAAAAGAAGTCTTTCGCCACCTCTTGTATTTTCTCTTGTCCAGTAATCGCCGAACCAGAATCATTGGTAATGTTGCATATAGAATTAAGCTTCCTCCTGTGAGAAGCATATGCTTGAATTTTTTTTGTATTTTTGTCCCCATGCTCAATCCATAAAGCTTTGCTCTTCAGCCGCCATTCCTGTTCCTCCCTCTCCAAAATATCTTCCTTTTTAGCCTCTAGCTTTTTAAGAACTTCAAACTCATCATCATTTAAGGGATTCTCAGTATTCTGACTGTGGAGAAGATGAAGCTCCTCCTCGACATTTATAAGATCCAATTGATCGATTTTCTTCTGCTTATGAATCCAATCAGAAACTCTTCCTTTCAACATCCTCAATTTATAGAAAAACAAATCCATCGGATTCATATCAGGTTCCATAGTCATATTCACCCAAAAGTCATGAACCATAATGCAAAATTCCTCCTTTTCCAGCCATGAGCTATTGAACTTAAATGGGAAATTTCCTTTATAAATGAAATCATTCAACCTGAAAAATATAGGCCAATGGTCTGATAATTTCTGCTTACCAACCAATGACTTATAACATCCACCAACCTCCAGAAGTGAAGAATTAACCAGAAAATATTCTAATCTCTTGTGGATCCCTGCCTCCCCCTTTTGCCCATTGGTCCATGTGGGAACCATCACAGCTAGACATACATCAACCAACTTGTGATTCACCAAAAACTCCGAGAAATATTCCCCCATATCATCCATTCTAGCATGGTAGCCCCAAATTTCAGAAGACCATCTTGTGAAATTCAAGTCGCCTACAATAATGAGATTGCCCATATTTAATAAACCAAAAATACTCAATGATTCCCAAAAAGATAACCTTTCACGATAAGGCCCATAACAGTTTAAAACTGAGAGCTTTGAATTAGTTAATTTACAACATCCCACCAGCAGTACCCCCCATCTTGTTTTGTAGGTAGAAAAGGTGAAGATACGTCGATCCCAAGCTGACAAAATTCCACCAGACAAACCGAACGAATTAATAGCAGACATTTCCCAATTAGGAAACAAACCCGAAATATTTATCACAGTGATAGAAGCATCACACATAGTCTCTTGTAGAAGAAAAACATTAGGCCCAGTAGAATTAATAAGGTTAGATAAGGCCCTGAGCCTAGCAGCCTTCCCAACACCCCGAATATTCAAAGAGCAAAAAGACATTAAGAACTCTGCCCCTAGGGATGCCCTGCTCTAAGTTCCCCAACAATGGAATTAATCGACCCCTCAGAAACCCCATCCACCATTCTAGACGATAGCAGGTGATAATTCCCCTCCATAGCAAGGTTTGAGATTCCCTTCTCCTTACCCTTCTTACGTCTTATAGTTACATTTTGAAACCTTAATGAGTTAGACGCCAGAACCTCTGGATTGGTTGATGGGTTCTTAGAATACATAGGTAATGGGGATATGAAGGATTGGTTCTCTTCCCCCAAATAACCAAACTCCTTGAGAATCTCTCGGTCCATAGGCTCGATGATAGGCCCATCCACAGCATAAGTATTTTGATAACAAATTATCCCCTCAGAAGAGATATTCACTGGGTCCCGCAGTTCAGTATCCTCAGCCCCAGAGCATAAACCAAATAAATCCCTCTTAACAGGTTTTTTATCCTTCCCCTCAGACTCAGGAACAGGATAATTCAAGGTTGATGCAGGGTCCCCAAAATTGCCTAAATTTAGAATAATATCCCCAATAGAAATGCAATGGTCCAGGGATTTCTCAATTTCTTCAATAAAATTTAACTCCGCATTAGTTAAGTCATTAAAGGGAATTTTGCAGAGTTCAATAGGCAGACTAGGGTGTCACGTACCCAAATTTTTGAATCGGTAAATTTTGCTAAATTTTCAAAGTTTTGAAATATCATTTAAATTTATAAACTAATTCATAAATACTTCGTTGGGAGACAAGCTATTTGATTTTCAATTTAACTTCCCAAAGAAGTCTCTAGTTGTGCTTTAAGTATTAATATAACAAGGAACATCCTAAAGCATTTCAATATAAAAGAGATCTCAATATAAAATGATGAATATTACCAATAACCTATCTTTTTTTACAAGTATTCTTTGCATTCTAAGTAATTGTCAATAATTCCTTAATAATAACTAATTCTTACAAAAACAAGTTCTCTCCCACAATTTATAATAAGATGGCTTGTATTATGAATAGTGGAGTAACCGTCCTTGCAGCAATATAATGACTACTTGAGATTTCCAACATTTTGAACACATAGATATCCATTCGACACCACCCATAATTCTATAGTCACCTTCACTAACTTGGTATAGAATTGACATAAGCATGTTTAGTAGGTTTAGAAGAACTTAAGCTATATGTATTTAGTTTAATAACAAAACCATCACATAAATGGCACATAATACTCTATAAGAGAGATCACATGTAAGAGACCATGACCTTGCTATTCAAGGGGACCCTCCTCCTTAGACCACTCTCCTGAAATTAACTTTAACGAGATATATTTTAATGGCCACGACCTCCAGTCAGTGCGAGGGCGATACCCCTTCTCCCACGTGGAAATCCACAATATCATAGTAATTAATTATTTGCCTTCCACTCTTCGTAATAGTGCTCTCCATGACTTCCTCACCATTTATCAGTAGCTGTAAGATTTTTCAATAACTTAGAAGATAGTGCGCACTTTTTAAGGTATCATAAAAAAAAGGACTCTAACCTTAAGCGAAAATCTCTTGTAGAGTATACCCCGGTATGATTACTTGCATACCATTCGCAAAACTTACTAATCTAAATTAGAGGATAAGCTTATCTTTAGTCCCCCACGTGATGGCTTTAGTAAATACATATTTACCAAAAGTAGGGTACTCTTTTATTTTTATAAAGCTCCCGTAGCTTTCTATGTAGTATGTTTAAGAAAGATAAATACTTGATTTGTTCTTCAATTTAAGAGTTTCTTATTAATTTCCTTTGTGAGCTTTTACTTAAGGAAAGTGTCATAGTTTATTTAGTATCTTACTTTAAAAGGGTTATCTTCATACTGGAAGGTAAATTTCTAAAGACACCTCAATGATGTACATAATTGTACAATAATACTTTCATAAATAATCATTTTAAATGATATATTCATGTGCAATAAAGAGGCCATGCTTTTTTTTAAAGCATAAGTTAAATACTTAGGGGTTCATAACAGTCTCTTAGTATCATAGGGTAATGTATAATGTATGACCTTACCTTAGGTTTATTAGGATCATTAATCCTAGCTATCTTCACACTAAGAGATAATGCCCTATAATTTATTTAGAAGGTTGAAACAAGTAAACTCCCCTTTTTTTTGTTATTGACGTCGACACTTAAAAATTTTAAAGATAGATTTTCGGAAGGCTATTTTGCTCTTCACCTTTTCCCTTAATGACTTTACTTTCCTGACGCTTAGTTGTGTCCATCTTAAATTTAAAATTTTTAAGAATAATTTATGACATTTGCTTCCAAGGTCCACTAGTGGGGCCTTGGCCTTGAGCTCCTCACCAGGGCCATTTACATAAATACAATCTATAAAAAAAAAATAGTAATTGGGGTCAAATCTTCTGTCCCCGGGTCCGATTACATTGTGCCCGAAAATGGCCTATCTGATGGCAATCATAACATCGAAATGGGACTTTGAAATAGTCCAGTCTTTGCAACCAAACTCAGGAGCCCCATGAGATCTCCACCTCAGTCGGCAAGCCTTTGCACATTTCGAACTCCACCATAACCTTGGCGAATCTTCTGTCACAACCGTAGAGTGAGTTATTGTCAACCCTAATGAACTTACCCACCGAATTAGCAATCCCAACCAGTATATTTTATGTCCAGAGTTCAATAGGCAGACTAGGGATAACCATCCAGAGATGGACCTCCTACTTTGAATCTTTGGGATAGGGTCGAAGGAAAGATGCCAATGCTTCAACCACAGAGATCTGTCTTTAAAAATCCAACTATCCTTCATAATCACCTCCAGATGTTCAGGAGTCGCAAAAATGAACATGATCCACCCATTAATAAGCAAATTCACCCTTGGAAGCGATTCGATTACAGGAACCCAGGCCTTCTTCATCCATTCTATGATTCCGCCCTTGTGTCCAGAAGTATATTCAAAACGCCCTACCACCGCCCTTGAAGCCAACATCTCAATCCTATCCAAATTCATTTCCTGATAAATGTTGAACCTATCCAACCCATCTCTCACTTTGATAGCCTTCTGTATCCTTTTGGAACGAGCCTTTGCACCCTTGAGCCGATATGGGAGGAAGCCATCCCAAGTATTAGAACCCCCCTAGGGTAAAATCGACTCCAAAAAGCCAAAATCAAGACTACAACCACTACCCCTTCTCCGGGAGTGTGAAGGGAAAATATGTGGAAACTGCAGGTTTTCTTCCCCACATTGCAAATCTAGGGTATCCCCACTAGTCCCGACATCAAGACCACGTGCCCTATTCTCCATCAGGACAAATGTCCCCACCACCAGGGAGTCGATGAAAAATAGACCCCACAGTCACCTCAAAATAGAAAAAAGGCTAAATGTAGCCCCAAATCTAGACAAACAACCAAAGTAGAAACTAAGAGATCTAAACCCCCCAATAAACCCACAATGATAGCAGCTACAGGAAGTGCCAAAAATAACTGAAAAGATAAAGCAAAGGAGTGTTCCTGCAAACAAGCGGACAACTTAACTGAAACAAAATAGATAGTATAGTAATTTCCACTTTTTTATTCCTTGGTTGGTACTAAGGCTAACCCGCAGGCTAGCTGGACTCCAAGGTGTTTCAGTGCCATTGTCAGTATTCTGCAGAAAAAATCCCCAAAACCCTATCGCCAAACCCTAAGGGCATCATTCTCAAATTGGGTATTTTAGGGTTTTTCAAATCCATAAAGTAATTATTACTAAGTATTGTTTTACCTTAAAAGTTTTTAATTAATAAAATATAATGATTTTCTTTATATATAGTTTGTGATAATTTTAAACATGTAAAGAAGTTATTTACATCATAACCTTAGAACATTCACAAGGTATAGCCATTCCAATTTTTGTGTCATCTAACCTAAGAATGTTCATTAGTAATCTTGTCTTTCTTATCCTACCTCCTCCCTGAACTACTTGTATTATGAAAACCTTATCTTAATTATTCATAGTGTTTGAAGACTTGAAGAATGTGGAATGCTTTCACAAATATATGAAATATCAATTTTCCACAATCCAATATGTATAGTGTTTGAAGACTTGAATAATGTGGATTGCTTTCACAAATATATGAAATATCAATTTTCCACAATCCAACATGTAAAATATTAAATTACATAAATGATTTAAATTCATAAAAATTTACTTATAAATTCTAAAAAAATAGATCATACTAAATGACTAATTACATGACTAAATACTTAATAAGACAAAATTTTTTTAATTAATCAATCTTACCTTCTTAAAACCAAAAAAACTATAAATACAAAAATGATCCACAAATTAAAAGATTTAAAACCAAATAACTATGATTTTAATACCAGATGAACTGTGGTTAACAAGATGCTCAATAAATTACAAAATCCAAATAAAGCTAAGAAACTATTCAATTATGAACTTACAATGGAATCTAACATAACATATAATTCACACACTGTAGATATGTTTTTAGTCTAAATTAATTCACACATTATAGATATGTTTTTAGTCTAAATTTATGTTAAGTCTGATGAAGAATATTACTTTTAAACAACCTAAAAATATTTGCAAAGCATTGCCATCAGCAGAACATGTCAGATTTATTGATCTGGTAAGGGGCCATGTATATATATAAAGACAACTTTTTTATTTTTAGCAGAAAAAACCAATACTGGATATTCAAATAACTAATAAAAATATTACATTACAGTTCTGAAAATACAGATTCAGATATCCTATGACATAACTGCAAAATATATCAAAACGATACATGATAATAACCTCAAAGTTTCCCCACACACATGCTAAATATGACAGAGCCAAGCCTATAGCCATCATCAAAGAAGCATATAGTGACATATAGCTTCCTAATTGAATCAGTGAAAAAAGAAAAAACTAAAAGATCTCCCAAGATGAGACCTCCAACTCATTTGCCCGGTAGAAATTCCTTCCAAATAAGAACCCTCGGGAGATGATAATGCTTTCTTGGAAACAAAATCTGTTACCAAAAATATACACACAACTTCACTGCAAAAGCCTTTTACAATTCCTCATAGAGCGTTTGTCGGAAATGTAAGGGTGGGCCATGTTCACAGCTTGCAATATTTCTATTATACACTGTGCATCCAGTTTTACTATTTTTACTATCACATAGTGATGGAATTTGAAGGTGAATTGCCCTAGGCCAATTTAACTGAGGTTAATATTTTATGGAGACCGTTAAAAAATAGCTTGGAATCCAGAAAACATTTCTGGATTTGGTTCTAACCCACATTTTTTACGGTGTTGGCAATTTGAAATTCCAACCCTTCACATCATGTGATGCTTTGGTGGCCACAATCTAAAGACTGATACTAAAGACAAGGGCACTGTAACCAATGGAAACAGCAAATATCGCTGGTTACCAATGGAAACGACAAATATATATATATATGCATTATTGACCCAAAAATTTACTGGATCACTTCTGTTCATTGAAAAATACGTTAACAGTGGGACGCAAATGCGAAAATCGAAGACAACTGGCCATTCAAATCAGGCATTGCTACCCAAACCAATAATAGTCATCGGTCACTGGATCTTGAAACAATCCAGCACAGTTTTCCCCTTTAATCCCTGGCTCCAGATAGCTTCCAAAAACTCCTCAAAATGATATCCTCTATACAGAGCCAGCTGCTGTTCATCCGCCATGCTCGTTGCAGGAGCAATAAAGGCATTGTCTCCGGGGAGATAGAAAGTAGGTATTGATATGCGAGCAGAGGACATGTTCGTTACTGCTCGATGCTCGACACTCCTAAATCTCCCATTGCTCACAACCTATTATTCAAATCACACACAGAACAAGTTAGAAATTAGAATGAATACTATTAAATAAAGGAAAACCTATATATGGATCTGATTTTTCTTTCTAACCTGCAGCTGATCTCCCAAATTGACCACGAATGCGTTAGCTATGGGCTCTACTGCAACCCACTTTCCATTTTTGAGTACTTGCAGGCCACTGACATCACTTTGCATTAAAACAGTGACGGCACTTGCATCTGAATGGCTTGCTATACCAAGAGTAAGATCTGGGTTTGTGCATGAAGGATAGTAATTTATAACCATTATTTGGCTGTGCTTTCCAAGAATTTTATTCAAGTAATCGGAATCTAGCCCTAGCGCTTGTGAAATTGCAGCCAGCAGCCTTAAGATCAGCAGTCTCAACTCAGCAGCATACTTGCCTGCAATATCTCTGTAACAAAAGCTTAAACCAACGAGTTACATTTTTGCACAGTTATTAATTGAAGTTATCCTAAAGTGGGTTAAGATAAATCGATCATGCTCCTGCTCCATGTCTGATAAATTTTAGAATAGATAAATTTTGTTGTTTACCTGTAGGCTGCAGGTTTTTCAGGCCAAGAACCGATGACTTCTTCCAGAGGTTGACAAGGCTGCGTGAGACAGTCCACCCAGTTGAGAATTTTTTCTTTGCGAACATTGAAGCTCGCAGAAAGTCGAACGGGCTGCTTTGGGTCCTCTGAGTAGATCCATGCTCGGTCTTCAACGGGCATTTCGAAGAACTCTTTTGCGATTTCTATCATGTTTTTCATGACAGTTTCTGGGACGCCATGGTTCACTATCTGATATCGACCACAAGCATCCAGGAAAAATGTACAGTCGTTTAATTTTCTGATAAGTTTTGGAAAAATATTTTTTAAAAGAATTTTACAGTAGCTACAATAAAATTTAAGTTTTTGCAGAACTTATGTAGAGCGTTTATCAGATTTTGTCATTGATCATTTTCAGGCCAATGCCCAGAAAGTGAATCCGAATAACAAAACAAAACATTCAAAGAATCACATATAACAACAGCCAGCACATAATCAGATATAAAGCTTGAACCAATCACTATATCTACAGAGAACTTAATCACATCAATAAATTGATCAAAATATGTATAGATTCAATGGTCTGTAAGTCGGATAAAAGATCAGCTAAAAGTATTGAGCGGAGGGAGAATTGCTCTCATGGGATTGAACTGTGTACCTGGAAGAAACCATCTTCCTCGCATGCACGTCGGATTTCATTGACTACCTTCGTTCTGTTAGGGGTATCCAGTTCTTTGAGGTCCACCACAGGGATGCTCTCAGAGTAAGAGACCTCAGACATCTGTGGGCGTTCATGGGGAGGCAAGATATATCTATCCTGCACCTGAAGGTGGTTTGTTCCATTGGACATGAGCTTCTCAATAATACCATTGAGCTTCTGGGTCTGGGTATCCATTGTAGATGTCTCTTCCAGAGTATTCTATTTTGAGAATGGCTCCACCTAATGCTGATCTGTAAATGTTTGGAGTGGAAATTGAATTGGCAATTTATTCTATTGGCAATGGATAGATTGGCTATTGGATCACTACAAGAAAAAGGGCATTTTAGCCTTACATTAGCACCACTATTTGTAAAGGATTTGGGAAATCCTCAATTTTCAAATAGTGGTGCAAAAGTGGTGATAATGTGGGGATACGCAAGTGGTGCTAAGACTTATGGTGCAAAAGTGGTGTTTGTAAAAAAATTGTTTTTGGTGTTAAATGAATATGTGGCATTCCATCGTGTATGGTGCAAACCACCAAAACCAATCTTAGGTGGATTGAAGTTTTGTGGTGCAAAACACCAAAATTATTATTATTGTTATTATTTAAAATACACAAACTTGTATATGGTGAAAAGCACCATAAAATAACAAGTGGTGCAAAGCACCATAAAATAATAAATGGTGCAAAAAAATATAAATCACATATTATATATAATTTATATATAATATGTGATTTATATTTTTTTGCACCACACACATATATATACTTCTTAACAAGGTTAAAAAATCTATATTAAATTTTTTTCTTAAAGCTTATTTCGTTTTAATCCATCATTAACAAAATCAATAATTCATGACATTAAATAGACACAACTGAAGAGCCACGGAGTGGCAATTTCCCTGCAAGGAGTTATAGCTTTTGCATGTCATTAAGCATGTTTTTGGAATAGAAAATTGCTATTGCCATCGGTGGGCATTTAAAATAGGAAAATTGAATTAGACAATGAAGTCATAACAATGTAATTTGCCAAAGATGTTGACATAAGTTTGCATAGCCTTGTTTCAAAATTAGCAAAATCTATTATTACAATCAAAACATGAAGCCAAGACAATTATGTGAATAGCCAAAGATTTGGCCAGGAAATCTGCCACAGTCTTCTTTCAAAATAGGAGATAGCACTTGTTGCATTGCAGCCGCAAGTTTTTTTTGTTCTATGTTTTAACTGCTCGCACATTAAAAATGAGCTACATTTGATATTTTTTGTTGCTCTTACTCTTTATCTGGTATGCTTGAGAAACCAAATCCAAATGACTGGTATAGCAATCTGCTCCAAATCAATACAATACTTAATACAATGTATGATATAAGATAAAACAAAAAGGAATGACTTAGTACTTAATACAATGTATGATATATGATAAAACAAAAAGGAATGTTTTATATAGAAGATCTTATATCAATGCAAAAAGTTTTTTACCTCAATTTTAGAGTCATTTACATGAGGCATGTGCCTTGGGTAGAAGCATGTAGATCCTGGTATGTGAACACAACACTGAAACTGTCATATTAATGATGGACTGTAAATAAAAAACATGAGTACAAACTTCACAATAATTTAAGTACAAGGCATAATTTGAAATCCAAAACAAGATAAAAGTTTTCAAACGGAATGGAATTGACTGTATAAGAATAGCACAAACTTCTTTATACCGTTGTCATATATCTTGACGGTATAACAAATATGAGACCATCAGAGTCATAAAACCTTCAAAAACGAAACAGGATCTAATTGGCGTTACCATCCCTACTGCTTTTCCAATAACAGATTCCTTTAGTTACAAAATTTGAACTTCAATCGCACAATCTTCACAGTGACATTAAGCTTTTTACAAGGCTTGATAATCCCAGATTATTTTTTAACTTTCTCTTTCTTATTAATCTTCCAGCAACTATAAATGCCAATTCCAATGACTGTGAGGCATTCAATCTAGGGTCACAGTGAGTGTGATACCTAGAATGTAAATCATAAAGTGCCACCACTCTACCTTAGCTAACACATTCTGTTACATTCTGCTCTGTCATTTCTCAGTGAACACCTCCAGGGTGGTTACCTTCTTCTTCATGAACATAAAAAAATGCTGACAACTCTGCCTGCATATCTAGCATATATAGAATCTGTTAACCATGATTTAGCATTCACAAATGATACTGCATGGCTAAGAATAATAGTTCCAACTTCTGAAAAGGTGAATGATTCAGAAAAAACACAATACCAACTTGTGACAAAAAAACATTGAACAACAAAATGAATATTTTTCCAAAATACCCAAATAGCATCAAATAGACGTGTCTTCAACAATGATGGTGCCTTCATTGTGTTTCCATGCATAGGATCACTGACCCAAGTCACTATAAAGCATGATTGTCTTACTGCTCTTATCAAATGTGGCAGCTTCAACCTCAATTTTTCAGCACCCATGCGTATAATTATTGTCAATCTCCCATGCTTATTGTTAGGATTCAAAATTTCACATATTTTCACCAATTCAGTTGGGTCCATCTTATCACTGACCTGCATGAACAAATTCAGCAAGGTATGAGAAAAAACAACTATCCATGGCAATTTCAATAAGAAATTTACCTTTAAAAAGAAAAATATTGGAATCCTGTAGGTCAAAGACTGAAAAAAACAAACAAAAGGTAACTACACGTGAGGCTATGAGCACAGGTCAACTTCATTTGCTATAATATTATTTTTTCAAGGTCTCAAATTATATCTTTCATATCTGCAGATGTTGTAATAACAGTTATATTACATTTCTCTGTTCCTCTAAAACACTTAGATCAATAAGGTTGATCAGACTTGTTACCACTTTGTCCAACAAGTTGCTCAAGTGACAGTAAGCTACAACATTAAAAAACAATTGAAGCTTGAAATGGAAGCACACAAAAGTTCAACTACAGGATGATATTGGCATTTAAAAGGGAAAATTTGGTACATCGTCAGGGTCATTTCTGAGAAGCAGAGACAAGTCACTTGATGGATAAAAATAGTGGGATAGATCTGCTATTCATCACAAAGCCTGTTCCTCTAAATACACTCAGATCAATAAGGTTGATCAGACTTGTTACCACTTTGTCCAACAAGTTGCTCAAGTGACAGTAAGCTACAATATTGAGAAACAATTGAAGCTTGAAATGTTTATTAGAAGCACACAAAAGTTCAACTACAGGATGATATTGGCATTTAAAAGGGAAAATTTGGTACATCGTTAGGGTCATTTATGAGAAGCAGAGACAGGTCACTTGATGGATAAAAACAGTGGGATAGATCTGCTGTTTATCACAAAGCCTGAAGCATCCCATCATCAGCCCATATGTCTGAGAGGCTTGTTCAACATAGGGAGGCACCTTGAAGAGGCAAATCAGTCTGAGAGATTAATTTAAACGATCATGAAGTTTATGAAACTTGGATTGAGGCTAGACTCGTTCTACTCAACAATGGGGACACGAAATGCCAATGTCAGGTAAGATAATAGTTCAGTGCCTTGCTTCATACATTTTGCTAAACCATTGTGTGATCAAAGAATGGAAACCATGTGTGCTTTACAGAGAAGACTCGTACAAATTCTAGAGATAAAAATACCCAAAATTCTCTCTATATAATGTCCTGCTTGGCTTAGCTGATTTGTGCATGCAGGACTGCTTCAAAACACTTTAAGCTTGTGGCTGTATTATCAATAAAATATGTCCATATACTGTACATTTAGTACGAATACGTTACCAGCAACTATAATAGTTAGCGCTTCTCACAATCTAGTTCTGATTCTTATTGCAGCTCCCAACACAGCTAGCTACACATGGCACAGGTAAGAACATATTTTTAATGATTAAATGTTTGTAATGCCCCAAGTATTATCGTAATCATCAACTGTGTTATTTTCTCATCTCTAGGAAAACGCTATTTCCTTTTTGTGTGCAGCTTGAGACAATTTCCACTATGGTGCTAGTTTCACAAATGGTATATTATGACCATATCTGTAGAGCATACAACCAGCATTCCTCTCTGAGTAGCATGAAATGCTCCTATGGCTATTGGATCATTCACAAAATCTAACAGAGTGGTGGACCAAGTTCCAAGTGAAACGGATAAAATATCCACTTCATCTTTAACTGCATCATCAAAGCCAGCTAAAACCTGAAAACCTGGATGTTCACAAAGTTCCCGGCTACAGTAGATGATGTATGCGTGCCATGGCCCTCTTCATCTCTTGTGGTCCTTGCATGTGTCCATATCGATTTTTGTTTAATATTTTTCTTCAAATCTCCATTATTCAAACCTCCGTCGTCTCCAACTGAGTAATATCTTGCCCCAATTATTTTTCTGTTCATATTAATTGAGTTATGAATCATACGCGACGAGAGGAGGAAAGACCGATATCTTATAGTAAATTAATTGAAACAGATCTATTATCATTGTTATTATTTTTCATTGTGATATAAAGGACAATCTAAATAATTAAGAATATAAGTAGTTTCAGAGACCATTAGCTATAAACATCTAAAACAATGTAAAATAAAAACACACAACCAATTTATTTGAATCCTATAAATCACTTGTTGCAATTGGAAACATTGAAATCTTGTCCCTCCACACACGCTCCCTTCCACCATGATGGAATAGGTCCCATACCCTTATCACTGAAGGTGGCTTCTTCCGGCCAAATTCCTGAGAATGGTCCATATATAACATTGGTAATGTACTTCCATGATCTGGAATCCCCCTCTCCAGTTCACCGAATCAATTGAATTTATAACACTATAAGTTGGATATCATATTATACCTGAATCTAGAAGTCCTATTATGATATCAGCGCGAGATGTCTCGTGTTTTTTGGAATAATACCTTGGCATTACCAATTCCTTTTCTATGAATTCCCATGAGTGTGTCCTATGAAGTTTAACACTGGATCAGGAACACTGATAATACTCCTGGTTTCCTTGCTAAATAATTGGAATACATCAGAAGAGGAACCTGGGGACTTACTAATTGTGAAAAAGAAACTCTTGGGTAAGGTGAATATCGGATGTACCAATTGATGTAGTCACCTATTCTTTGGATAATACTACTGCAAATCTAGTAAAGACATAAGTATAGTTATACACCAGTGATTGCTTTGCCTGGTTGGGAAACGTTCAGATAAAAGAAAAGTAAAATCAAATACCAACAAATATACCAGTACTAATAGATTCTGAAATTTGAATATTTCATTTGATACCTTTCCAGAAGAGACGAAAGAACCTTTAGATGACTCGCTACGAGCTCTTCTCTATTTTTGCGGAGTGAACTCCCCATGTATACAATATACACCTGCATACAAAGTCGAATAATTATAGTGAAATTGGCATAACTCAAACGGAATTTCAAAGATCTTACACTTCCGAGATCGACATGAGTAATATGAGGTAATTAAGGGTTCGCACCTCTCCATCCTCAGCAATAACAGGACCGAACATGAGACTGTTAAAAAAAAGAAATGCAAAATAAAGCTTAAAACCCATCATTAATATTTCCCACTACTATCCACTCTACTCTCAATGAATGAATCTGGATGAGAATTGTTTCTCTAATAAATACTTTTTTGGAGAGTTTGGTGATAGAATTTGATAGAATACAAATCGAGCATCGTAGTTAGTGTGTGGATCTGACGATGACCATGAGCAATTGAGATGGCACAAGTAAATCAGAGTTATACTAAGAAAGGCCAGTGGAGACGTGTAGTATAAAACTCACCTCCACAGTGGCAGTTGGTTTCTGTGGGGTTTAGTTTTAGTTTCCATCATGTCATTTCTTAATAATATACTGGTGGAAAGCCAGGAAAGGGAACTTATCATTTATGGTATGACATATGATATGATTATGTCATATTTATAATCCAGTCAACTAGACTCTATCAAACACATGATTATGTCATATTTATAATCCAGTCAAATAGACTCTATCAAACACGGTTTCTTCAGATGACTCTAATAGAAATTTTAATAGATATATCGCCCTATAACGCCATATTGCAGAAACAATAGGACTCATGTGCAAGCAATGAATTGTCTGAGCATACAGAGAGAGTGCTCTTGCTGGATAGCATAGATGCAGATCTCAAGAAATTATCTAATGGGACTCTTTCGGCTAGTTTACCTACTCCGACTTCTTCACCAAGTCCTCTGACATCCATTCCAAGGAACCTTTACTAAATGTAAGTGCTGGAATGGCATCCCTGTCTCTTGCTCTATATTTCGCAAAATGTAGTAAAGTTTTACTAGGGTTTTCACGGTGAATAAAGTCATATGCTGTTAATGGACTTAAATCGATTATTTGATCTGCTAGGTTTGCAAGATTTCTTGCAATCCCTTATAGCCGTAAGCCAACTTCACATTTTGCTGCATCATTCGATGGGTTTGGTCGGAGGGGTCCTAGTTTTACATTAATCCAGTCCCTTGCAAACGATCGAGGAATTCTCACAAATATTCGTCCTACAAATCCCAAGAAATCGAAAACTACTCTACGCAGTGTAGGCTTCTATAATGTGTTCAGTACCAAGTTTATTCCTGAATTCCACAGTAAATCAAATTCTTATAGTACTAATTTTTGCTTTCTCCTCTGATCTACAGGTAGCTGCAATAGTATTATTTGTTGGCGGGCTCAATAGCTTCCACTTCCAAACTATTCCAACCTTTGATTCTTCTAAAATAGATTCAAGGGCGTCAGTTTTTCCAATAGCGAGGAAACTTTTGCAGGTAAATCTAAATTTTAGTTGATCAATATGAATAACATGAATTGCCAAGTTTTATATTATTGTGTGACGCTATGCAAGTTCAACAAGTGAGCACAGTTACATTCAGCTGGAAGCCACTGACACATGAGCAGTCCTCTAGAAGTTATGTGATCAAAGAATGGAATCCAAGTGGGTATCAGAGCCGACCGTATAAGTTTTGTTTGATTCTATTTTTCCACCAAACCTGATGAATCTGACCCATTGTTTGTTTTTGGTTAATTTTTTTGTTCCAATTTATAGAACAAACTAAAAGCATTTCGGCGTGGCTGGATTGTTTCAGGTTCGTAGATAGATACTGATATGCTTCCATACATTTGGTGCACTATTTCATGGGCATGAGCATGCATCAATGCTACCAGCAAACTAACAAAAGGAAATGGAAATGCTGCGATTTTGGATTGTGCACGATTTTGGACTGTGCACGATTTGATGCAACGATTTGAGGTTTTAACAATTAAATCGAAGAAAGGGGAAATAAAAGGGGATTTATTTGCACGAGATAAATTCCTCACTTAAATGAGCATAACACTAGAAATAATGAGCATCACAAGCCGAAATTGAATTAGATTTCAATCTTGACCCAAATCTATTAAGCTCGGCTGCACCGAAAGAAGGCAAGCCAGTAATACATGAGTTCAATCTATAACTTTATTTCGGTGTCCACTCATTACCGAACAGAAAAAGAACTGGCCCAAACAGTTGGTACATATCATGGTTTTTCCAGATACACATCTGTTTGCTGAGATCGTGAAGTTGATCAACCAGTAGCAAAGGGTTTAGAAAATACGCTAGCACCTACCAACCAAAGAACGGGTATCAATGATTGCTTCGCTACTATAAAAGAAGACAAATCCGGTTCTATTTTCTATCTGAAAAGAGTCTTTCACTAAAGCATCAAACATAAAATATCAAGCAAGGTAAGTTTTTTATTTAAAGGTTACCAGCAGTCGACTATAGTCAGCGATCATCATTGATCCGTTCGAAGTATGGGCCATCTCCAAGCTCCCTCCACCCAAAACTCTATGGTAGCTTATTATGATGCTACATCTCATGGGTTCAGGGTATGTGGAAAGAACAATAGCTTTTGCTAATTACTAGGTAGTAATTACAAACCCTAGCCATGAAACCTAATGCAAAAGAAAAAATAATTATCAGGGTCTTCAAAATTCTACAGAAGCTAAATTTGTGTTATCCCATGTCTCCACGTCCAAAAAAAGAAAAGAGAAAAATACAGAGATGAAAGCTTCACATGCGCCTACCTTTTCTGGTGGCATGCTCTGAGTTTGCGGCTGGTGATTTAGGATCAATTCCAGTTGTCTTCTTAGCGGAAAAAATGAAGATTGTTCTCCTCCTCCGCAGTTGTCAAATTTAATGTATTCCCTAGCATAGCCTGTAGCCAAACCATGACCCTTACTCTGGGCCTGCTGATGCTTCCTTGCACTGTTGTTCTAAGCCGATACCATCATCTTTCTTGTAGAGCTAGAGGGTTGAATCGAAACCACAACCTCAAAAACTCCTTGATCAAAGATGAAGCAAAAGACATCAATGCGGGCATTGCAACAAGTAGGGAAATTCCCGCGCAATGAAATCGTAGGGTCACTCGATCTGCCCCCAACACCTCCTTTACTTTTCATTTCTTTACACATCTTGAATTTGGTTAAATTAAAATAACCAAAATAACACAATTTTAAGTAAAGTTTCTAATGGTCTTTGCACATAATCTATTATTGACTTTGTCCTTACACTACCTCTCTTTTTCTCTTTAACATTGACACTTCATCCTTGTCATAAGGTCTTTTGGTGTCATTTAAGGCTACCCATGGCTTGAGGTTCAATCTATCGATCCATTAGTTGCTAGAGATGTTAGTGAAATATCGATGTGGTCATAGTGAGCAAGATGGCACCACCTAAAGTTCTTATGAAATTCAACTTGAAAGTTTAAACAAGGTAATAATGAGATTCTTGATATAATTCCAATAAATATTGTTGTTATTGAATATGATAATATTCCTAAGTTTTAGAGGGTTTTTGTTGTTGGAGTACTTTTTTGGTTGGGTGTTCTTGGAGGTTTTTATTACGTTGTGGATAAAAAAAATTGTGAATGTCATGATTGGGATTGTGTTAGCACTTGTAGCATGATAGAAGCCCTTCATCATTCATTGAGAAAGAGCATGTCACTATCTCAACCCATAAGCTAAACCTCCAAAAAGTGTCTATATCCAAACTTATAAGCTAAATATTCCCTATATAGGTGTGTGTAGTGGGCTAAGGGCTTATTCATACTGCTTGAGTCGTCAAAGTTACCTATAGGGGCCTATGGCTATGGTTCCCCCCCCCCCAACGATATATAGGCCCTTAAGACCCATACTTGGGTGTTCAAAACCTCCTAATTTTGTTTGAATATGCTCATACGGAGGCCATATATCCCCTTGATATGCGGTGGTTCAATGTGTCATTCTTGGCCTTTGATCTCTAATTATTATTTTTCAGGAACTAAGGCCTGAGTTATCTCCTTAGCTTGATGTCATCCATTGGGGGAAGCATATGGAGGTGTTGTGGTTTGAGACATCATTATTTGTCATAGATGCATAAAATATTTGTTTATGGCATGATCCCTATGATCCCTCTCTTTACTATGTCGATGCCCCAAGGACCCTACCTTGTTCTCATAGCTTACTAATGACATGGAGATCCATAACCAAAGACAAAGGATACCCTTGAGAAGACAAGTTTGGTCTCTTAAGGCATCGATCATGGACTAGGATGCTTAGGAAAGTCCCTTACAACCCAAGTCTTGAGTTTTCTCTGCTAGCCATGTCTAGGGTGCTTACATCCATACCTAGTTCTTAAAAACTCCTAATGGCACACATTTCCCCACTTAAAAATAGATATATCATAGGAGGTCTTGAGTTATTCTTCAAGGTTTTTTTCTTATCCTTTGACACCTAGAAGATTCCTTCAGGGAATAAGACCCACATTTCCTCTTTTAAGAATATCCAGGGCCCTAAATCCTATGCCTAATGTTAAACCTCATAAAAATGATATCCCCATAGCTTGTAGGCTAGAGACACTCTTTGGAGATCATGAGTGGTGGTTCAAGGTGTCATTTATCCTTTGATGCCTAGAAGCTCCTTTTAGTGGTCATGGATTTTCTTTCCATCCTTAACAGTGTCCAGGCCCCAAGATCCATACCTAATGATGCAAATCTTATAATGAAACTAACATCCCCACTTGGAGGGAAAGGATTTTGTTGGATGTTAACTGTGGTGCTTCAATGCATCATTTAGGAATTAGATGCTTGAAAATTTCCTTTGTGATATAAGACATGGGATTCATCCCTGGTCATCTCTAGGCCCCAAAAATTATAGCTACTACTGAAAACCACCTAATGCCATACATATACCCACACAAAGGCCATGTGTGCTAGTTTGAGGTGTCATTCTTTTGATTGGATGCCTAGGATCTTCCTTTAGGGATTAAGGTTCTAATGGAATCCATATCACCACTCAAATTCAAATGAATCCATCAAGAGGTCATGTGTGGTTGTTAAATTCATAGTTCTTAAATGTAGATGACTAGAATCTTCCTTTACAGAATGGGGCTTTGGTTTCTTAACCATGCCATGGGACTTGAGTCCCATTATTAGTGTTTGAAATCCACTAATGGAATGACTATCCCCTGATGCCTCAATGGTTTCTTTAGGGCCAAAGGTGTGGTCTTCTTCCCGAAAAATCTATTCCCAATTCCCTAGGACACATACAATTTCTAAAAAACACCTAATGGAACAAACATCATCAATCATAGGGAACCTTTTGTTGGTGGAGGAAACCTTCTTATCCCTAGATGGTTAGAAGATTCCTCATTTAGGGATTGCATTGCAGGTCTACTCCATTACCATGTCCAGGGCCCTAAGACCACAAGACCTAGATACATAGCACCATAGATACCCATGCAAAGTCATGCTTGGTTCTTTGAGGCATTGTGCATGGCTCTACATGCCTCAATAGTTTCTTTAGAGCCAAAGGCATGGTATTCATCCATAGAATTACATTTTTAAGGCCCCAGGACATCTTCATAATTCTCAAACCACCTAATGGAACCAACATCTTGAATCATAGGCATTTGATACCCTCAATAGGCCATGTGTGGTCGATGGAGGAAACCTACTTAGTTCTAGGTGTCTGGAAGATTCCTTTAGAACCATATGTTTAGGTATCCTCCACTTACCATGTACAATCCCTGCTCTATATTGCAAGGACCAACGAAATCACTGCTCTATATTGCAAGGACCAACGAAATCCACCCCTATTACCATAGCATATGTGCAACCCTATTGGTTTAGCAGACCAAGAAACCTTCAAAATTTAACAAGCATTGAGAATATAAAACACAAGTTGCATCCCTTTTCCCTAAAGGCCTTAATGTTTGCACGAAGAAGCCTGTAAAATTCTCAACAATGCGAAACAACAAACTCCACAACTTTGAATATTATTGAGTACAACTTATACATATGTTAACTTGGGGAAGCATTTTTTTGGATGCCAAAAAAACTTGAAATTGGATTTTTTTTAAATATTAATAAAATATTAAGCTAATGTGAATGTTCATAAATTTAACTTGTAATGACTAGCTTGGAGACTTCTTGATCACTTGAATTTAATAAATATAGAAGACATGTCTCTTTTGTAAAGGTCTTAAATGATGATGTTGATATATCGATAGAGAGAAGGTTGGATGAACCACTTTCATTAGCATTTGGCATATAACAACACAATAAATTCAAACAATAGAACAATATTCATTTAATTGAACCTCTTTGGATTTGTATTATTTTCATCACAATATTATTTATTTTCCAAATAGACCATGTGTGGTTGGTGGAGGAAACCTGCTTAGTTATAGATGTTTAGAATATTTCTTTAGAGCGTGAGGTTTAGGTCTCCTCCACTAACCATGTCTGAGGCCCTAAGACTACAATACCTATATACATAGTTCCATAGATACCACTCCAAAGTCATGAATGGTTCTTTGAGGAAATTTTCATGGATTTGAATGACTCAATAATATCTTTAGGGCCAAATGCATGGTCTTCTTCCCTTGAACGTCATTCCCAGGGCCCCAAGACACCTTCATATTGCAAAAAACAACCTAATGCCACTAACATCCTCAACCATTGGCTAATGATACACTCAATAGGCCATGTGTGGTTACTGAAGACCACCTCCCAAGCCTTAGATGGCTGTAATATTCCTCAAGGACTTGAGGATTAAGTGTCCTCCATTCACCATATCCAAGGCCCCAAGTCCAAAAACCTAGATACATAGCTCCATGGAATCCCCTATGAAGTCATGTATGATGCCTTAACACATTGTTCATGGCTATAAATGGCCCACTAATTAATTTAGGGCCAAACACATAGTCTTCTTCCCTAGAATATCATTCCCAAGGCCTTGAAACATGTAAACATTACTCAAAACCATCTAATTGTACTAAAATCCTCAATCATAAGCCAAGGCTACCTTTAGGAGTCCATGTTTGGTTGGTTGAGGTATCCTTCTTATCTCTAGATGGATAGAAGATTCCTTTAGGGATTGAGTTTGAGGTATCCTACCTTGACCATGTCCAATTCCCCAAGGCTCGATGACTTGGATGCATACCACCATGGATAGTTTGTGAATCCATGTGTGTTTATTTGTGGCATTATTAATGGCTTTGGATGCCTAAATGGTTTCTTTTGGATCAAATTCATGGTCCTATTCTATAGAATGTCATTCCTAAGGCCCCAATACACGTGTGTATTTCTCAAAACCAACTAATGGCATCAACATCCCCAATCATAGACCAATGATACCCTTAAGAGGCCTTTGTGTGGTTGGTGGAGGTAACCTTCTTAGCCATGGATGGCTAGAAGCTTCCTTTAGGGCCACATGTTCAGGTCTCTTCCAATGACCATGTGAAGGCCCTAATGCCATAAGAGCTAGATACATAGTTCCATGGATAGCCTTGCAAAGTCATGTGTGGTTCTTCGAAGCATTATTCATGGCTATGGATGCCTCAATGATTTATTTAGGGGCAAAAGAATGGTAGTCCTCCGTAGATATTCATTCCTAACACCCTGAGACATATACATAATGCGCAAAACCCCCTAATGGCACTGACATCCTCAATCATAGGCTAAAAATGCCCTCACAATTCCATGTATTGTTGGTGGAGACAACCTTCTTAACCATAGATGTCTAGAATATTCCTTTAGGGATTAAGCTTCATGCCTCCTCCCATTACCATGTCCAATCCATCAAGTCCCCAAGACTTGGATACATACTGACATGGATACCCTTGCAAAGTAATGCATGTTTCTTTAAGGCATTCTTGGCCATGTATTCTTAAAAGTTTCTTTAGGGATTAAGGCCCAAGTTTTCTCCCTCGAGAATGTCTAGGGCATCCAAGACCCATACTAGGTTCTCAAAAAATTCTAATGGCACTAATATCCCCACTTATATGAATAATATGATCTTGGGAGGTCATGTGTGGTGGTTGTAGGAATTGTTATTAGCCAAAGATGCCTAAAATTTCCTTTAGGACCTAAGTCCCACTCTTTTATCCCCAACCATATCCAAGGTGTTGAAACCTATAATTAGTCTTAAATTTCTCTCTGTGCCACAAAAAACCCCACTCAGAGGCCAAATATACCGTGGAAAGGTATATTCTAGTTGTTCAACATGTCATTCTTGGCTATAGATACCTATAAGCTTCCTTTAGGTCCTAAGGACCAATTTCCATTCCTTAACCATGTCTAAATGCTCAAAAACTTCTTAATAGTGCCCATATTCCGACTATAAGGACAAATATCCCCTTGAGAGGTTAGGTTTGGTGGTTGGAGACATCATTGTTATACCTTTAGGGCTAAAATTTCCCTATATATCCCAATGCATGAGCTTCCTAAGACAATCATGGTTAATACCTCAACACCTAAACCTAGTTCTCAAAAACTCCTCATGCAGGCCAGGGATACCCTCAGGAGATCATGTGTGATGTTTCAATGTGACGTTGTTGGCCATACCTACCCATATCCCAACTTGGACGAAAACAATACTCTTAGGAGATCGAGTGCGATAGTTTAAGGTGTTGGTTTAGATGCCATTGTTTTTTTTCAAGGCATTGTTATTAGCATTGGAAGCACAAAATAGCCCTTTAGGGCCTAAGGCCTAGGTTTCCTCCATCCACCATGTTCAAGGCCCTGTGAACAATACCTTGTGCTCAAAAATTAATAATGGTGTCCACATCACCATTTTGAGGTCAAATATCCCCTTGAGAGGTCATGTGTTTTAGCTCAAGGAATCCTTATGGGGACTATATTCCATTAGCATGCATTTAGTGGATTAGGATCAGGAATTGTCTACCAACCATGTCCAAGGCCCCGAGACACATACTTGGTCTAGGTATATGCTCAACAAGTTGATGTATGGTTGATCAATGCATTGTTCTTTAACCTAAATGCATATAACTTTAAACGCATATAACTTTACTTTATAGAACAAGGCCTAACTTTCCTTCTGTAATCATGTTCAAGGCGTAGAGACTCATAACTAGTATCCAAAATGTTCTAATGGCACTTTTATCCCCACTTGAAGGTGAGGATAACCTTGAGAGGTATTAGGTGGTGGTTTGAGGTATTATTGATGGCCATGAGTACCTATAATATTTATTTGGAGTCATATCGACACATTTCCTCCCCAAACCATGCCAAATTCCTTGAAATCCATACCTACTACTCAAAATATGCCAATGGCTCGCTTAGCCCCACTCAAAAGAAAACGATACCCTTAAATGGTGCCATGTTGTAGCTTGATTTGTTGCTCTAAGCCTTATATAACTAGAAGCTTCCTTTATGGCTCATGTTTTAGGTTTTTTCCCCCAACCTTGCTCTCAACTATGAGACCCATACATAATGTTGATCAACTTCTTAATTTCATCAACATCCCACTATTAGGTGAAGGGTATCTTTTAGAGGTCGTTTCTGGTGGGTTGAGGTGTTGTTCTTGGCCCTCTATGCATAAAAGTTTCTTTTAGGTTGTAAAGCCAATATTTTATTTGTAGACCATGTTCATAATCCCGAGACCCATATCTACTATTCAAAGCCTTTGAATGTAATTAATATCCCCACTAAGAGGTGAAATATTCCCTCGATAGGTCATGCCATGGTGATTCAATCCATTGATATGGGCCTTGGGTGTATAGAATGTGCCTTTAGGGCCTAAGGCCTAAGTTTCCTCCATTGACCATGTCAAAGGCATCGAGACCCATGTCTATTGCTTAGCTCCTCCTAATGGAATTGGTATCTCAACTCATATGTCAATGATACCCTCAAATGGTTTTTTATAGTCATTTGAGTGTCTTTCTTGACCATATATTCCTAAATATTTCATTTAGGATCTAAAGTTCAAGTTTCCTCCATTGTCCATGTCTAGGGCCCCAAGACCCATACCTAGTCCTATTTGAAGGCCAATGATCCCTTTGAGAAGTCATGTCTTGTGGTTGGAGGTGTCTAAAGCTCTATTAGCCTTGAATGCCTAAATTTAGTGCCTAAGGCTTGGTTTCCTCCCTTAACCATGTAAATGACTCCTAGTCCCATATGTACTTATCAAAATTTCATAATATTATTGATATCCACACACATGGGCTAAGAATACCCTCACAAATCCATGTATATCGGTTTGAGGTTCTTTTAATGGCCATATATATTTAGAAGATTCATTTAAGACTTAAAGTTTCCTCCCTCAACTATGTCTAGGGCCCTGAGAGCTTACATAATGCTCAAATCTTCCCAATCGAATTAATACCCATCAAACAATTTGATAATTAATTATTACTATTAATAAAAACATTATCATTGAAACAAAAATAAATTTCAATTCAAAAAACTTTTATCACCGTCTTTATAATCTTAATAAAATAAAATTGATTATCTTTGATCATCTTTCAATAATAATTTTATAGAATGCATATATATTTATTTATTTGAAGTGTCAATAATATAAAAAGTAAACAATTGAATCAGGTTATTCAGGTTATTCGAATATCTATATATCTATATATATATATATATATATATATATATATATATATAATTCAAAAACATTTATTTGCTTGAATAAAATAAAAATTAAATCATTGAAGTGGGTTATTTAGAAAAATAATTATTTGTGAATTTGTTTTATTGTTGGTACAAAACCTCATAATTAAAATTTATTTGTAAGTGTCAATGTGGCAACGGACTTATCACCACCTTATTGTATTTATTAAAGTATCATACACCACTTCTCTAATTAACACATATGATGTGGCATGTCATTTCCAATAAGATTAACAAATAAGTTATCACCACTTTAACACCATATAATGTAAGTTGTGCTAATATCCCCATATTAACACCATATAATATAAGTGGGGCTAACTTGTGTGCTAAAGATGGACTTAAGTTAGTAATTAAAAACCTAATAATAATACTAATGTCCACAAACAAATTTAATAAACTCAACATAAAAATTTCAATTGTTATTTCTACTTTATAATGTTAATAATTAAAAAATCGTTATTTTTATTGTTTGTCAATATTAAGAGTGCTAAATATTTATTTTTTGTAGTATTAAAAATGAATAATTGAATTGAATAACCTAATTGTATAAATGTGTAAAAATAAGAAATTGAATTTGTTGAAATTGTGGTGCAAAAACTCATAAATTAGTTTTGCTCATTTATTTGAATGAAAAAATGATAAATAATTAAAAATTAAATTATTTACAAAATGATTATTTGTGAAATAGTTGTGTTTATGGTGAAAATCCTCATACACAAATCATAATCTTACATGTACATGTCCATGTGACAAATAATTATTAGCACCACTTTATGGTACTTGCCAACATGGCATTTCTCTTAATATGCATGAGTAAAAACATAATTTTGAATAAACATTAATACCATTTTAACACCACAAAATATATGTGGTGCTAATATCACCACCTTAACACCACAAAATATAAGTGGTGGTAATACCACCACCTTAACACCACAAAATTATAAGTGGGGCTTATAGCACCACTTTAACACCATAAACTATAAGTGGTGCTAAAAGATGGATTTTCTTGTTGTGGATAGACTTCAGACTGCAATTCAAAACCCTAGTTGCGTATGAAATTCAAATTGTGATTAAATAAATATTAGCAGTTTTTCTTAGCAGCCGCCGCTTCACAACAAATATTTTATAGACATTATTGGAAAAGTTTGTCCCGTGGGACAATGTATTTTGTAAAAATAGTATTTTCCTATTATTTATTCTTCTGTCATGTCAAATATACAAAAAGGATCAATCTAAGATTGCTATGCGACTGATACTGGCAGTTATAAACCCTACAGTGAAATAAAATGCAAGTAAAAAGTCATAAAAAAAAATTAAAAATCCTGAACTAAAAAGTCATAAATTACAAATATAAATAATTTCATTTAATTCTATTGCTGCGCTTGAGCTATATATTTCTTTGTATATATTTAGTAAGTATCGATCATGCAAATATTAAAAATTAAAAATTTAAATATTAATTATTAAAAATTTAAATATTAATTATTAATATAATTATTAAAATTTTAAATATTACATAATATTTTATATTTTTCAACTAATATTATATGTAAAATTACAAATATAAATAATAGCTTACATACATCACGTAGCAAGCCCTTTTATAACCATCCTTGGCACATTTTCTTAGGAAAATAAACTTTAACTTAGACGAGCAAAAAAATATTTAGGCCGAAAGTGTTTCTTATGGTGGGTAGGGAACAACATAATGATTCAAGGTATAGTTGGATAGGGAAAGACATAATGATCCACATGTGAATTTCATCAGCTATGTGAATTTTATAGGTAAGTTGTCTCTTATGGTCTCATAGAGGTGGCTAGGGAACGACATAATGATTCATGGTATAGTTGTATAGGGAACGACATAATGATTCACATAGGCAAGTTGTCTCTTATTGGCTCATTGTCTCTCTCTATAGGGAGATAAGATTTCTAGGGTTGTGAAAATATATACATAGTTAAGTGGTATAAAGGCATGGAGAGATACATGGATATATTTTCTATAGGCATTTTTATGTTAGTGGCTCAAGAAGGGGTAGAGAAAATTGGTTTCATGAGAGTATTTGAAGAGAAAGAGGTATGATGATTGAATCATAGTCAAGCTCTCTTTCAATTCATGTTGATAGTCTCTTGTTGTGTGTCAATAAGAGTCGCGTTTCCTTCCTTGGCGGACTTTCATGCTTTTGAGGCAAACTAAATAACTTCTCTATATAGTTAGCATGCCACATAAGGGTTGTTCATTGTAGACTATTGTAAAATTTGTTCGACTAACATATGATATTTCCAGAAGATTAAACACGTTCAACAATTGCTCACATATTAACACATCGATGTTTTTCATGGTTAAAATGCACAAAGAGGGAAATAGTCCACGACCCAACCAAATAATTACTTGACGCAATATATTATGCAAATTTTTTTTTTTTTACATATGAGTTTCTCACAATCAAGCATTCAGCAAATGACCCTCCATGTTATTTAAGAGATCATGGACCAATTGAGTGCTAAGCCATAGAGCAATAGTCGTTAAGATCAAGGTGAAGTTGAACCGTCGGATCACTCTATGTCTAGAACATATTGTGACCGCGAGATTACATAAGTACAATGCATATTAGTGCATACTAAAGAAACACACTTTACCTAAAGATACATTATACCAAGTTGATCTTAATTAACTCCTAAGTGTCTGAATATCATAACATCCCCTCTTAAGAATAACTTGGGATATGATTGAAGGATTTACAAGAGTGACACAATAGGAGAAAGAAGGAGACATTAGAGCGTATCCCCCTTAATGACAAAATCTTGAACTCCTAACATAGATCGATGTTTGGAAAATTTTGCTTCTTTAAGAGACTTTGTAAACATGTGTGTAACTTGATAGTATCTAGGGAAAAAGAGCATTTTCAGAATGCGATCTTGAACAAACTTTCTAATGAAGTGCATCTATAGCTGAATGTGTTTGTTATGCTAATGTTGTATTGAAAATCTAACGAGTTTGGTGGCACTTTGATTGTCACAACAAATGGTAGTTGGAAGTTGTTACTTGAATCCAAACACTAAAAGGATATGTCAAATCCACAAGGCTTCTTGACTTGCATTAATGACAACTCAATACTCTACTTCTGCTTAATGAACATCAAGATCTTGTTGTGTCTTACAAGCCCAAGTGGCGGGTCTGGAACCAAGAATGAAACCATAACCTGTAATAGACTTTTGATCATCAGGGCTTCGACCCAAGAGACTATTTTGAAGCCAACCAACAAAAGAGTCTCCCTTGAACTTTAATGAATCCCAAACTGAATTGTGCCATGGATATACTGAATTATTCTTTTTGTTGCTTTCCAATGGCTTTGATGAGGCATTTTCATATACTAGGAAACAATACCAACAACAAAGGAATTATTATCACGATGGGTATGAATCAATACAAAAGACTTCCAACTAATTGACGGTACAAGATAGCATCTACTTCAAGTGTAGTGCACGTGGAAGTAAGTTTGAATCAATACTTGAAGGGAGATGGGGTTGGTTTACAATATTCCATGTGAATGCAAAAAGGAAGGTCTCAAGCATACTTAGATTGAGAAAAAAAATTCCTTCTTTGGTTTACAAGACTTAGAGGCCAAGAAAATAATGCAAATGTCCTGAGTCTATCATTTCAAATTTCTTCTTAAGGTTGTATTTCAAATGGCCCTTAAAAGGTTATGGTCACTACAAATAAGAATATGGTCATGATCAACATAAATAACAAAGATGATGAGATGGTTTCCTACTTTCTTGGTATAGACATTGGAGTCATAATGACATCTAGAAAAACTAGTGTCAAGGATAAACTTATCCATGTTGGCATCCCAAGATTGAGGATCTTTCTTAAGGCTATACAAAGATTTGTTAAGGTGATAGACAAGGCTAGATTAATTCTGAACATATCTAGGAGGTTGTTCCATGTAAATTTATTCTTACAAATACCCATGCAAAAAGAAAAACTTGACATCCATTTGGATGACCTCCCATGTATGTGAAGCAGTAAGGAAAAGAACAAGGTAAATGGATTTCATTTTGGAAATAGAGGAAAATGGTTCATTATAGTTAATTCCTTCAACTTGGGAGAATCCTTTGGAAACTAACCTTGCCTTAATTATTTCAACACTTCCATTGGATGCATGCTTAGTTATATACACCCATTTACATCTAACAAGTTTTCTTCCTTTCAGAAGAGGTACAAGGTCCCAAGCATCATTCGCCATTAAGGAACGATATTATTCATTTATAGTTGCATCTCAATCAAGATGCCTAGAAGCTTGGAAAATGTCTATGGATCATGAGTATTTGAAACTTGAAACAAAAGAGAAGAGGCTTGTTGGAACTATGAACATGTCCGATGTTGATATTTGGGATCATCGACACGATCACTAGCAATTGCACATGTAGTATGGACCCATCTTGGAAGTAGTTGTGTTGGTTCAACTAGAGGAAACCGAGCAAGTGGGGGTGGATTTTCATCCTCACTATCATAAGAAGAAGAATTCAACATATGAACACTATCAAGGAAGTTGGGAGTAGAATGTGGAATGGTTGTTAAAGATGGCTCGCAGGCCGAAGATGGAACAAATGAAGAATTATGCTCATACGGAGGGAGATTTTTATCAAATACATATCTCTTAATAATAATTTCAATAGATTTTGGTTGAAGAAATCAAAAAACCTTTTACATCTTCATAATATCTAACAAATATGCACTTATTACTCTTAGGCTGCAATTTTTTCTAATTTTTATCGAGAATGTGAGCCCATGCTTCACTACCAAACAAAAAAAAGTGGCTTACATCTAGTTTGATATTAGTCCATGCATATGTCGGTGCTATATCTTTTAGATCCCTGGTGGGAGTGCAATTAACTATGCAATTGGCACAATTAATGGATTCGGGCAAAAATTGAAGACTTAATCCCTTAACTTGGATCATACGATTAGCCATTTCCTTTAATTTGTGATTATTTCTCTCAACAACACCATTTTCTTGTGGATTGTATGGAACAATTTGTTTCATTTGAATTTATTGTGTAGTGCAATAAGTAGTAAATATGTTGTTTGCATATTCACCTCCATGATCTATTCTTAACTTTTGTATTTAATGTCCATTGTTTCTCTACAAAGCCTTATAGGCCAAGAACTTACAATCAAAAACTTAACTCTTAATTTTTAGGAAGTAAATCTAAGTGCATCTGGAGAAGTCATCAATGAAAATTAAGAAATACTTGAAGCTAGAGAAAGAAGCAGCAGGAAGCATACCACACAAATCACCGTGAACAAGATGCAAGAGGGCCTAGATATGCCAAGAGGTAATTTTTTCAAAATTGTCTCGATGATGTTTTCCAAGAACATTACCGAGACAAATACCATCTCTGCAAGAGATGAGAGGAAGAGCAACTACCATTTTTTGATTACATAGTTGTTGTAATGAATGATAATTTAAATGACCAAATCGCTCATGCCAAAGTTTGTTGAAGTCATCGCTATAAGCAATAAAAACTAAGGGAAAACATGATGACGCAAAGTTGTTGAATCTATACAACCTAATAATATCATCAACAATTCTAGTTGCAAGGACATGCTTAGGATATTTGAAATTCTTGATTACAACTTGATCAGGGGTAAACTCTATAATCTTTCTTTCACCAGAATGGGTGAATTGATAGATTAACAACAAATTGCAGGAAATTCTTGGAACACATAATACATCATTGAATTGATCATCATCTAGATGAACTGTTCTATATGCTACAACTTTAAGAGATCTATCATCACCAATAAATGTTTGTTTGATGTTACATTCTCAGAGCAGAAAAAAATTGCTTTATCCTTAGCCATATGATAATATTCCCTAGAATCAATAAGCCACTTATTGGAAGAAGAATAAGAAGAATATGCATTGAAGGAAAAATAAGAAGAAGACATTGCATTTCCATGAGAAGTAGAATTAGAAGAATAATTAATGTCGATGTTGTGCTTCTTCATTGTTGCTTCCAAGGCTTCCATCTTCTTGAAACACTTCAATTCCACATGACAATATTTCTTTCAAAAATTGCACTGATGCTCAATCTTCTTACCCTTTGATTTGGATCCTTTGTCATCATTGGAAGGATGGCCTGGCTAAGAGGGTTTAAGACCATTTTGTTTCTTATTGTTGTGAGGATTTTTCTTCTTGGGATGCTTGGACTTATCATTTTGGTTTTCCAGTAAGTTTTTGCTAGATGTATCGGCATTGTTGATCAATTCAAGATGCAAGAGCTTATCTTGCTATTGAATCAAAGCATCACAAAAAGATTCAAGAGAGGGTTCTATATAGTTAGTCCCTAAACTTTCTTTCATGGAGTAAAAGATATATACAAAAACATAATAAGTATGACACAACTTAGAAAGAATATGATAAATACATAATTGCTTCTCTTCATTTTTAATGTTGCATTTGTTGGAATGTGTAATTTTAATATTGCGAGTGTAATGATGTATAGTGTGATGTCATAAGATGTTATGATCTCTTATCTAGAAAAAGAAGGCATAATTATGTCTATCATTATTATGTAAAATGAGTTATCCCACATGCATCATGGAGTAATATTCTCCTATTACCATTCATTATATAAGGAAGTGGAAAATCATTTATCCAACATATAGTATGGGAAGTAATTATTCCATACCTCCTACTATATAATAGAGGTGAAGGAGACCCTTTTGGGTAAGATGAATGCTATAGTGAATAACATTGTAAAGTTGTGATAAACATATGAGTCTACTATTTATTTTTCTCTTGTCTCTTACTTACTATTTGATTATTTGGTGCATCTATGGATATGAGGCTAGACTAGTAGATTCTTGCTATTTATTTACATGCTAGTCAATTTATTGTTGTATGTTTATACACATTTCTCAATAATCTGACATTTATAAGAGTCGGCTACTATGCTCTACATTCTTTGGTAATTTTTTGTTAATTTTTTTTCAAGCACCAAGTTCTTCACGTTTTTTGGTGTCCCTCCATATCTAGTAGATTTTCCATCGTATATAAACAACCCTTATGGTTTTTGTTTAGATTTGGGCATTCTTCTACATGTTTAAGATTTCTTTCTCTAAACCCTAACCATCATTATTTATTATTCAAAAATTTCAATATTATTTATTTATTTTATTTTTTCTGTAGATATGAGTTGAAATCCATTGTATACTAACTTGATATCATGGAACTATATTTATTGCAACATAGATGGGTGTTTTTCTATTCCTGGTTGTGTTTTGTCAAAGGTTTCTATCAGGCAACAACTACTTTCGCAAAATTTCAGTTTCAAACAGTTTCAAGGGCATGGACACTTTTTCTTTTCTAGGAGTGCATACACACACCCCTTTTCTTCACAAGATGTCCATACACATTCAACCTTTCCACTGCGAAAGCGCATGGGACCTATTTTCCAATGAAAACTTCCCTAAAACCTGATTTTTTTCGTTGTTTTTGCTAAGGGTTCGTAGATTCGTCGGTAAGGTGATGTAGGGTTTCGCCATTGGTGAGAAACTGCATTTTTATTCACTGTTATCTTCTGTTCAATAAATTCTTGTATTTTTTTCATTAAGGTTTAGTTTCTTTTTTTATCACCATGAGTTCAAAGCTAGATTCTATTCCTAAATTAGTTGGTACTAACTATCTAATTACTTGGAAAAGAAAGGTGATTGATGTTCTGAGGAGTAAAAATATTTGGCATTTAGTTAAAGGTGAACAAACGAAACCAACCAATGCTGAATACTTAGCTATATGGGATATCAATGTGATCAAGCAAGAGGACTTAGTGCTCAAATTGTTTTTGATAGTTTACATGTACATATTGAGGCTAAAGATAGCCTGATTGATGTATGGAAAAATCTAGCTTCTTTATTTGATAAATATGATGTTATTTCTACTTATTATCTTGAAAATAAGATTCATGAGTGAGATCCTAAATAATTTGATAGAATAGAGTCATTTCTTGTTGAAATACAAACCTTTAATGAAAAAATAAATAACTGTGGTTAATATTACAAGAAAAATGATAATTCCTAAAGAATAGGGCCATTGAAATGTCTAAAGATTCTATGTCAACCTCCTTTGGATATTTTTATAAAGGTTTGATATGTAAGTAATGTAGATTAATTACTTATGGTCAAATAACTAATGGTAAAGCTCTAATGGAACACAGTAAAAAGGATCGTAATAAAGGTTTTAATAAAAACCATAAACTGCATACTAAGGGTTAAACCCATCCTTCTTCTAATGTTTCCTATGATGATGCTCCTAAAAATAAAGTGTTTAATCCTTGTAAGTATTGTGGAAAAACCAACCACCCTAAGAATATTTGCTTTAAAAAGAGATGTGAATTTGCTAATTCGAAGAAGAAATCCTTGAGGAACGACATGTAGCTCTCTGTGCCCATTCTTTTCACTCGGGTAAATCCTTTTTTCTATGGAATGGATAATGGATTCGGATGCTTCTTATCATATGACTAGTTCAACTTATTTTTTTTCATCTTATGGCATGAACAGGCACACACTAGTAGAAATTCGTAAATAAATGACTTTGTCTAAAAGCCAATGCCAAGTACAAACAACTACATGACCAGCATTGGGTTCCAAACAAGTTTCAAGTTTGGGATAAGGCGTGGTTGCATTTGCAGAACGGGCATTTCACAATCCCCCACAAAAATATTATACCACTCCGATATGGGCCTTACACCATCACAAAGGTTTTGGGTGAGAATTCTTTTGAATTAAATATTCCCCCTTTACTTGGCTTACACCTAGTATTTAATGTGGAATTGCTTCAACCATATTTTTCACCTCTCTTGACACCTTAGAGGTGGTTGACCATTTGGAACCTATAGAAATAAATCTCCTGATACCTTGAACAAGATACAATGGATCAAATCATGGACACACAGATTAATGGTATCCATCAATATAAAATTGAACTCTACTGAATCATCAAAGCATGGCAGCTTCTTCGCCAAGGAAAATGGCTCACCATGAGTCAAATTCAGTAGAATTTTCCCCATCTGATGAGTGATATTACCAAAATGGATATCATGGATTCCTCATGGGGGAGGGCTTATCTAGATGGACATCAGTGGCCACCCACCTAGTCCATTGGCTCAAAGACATAGTTTTCCAATTGTTTAGGTCGTGGTCTTCCGAGGCCCTTTGGAAGCCCTAAATGACCTTTTATGGCCATGATAATGCCCAAATGATATCCAAAGGCATTGTCTTATCCAACAACACAAATTCCTTCTCAGCTAGACCTTTCCGATGGGATATCGAGTGTCCCAAATAGAGATTGTATGCAAAATTTGTGGCCCCGAGATGTTGACATATCAACTAACCACATCGATGCCCACAAACCTTTTGGTGTTTCATCTCCTAGGTTTAAGGTTTTTAATGTTTAGGGTTTTCTCATTTATGATTTATGTTAAAAAGGACTTTCTAGCCTCATTACAGCTCAGTTCTTCCAGATCATAGTAGCTAAGACATCTCTTTTCAGAGATATAAGCTACCACCATCTAGATCAGCTAGTTTGTATTGCTTTACAGTTTATAGTGTTTTTCCAATCCATTTGTTAATAGAATTTGGATTTTACTGTACCACTGTGTTTTATGCAGAATATTCATATGTATTTCTATTTTATATCACTTTATTCATTTCATTCTCCAAATATTCCAGATCAATTATGGTGTTTTTTATTCCAGCAGGGCTACAGTTTCACTTCTTGGTTAGACATATTTTGATTGGGAAGGGGATAATTTAGATAGATGGTCTACTGCAAGGTACATATTTTAGCTTTTTTTAGGTCCTATTTCATGCTCCATTAATATATTGAGAACTCTTTCTCTTTCTTCTTGTGAAGCAGAGTACAGGGAAGCTAAGGAAGTAACTAAAAAAAGAGTGTGGATTCAACATGTTCTTATAAAGCTTGTGCTGGTTCAGAATTCTCCTATTGAGTTAACATGTGACAATCAGAGTGCAATTTAGCTTGCATAAAATTTGGTGTATCACTCCAAGAATAAATACAATGACCTTGATACTCATTACATTCGATATCTTGTTTCATATGGTGTTATTTGTTTGGAGTATTGTCCCACAAAACAATAAGCAACATATATTTTCACCAAATCCATGACAGAAGTGAAGTTTGTGCATCTTCAAAGTTTTTTGGGAATGAGGGAAGTTGTCATCAAGGGGTAATGTTAATGTAATTCCATATTCCTCCATGTGTGTTCTTTCGCCCTAGTCAATGATTAAAGGGGAGTGTTGGAATGTGTAATGTTAATATTGCAAGTGTAATGATGTCTAGTGTGATGTTGTATGATGTTCTGATGTCTTATCTAGAAAAGGAAGGAATAATCCTCTCTATACTATGTAAACAAAGTTATCTCACATGCATCATGGAATAATATTATCCTATTTCCATTTATTATATAAGGAGGTGGGAAATCATTTATCCCACATGTAGTATGAGAAGTAATTCTTCCATATCTCTCGCTATATAATAGAGGTAAAGGAGACCCTTTTGGGTAAGTTGAATGCTATTGTGAATAACATTGTAAAGTTGTGATAATGATATGTGGGTGGACCTCAAGTGTAATACTGGGGATTTATGAAGAATAAAGAAGATCATACTTTCTTGTGGATGTTTCCCCATTTGGGGTTTTACTACGTATATCCGACGCAATATTTCTTTTCCTCTTTCTCTTACTTACTATTTAATTATTTGGTGCTTGTATGGATATGATACTGGAATAGTATAATCTTGCTATTGATTTACATGTTAGTAAAGTTATTGTTGCATGTTTATGCATATTTCTCAATAATCTAACAACATCCTTGAACTAAGAGTTTAACGATTTTGTACTTAGATAGATAGTATTCAATGCAATAGAAATCACTTGGATTTAAAGTAACCAATTGATTTTCAAGTTGGTGACCTTGAATCTCATTATGTTTACCAAATATGGTTTCTAACTTTTTCCAAGCTGTATATCTAATGTGCCAATTCCTTGAAGGTGGAATTGTAACTCATTAGAGATGGAAATTACAATTAATCGATAGGTTTTCTCATTTTTATTGTCCCATTTGATTTTCTTGTCAACATCAATGGGTGTAGTTTCTTTTCTCAAGGTAATCTGGTAAAGTCTCCCACTTTGTAGGACATCCTCCATATGGGATCTCCATGAGAAGTAGTTGGTACTGGTAGAATAATATCACTTGGAGTGTCCATATTAGAATATATAGGTAATATGAATTCAAATGTAGAAAATAATGGTCTAGATGCAAAGATATTGAAAAAATAGGTAGTTTAAAAAAAGAACATTGAAAATCAACTATGGATGTCAAAGTTATGTCATTTTTAAGAAAGGCATAAAATGAACCAAGGAGTCATGTGGCAAGAAACATCTTGATCCACGTAGTGAAGGGAGTAAAAAATGCAGTAAAGAATACCCCCCGTACTAACTTTGCATATAAGCTCACTTTTAAAAATACGTTCTTTAAAATAAGTGTCCCACATTTATTAAAACAAGTTGGAAGCACTTTTACAATGTAGTTACTTTATAAAGTAAAGCTACATGAACCTTTTGCAAAAAGTAACAAAAGAAGGACTTGAACCCAAGTCCTCTTACTTATTAAAGTAACTTTCAAGCGAGTGAGTTAATAAAAAGGTATAGTAATATTATGGAGGAGAATGGGGTTGTTGTTGTTGTTGGGAGAGAGTGCCTAAAAAAAACCTTGTTTTTTGGCCTTCAAGACACTTTATGCAACCACAAAAAAACAAAAAATGAAATTTCAAAACCGAAATATCTCAAATTTTGTGTTAGTCCTTGGTTAGCTTACTTGAATATGTTATTTTTCTCACTATTTCTAGTTTATTGAGTTCACATAAGGTGCACAATAAAGAGAATACGTAGTCAAGAAAATACTTTCCACTCTATTTCTAATTTTTCGAGTTTGCACAAGGTGCACGACAAAGAGGATAGGTAGATAAAAAATGTACCAACCAGGAATACAACGAAAATCCAAGCTCGAATATGAAATAATATGAGAATTTTTTTTATAAAAAAAACGTAAATGTAAACAATATACCTCTAGATCGTGTAAAATGGCCATATCCTGGGAAAACAAAAACCTTTTTAAGTGAAACAAAAAACATTTCCAAGTAAACGAAATGCTCTATACACAATGGAATACCTATCTCATCCAAAAAACACGTAAAAATAGAAAAATCTAGAAATACTTTGATGCACACAACTACGTCGGTTCAAAATCTCGATAAAAAATGGAAGCTAGTCTTCTTAAGCACTATGATACCATGTTTGACTAACACAAGTTATTTCTAGAAGATCAAAGGCCTTCAACAATTGTTCACACAAACAGATCACATGAAAACACATCGATGTTTTACGTAGTTAAAACCTTCAAAGAGGGAAACAGTCCACGACCCCAACCAAATAGCTACTTGAGGAAATATATTATGAAAAGGAATATTATTTTAACATATGATTTTCTCACAATATATCATTGATAAAATGACCCTCCGTGCTCTTTAAATATAGATCATGGACTAACCATGTGTTAATCCGCATATCAATAGCATATCGTGTCTAGAACATATCATGACCATCATATTATATAAGTACAAATGCATATTAAAGAAACACACTTTACCTAAATACTTATTATATCAGGTTGATCTTAACTAACTCCTAAGTGTATAAATATCATAAAAACATTTATAATAGTAGAGATCCATCTTCACCTAGGATCTATCAAAATCTCAAAAAGGATTAAATTCCTCGAGGTGTAAACCTTTTTTAGATCACAAAATCTTAAGGAAAGGTTTGCACAACCTCACAAAATTTGATCATTTTTTGTGTTGGATAGATTTAAGTTTAAGATGGATCTAAGCTAGTCCAAATCATACGCAACCACTTAAAAACTATATTCTTAAAAAAAATTGTCCCAAATTTCTGACCAGTATAATTGATCCCCCTCCAAAAGGAATAGATGAATTTTCAAGAAAAACATGATGAAGTCAAGGAGCAATTTGTGGTACCTACATTTTTCCTATAAAACTCATCTCATCGATAAGGATATATTTGACATGTCTCATCTCCTCTAGTAGGATAATCAAACACAAACCTTACAAATTAACCATGTATCTCACTTGTCTATGAAACACAAAGCTCACTATTAACGTTGCAACATCAACTAGGGCCAAAAGAAGAAAGGGGATATTCTTAAGAAGAGACTCAATTGTGAAGGCATGTTTAACAACTCTAATTATATAAGACTGTAGTGGTGTTTTTGTCACAAAGGTGTTCTAAAAATTCTTACTTAGAACTTGTGTACACTAGAACCATACAAAGTAAATAAATGGAAATAAAAGACTTGCAAGTAACCACTACACAAAATACACTTAAAGAAAGGATAATAACAAAATTATGTATAATAATGGTAAAATCTAGAAAGAAGCATATAAATGAGATGATGATTTGTATTAAACAATGTAAGGCATAACTTACAAAAAAAACCTTATGGATGACTTAATGTAGCTAGATGGGCTACAAAGGCATGCTTGGAGAAGGGTCCTTTACATGCTCATGTGCTCCACCTCCAAGTTTGGTAGAAGATAAAGAGAATTCTTGCTGGTAGAGAAATAATTCCTTGGGGCAACAAAGCCACCCTTAGGGAAGGGTCCTTTACATGCCTGTGTGCTCCAAATCCAAGTTTGGTAGAAGATAAAGGGAACTCTTGATGGTAGAAAAATAATGCCTTGGGTGCAAAATCTCTCTAGTTGAATTCCACCAACATAACCTTACTTTGAATTGTGAATGGATTATGTGACCTCAATTATTTTTTTTAGAGGTAAATGGTAGACCTTCTTTTGAATCAAGCTTCAATGTGAACTATCCTAACGACTTAATAAAAAATGGGATAAGAATGATTAAGGAAGATTGGATAAAAATCTATTATTAGTAATAATGACTTGATAAGGTCCCAATGCATTAATGTTGTTATGGGATAAACATTATTCAATAATACTAGATAAAATTATGTTATTAGTAATAATGAAATGAAGTCCATACTTACCCACTACATCATTTTGGAAGGCGCATAGACATTGAATGATTTGTTCAAATAATTATTTTTACTTTAGTGAAACAATGTAGATTTTCATGGATTTTGTACATGCTCCGCTCATAAAAAAATGGGTAAATACCATTTTTTACATTTTTCTGTCCACTTTTGTTTAACTGAGTTCAATATGATATTATTGAAGTGATTGATGATGGAAATGAGGGCTATTCAAACTAATCTAGTGAGAGAAGTGATTGATGATGGAAATGAGGGCTATTCAAACTAATCTAGTGAGAAAAATTAGGGAGATAATAATAGCCCCTTAATATATGAGAGGGTAGGAGCAAATTATATAGATAACATATCATGAGTTTATTTTTCAAAACAATGGCTCATAAATGGAATGAAGAAATGAGTAGAGAAGTCAAAGAGGGAGGACCCCCTTTGTATACGATTGTGAAAAAACACTCGATGATGATGATGATTAACATCCACTGAGACCAACTTTGGTCTATCGGACCTTAAGAAGGGTATTGTTTGGTTTGCTTTAAAATTTTATTCCTATGCTCAAAAATATCGGCGAGAAGATTTCTGAGCTCACTATAGTTTTGGAAACTTAGGAGGTTGTAAAGGTTTGTATTGTAGCAAACACTATGAAACTCATATCTAATGTGGGTGTAAGCAAGGCACTCTAAGATAAATTGATTTCCATCCTCAACGCCATAGACTCACAAATATGGCAAACCCTTTCTGCCCATAGTGTTTTAGGAATAGACCAATGCCATGTTTCGCTATGGAGCTCACGAGAGTTCGTTCTAATCTTGGCTATATTAATTTTCTTCTTTGAACTAGTTACTACCGAGCGATACTTCTGATATTCCAAATTAGGGTTAATGACCTCCTTATAGTATCTTAATTTTCTTTTAACCTCTAAATTTTCCCTGCACCACAATTTGTCTTTAAATTTACATGTAACAATATTTTTGACATTATCTATATTCTGCAAAGTTTCGTTTTCTCCAATGCCCCAATGGTTTAACCAAACCATGGTATGTTTACACCAACTCCGTTTGAGGCATAGTTTGTTTTGACTTTGTTAACAATCAAATTGACACTCCTAGTCATGTGACAGAAGAGGCATATGTTTACCATGCACCTGCAACAGGAAGACATGACACAAGTTCATTCAGAAACGAATCCCTCCAAGAAATGCATTAATTGTGCTTAAAATCATTCTAAGTGGTGCAAAAAGCCTAAAAACTATTGAAAAGTGGGTTTTCAATTGAAAATAATTTAAAATAAAGAAAATGAGCAATCCCACATGGAGAAGAAAGGTTTGAAGGCCCATTTCCCAATGCTACATAAGAAAGGCAAGGGAGGCATGGTAAAGGGAGATAAAAAAAAGCAAAGACATGTTGAGGAGATTCTGAAGGAAGGATAAGAGCTCAAATTCTTTAAAATCAAGGGTGAAGGAAGGGAATCTCATTGCAATGGAGGAGGGATTCACACCAAGATCATTGGTAAGGATGTACTTCTTCCTTGTTTTAAATGAAGTAATTCAAGTTTCTACCATTTTAGTGTTGAATGTTTGCTTATCTTGCATGATTTTAATTCTGAAATGTTCGTAGATCTCAATGAATGTTTAATGAATGAACTTAGATCTTAAGAAATTTATGATAATTGCTTCATTTATGACATAGAATTTCACCAATTCTTAGTAAAATAGTTGAACCAGTGTAGACACAACCCTGTACTAATTACTGTTATCAAAATTGTTATCAAAATGGCGACTCCGCTGCTTGAAAATTCTTGATATTTCATGATTTTTCTGCATATTTTGGTGATAATACTCCTTTAGATCTACTCATTTATGCTTTAAATATATTTGCAAGACCCTAAGATCCATCTTGAGAAGCTTAAGATAAGCCTAACAACACCTCTAATTCATCAAACTAGCTCAATTTATAGTCAGATCTGAGTTTCTTGATTTGTTTTGTGTCTAGAATTTTGAGTTTCTTGGTTTTTTTTCGAGCTAGTAGCATGATTTCTATAAGCCTCTGCGTTTTCTTGTGAGTGTGAGGCATTGAAGATTGTTTTCAACTGAGATTTGATTGACATTTGCTGAAATAGAACTCTGTCACGGTTCTCATCATGGCCACGACCTCTGCATTTTTTATTAAACTCTGTCTTCTTAAACGCTGCTCCCTGCGTATTGTCTTGTGTTTGGAGTAGGCTTTGAAGATTTAATGCTAAACACCAACGTGAATTCCTTCCCTCTGCATGGATATTACGTCTGCGTTGATATTTATTCAACCTTAATTTTCAGTCATTAGATCTCAGCTTTAAAACCTCTATCTCTGCGTGTTCATCCAGCCTACTTCTGCGTGATTCTTGAAACCTCTGCCATGTTCGTTGCCTGCGTGTCATCTTCTATCTGCGTGTCATCTTCTATTCTTAAATCTCTTGAATGTGGCATTCATTGAATCACAAGACCATTGCAAATATATTAACCTCAGCGTGAATCACAATCTCTGCGATCGAAAATCTCGATCCTTGCATGAAGTTTAAAAATCGTAAACCTTAGCCTAATTTGATGTCATTCTTTAACCTCTGCCATGATCTGGAAGGTGTCAGCGTTGAATATACTCAACGATCAGTCATTGGCAAACATGAATACACCATTGGCAATCGTTGAAATCTCTGAGACCTATAGATGCCCCCTGCCAAAACCTTTGAAGCTCTGCGTGGATTATGGTGAAGGCGCTTGGGGGGAAACGTCGAAGTTTTGGAGGAAACGTTAATCAAGGCCTCCAAGCAGCCTCCAATTGGTGCTCTCCATGCAGGCTTGATACAGTTTCAGACTTATGAGTTTGGGGCGTTTTCATTTAAAAGCGTTGAATATTTAAAAAAAAAAAAATCTGCCTGAATTGTGAATCTCGGCGTTGATATGAAGGATCTCAACATTTCAAAGTCTGCCATTACACACAGCATGAATTAATCTCTGCGTCTGGTTGTTGAAAGAGTGTGTGGTTAAATGTTGTGTGATCGAGATTGGTGAAGGCGTTTTGGGGGGAATTTAAATCTTAGTTTGCAAGCTGCCTTTCGCACATTCATTTCTGGCATATTAGCATAGAAATCCATACATCAGCGTGAACTTTAGTTCTGTCTGAAATCAGAAATTGCATCCCCGTCGCCAAAAGGTTCATTGAATGCGGGTTTAATGCTGCTTATGTACGCATGCTGGTTTATTTTCTACATAAAACATTGTTGAGAAAGAATTCTAAGTTTGCATTATTTGGATCTAAAAAGAATTCTAAGTTTGCAAAGTTTGCGTAGTGCATAAGTTCGCATTATTTTGCATTATTTGGATCTAAAAAGAATTCAACATTTGTAAAATTTGCATAGTGTGCATAAGCTTGCATAATTTGAAGTAAAAAAGAACTCTAAAGTTTTGAAAAGCTTGCATAATTTGAAGTAAAAAAGAACTCTAAAGTTTTGAAAAGCTTGCATAATTTGAATTAAAAACTCTAAAGTTTTGAAAAGCTTGCATAATTTGGATTAAAAAAGAATTCTAAAGTTTTGGCAAAAATATTTGCATATTTGGATTAGAATTGTTTTCTTCAGATCAAAATGAATTCCATTATTTTTGCAAAAAAATTGTATACTTGGGTTTTTTCTTTAGAATGCACATGTTTCTTGGAAACATTAAACCAATCAACCTCATTGAAAAGGTCATTTAACCACATTTGCATTTGAAGAACACTTGGAACATCACATGTTGAGATAATTTGAAAATAATTTCTTTCCAAAAAACAGAAATAAACTTTAATTAGTTACATTTTGTTTTAAGAGTTAGAATATTTTCAGGATTTTCATGCACAATTAGAGAGAGTTGCACCTTTAGAGTTCAATTTTCTTGACATATATTGTGTATGAGGCACCGTATCCTCTTCACTTGCATCTTATGATGATCTTGTGAATGATAAAGTGTATCTCGCTTGTCATAGTTTAGGGGTTGATTTTCAAAGCATCTTATATCGAGCCACTGTATCCTCTTCACTTGGGCCTTATGGTGATATTGTGAATGAGAAAGTGGATCTCACGTGTAATTGAGTAGATTTAATTTTTGCATACATTTTTTCGAGCCACCGTATCCTCTTCACTTGGGCCTTCGGGTAATCTTGTGAATGATAAAGTGGATCTCAAGTGTAACAGTCTAGAATTTAATTCATAAGCATTCCAAATGGCTCTATGTATCCTCTTCACTTGGGCTTTCAGGCGATCTTGTGAATGAGAAACAGAGATCCCCCGTGTAATAGAATTAGATTCAATTTTACTTGAGATATCTGTTTGGGTTACATTGGTCATTAACATCAATTATTATCCATATTTTTGAAAAACTGTGCATGAACATACGGAATCTACCAGAAATTTTGCATGTATGAACAAAGCTCATGAACCTCTAACTCTTCCTTAAGTTAGCACATTCATCGAATTGAAAGATAGCATAGTGAGCATCTTCAATTGTGTGGTTCATTTTGTTTTCGAGTCAAAACACCACTAGTTTCACTTCTACTCTTGAAACAAAGGAAACTACCCTAAAATTTGGCGCTTAATCTAAAATTGACAAACTTTTGATTTTCATATCACCAGCAAGTTTAGGTTAGTGCCCTAGATTAGGTTTGGAGAGTTAACACTCCTGGGCTCCAAAAATTTTAAATTAGCATTGATTAAAGAGACTAAATCCATTAGTAGCAAAAAACGCTTTTCGGGAAAGTACTTCTGAAACATGCGTCAAGCACGAGGTCAATCTGGATAAGTAAGAGTGGTTCCCCCCTCTTGCTTATTTAGTAGGACATGAGCTTATCGAAGGGATTCTATGTTCAGTGACAAATCCTTGGGGTGACATCACTATTTCTAGAGTTCCCGATTATGAGAGTTGTCCTCGACTTACAGCTGTTCCGCCCGACCGTCGATTGTGAAGTTGTAACTTTAGTGGCTATTCCTAGGATATCACATAGGCTATTGCGAGTGGGAAACACTTGCAATACCTGAGATAGACTTTGGAACTTTTACTCCTTGGTAGGGTGATTAGTCAGGAAACAACGCTTGCACCCCTGGCAATTAAAGTTTATTGTAACTGTTTCTCATACCTTTGTTGCTAGCAATTGTTTGAGGCTTAAGATCCCTTAGCAGCTAATAGTCTTAGAAGGCCCTCTAATCCATCTTTTGACTGAGCTTCGGTTCTTTGGAAGAGTAGTTTGCTTGCTTGAAATCTCTAGGGAATTTTTACTGTGTGGAAACTTTTCATTTTTTGAGTCTAGACTGCCTTAGGATTGTTTGATTCAAAAGATATTTTTAAACACATCCTTTTATCAACTTTTTAGAAGTGGCTACTCTCCCAATCCGCTAGACACAGCAACAGCGAGGTGAGTCACGAGAAATTGAAGGCGCTGCTACATTGCATAGACATATACAAAAACCACATCCTAATGACTTGGAAACATAACTGATTTTCAACTCAATTAACATTACTCAAGAAGAACAACATCAAATCAACACTGAGAATTCATCATCACATCGCGAACTGAATATAGACATAGTTGATAATCTTACTCTAGTTGAAATTGAAACATTGAAACATCACACACATGCTCATGAAATTCCTCCTTTGATGAGTCTTTCAGAACTAATTGTACTTACTATCCGTGAATCACTAGGTGATATCAAACCTTTTTCTAAAAGTTTGAATGACATGCACAGTCCAACACGTGACCCCATGGCTTCATCAGGAGCACAAGGGACTACATCGTCACAACATCAAACAGTTGTTGGAGGTAGCAATACTTCCAATTTGGCCTTTACATCAATCCCAACAGTTAGTATACCTATTAGTAGCGCAAGTTCAACCAACACTTTAGTGCCAGTTGGTACAGTTTCGGGTTTTTATCCCGGAAGTACATCCACTTTGTCTACAGGAATCCCTACTGAAGGGTATGCCTTACCAAACATTGGTTTTCCATATGGTTCGGCTAATCAAGGTCAACACACACTAGGAGTAAACCAGAATCCTCATGGTATACAAAACACTTGTCCAAATTCTACTTTTGGGGGCAACCCTTCACCATGGAATGGTAATATTCCTAGCGGAAGCAATGAACCATGGAACATTTATGCCAATTGGGGTTATGCTCCTCAAATTAGTGGAAATTACCCAGGGGGTTATCCTCCGACTTATCCTAGCACAATGTCTAGCAGTAATCCACATATCAACCTCATTCCTCCATGGAGTGGGGAGGTTTCAGGAAGTGTCCAATCTTCTTGGGGCCCACCTTCGTAAGGAGGAAATCAACCTTGGAACGCTTATCTAAACCAAGGAAACTATCAATGGTGTGGTCCGATTCCAACTAGTAACCAATCTAATTGGAGCCCACCCCCGCAAGGGGGCAATCCACCCATGAACCCCAACTAGCAATGGAGTGGTAATGTTCCACCAAGTAACCAATCTCAATGGAACACACCCCCACAAAGGGGAAATCCACTCATGAACCTTAACCAACAATGGAATGGTAATGTTCGACCAAGTAACCAATCTCAATGGAACATGCCTCCGCAAGGGGACAATCCATACATGCAACCTAGTTCACAATGGACTGGGCAACATTAAGGAAATAACCAATCTTTTTGGATGCCACCTCCACAAGGAGGAAGTCAACCTTGGAATTATTTTCAATACCAAGCTCAACCGCCATGGTATGGTTTGGATCTAGGAAGTAACCAATCCTCTTGAGGCCCCACCTCCTCAAGGAGGCAATCCATCCATTGCTCATATGTCAGGAAGTACCCGATCTTCTTGGGGTCAGTCTCTGCAAAGGGGAAACCCACCTTGCAATTTTTATCACACCCAAGGACCACATCAATGGAGTGTCCAAGTTCTAGAAAGTAACCAAATTCTTTTTGGGCCTAAGCCCGCAAGGGGGCAATCCAACCATTAACCCCATTCCTCCATGGAGTGGCCAGGTTCTAGAAAGTAACCAATCTTTTGGGAACCAACCTGCAAGACCTGCGTTTGATCTTGCTAGGTTGCCACATCAACCTCATGTCCATGGTATGACGGATTCCATCAACCATCTTGAACAGATTAACCTACAGTTGGGACAAGTTTCTATTTAGAATTTGCAACCCACAACTGGCAAGGCAATGCAGGAACCTGCTAATCCCTCCAACAATTCTAACATCCTCAGAGTCTCATCCACATAAATGAGAAGAAAGAAGAAGAAGTACAAGAGTAATAAAAAAGCTAACTTTGGGAACAAAGATGCACCAACTATGCTTCAATGCGGTGGGCAACAATAACCCACTATTTTGACATCAGTACCCTCGCCACGGGGAAACTAGCCAACCCCCCCACAAGGGGGCAATGATCCTAATTCCAATGTCTTCATGTGTGATCCTGAGATGAACATTCAAACAAGACTTGATTCTTATGATGTCTCTCCTAGTACATCGGATCAATCAGAATCACAGCCAAGTGGTTATCTCTACATTGAGAAACCAGCCATAGACTTAGTACCATAGCCCCCCAAAGGTGTTTTACGTAGAACAATGCATAATCCTAGCACGCAAGTTGCTCATAACGATAAGGTTCTTGAGGACCTAGCTCAAATAACATGTGCCATGTTGGCCTTGGAGGTATTTCAATATCATTATGTGCAAAGAAACGAACTATTGTCTACCATTGGTACTGTTGATCCATCCGATGAGACTTTGATCACATCAGACATAGACCATTCAATATGTAGGATCCTTTCCGAAGTTTCTTTTCAGATTAAAGTAACGACTCATGGTAAGAACATTTGTCTAACCATAATGGATAAAGGGACCTCAGCTTATGTAATGTCATTCCCATGTTGGCAAGCATCTGGATCACCCCTATCTATCGTAAAAGTTTCAAACCCAGCTACTCAAATAACTTCGGCAGAATCATATCAAAATCTTCCCTTGATGGAGGAATATGATCCAGTTACTTGGCCCATTTGGGCTGTGAGATCTCCCAGCTCACGTGACTTCTTGGATTACATTTTATCATCAAATGAAGATATCCTTGAAGTTGTAAACATTTGGTTGCACCCACCTAAGGATATCTTTTGTGGGGCCACTGGGAGCATACTTGATATAAATCTACCCAAGTGTTGGAGCGTGATCTACATGTTCCTCGATCTTATTTGGTATATTTGGAAACTTGCATATAGGTTTAGGCCATCCCTTTGTGAAGATACATTTGAACCTTTTGCAGCCCAAACTTGCCATAGGGTCGAACCTGTTGGAAATTGGTGGGTCAACCATTCATATCTGTATTTTCCACCATTCTGACACCAAAGCCTACTGAACATGGGACACCCTAGTCAGGACCCCATTGCCATTTTGGTGCCCATGCTGAGTTATTCTTATAGGCCCGGGAGCCCTATTAGTCCCATCATGACTTGGAGTTTGAAACCACATATTTCTCTTTCATTCATTTCTGACTATATCCTGATGGGCTCCAAATTTTTTGTCATATTACATAAGCTTGCATTAAAATATCCACTTGAACATCCATGCAACCTGCTTCGTTGCTTATTGGCTATGTTGTTTATTTTCCTTTGCAGTCACTTTTTGTTACAAGATGCCTATAAACCATTGCTTATGTATATTTGACCCATACCCATGGAGGAAACATCCGTAAGAGTGTACATAACTAGCTCATCCCTTGTTTGCAATACGGATCTTTGCCTTGGCCTAACCCATGCCCTTGACATTTAGGCGCATGCCCTTGAGACACTAGTTTCCTCTAATGTATCATAGCATGCTTTATTCTTTTTTCAAGCTAATAAATGAAAAAGGTTAAAAAAAAATTGGAAAACACAAAAATCCAAAAAGGGAGAAACTTGAATCACTTCATATTATAAACTTCGAAGAAAACAACAACAGTCAGTCCTTGTCGCCCTTGAACACAGAACATAATATTATATCTGCGGTCAGTACACCATATGTATTTTCCTTAGGAAATTGTACCAGTATTTTGAACAGATCTCCACCAATGGGTTATCCTTCCCATAACCAATGGAGCTTTCATTAATGCATTTGGCATTAGCGGATTTCATTAAGGTCGGTTACTCAAAGTCCTATGTTTCCAAGTGTCCATTATGCGTCATGTTATGTGTTCAAGGGAAGTCCAAACCGAGACAGCCATTCCTCAAATATTCCCGACCAATCATGTTGGCCTTCCTTGTGTCAGTATACAGTGTTGGATCTTGCAGTTCTACCAAATTATATCATACTGTTGATCTTTGTTTCGTATCTGTTGATGTGGGATGCATTAATTCCCTCCTTCCGATGGATCTATTCCTATCGACATCAAATCATCATCTAGGACATGGATCTAGAAACCCGAGAGTACCTTGGATCTTGCAGTCATTAGTGGTGGGTTTCCTCGCAAATGATAGTGGGTATACATCAATGACCCCTGATTGTTTGATTCTACAAGTGTTTGACTTCAGAACATCTATTCACACTTGCTAGTTTGTACTCAGTACCTTAGAGTCCATCATCATTATTGGTGGGTCTCTTCGCATCTATTAACGGTATACATCAATGACCGGTAATTAGATGGTGTTTTATTATGCTCGACATTAGATCACTTATTCGCATGATATAAACTCGTACTATCATCGATTTGTATTGAATACCTCGGGAAAAACAGTTGTATCACTCATCAATGCATTGCCCGAGTTGCGCAAGATTAGACTACCATGTCAGAAGTTTGATAACAACTTTGTTCTCGCACTCATCAAAGTGCATGTTTACATTTTAGAAAAAATTTCTTTTGACATGGATCCACTGTGTATTGTTCGCGGCCATGCTTTTTTACTGCTGAGCATGGGTATGCCCACCTCAGAAAGATATTATATATTTGAGAAATTGCTATGTTTTGTAGGTGTGATCCTTAATCCTGCGCCCATGAGTTTTCCTTCCCTTATCCTTGCTTTGAATGATAAAGAGTATCAGTATACAAAGTACAAATTTCAGTAATGTATTTCGTCCCTTAGCTCTGCTTTGGACCTCACACATTAGGGGGCATCTGTTAAAAATCAAATTGACACTCCTAGTCATGTGACAGAAGAGGCATATGTTTACCATGCACATGCAGCAGGAAGACATGACACAAGTTCATTCAGAGATGAATCCTCTCTGAGAAATGCATTAATTGTGCTTAAAATCATTCTAAGTGGTGCAAAAAGCCTAAAAACTATTGAAAAGTGGGTTTTTAGTTGAAAATAATCTAAAATAAAGAAAATGAGCAGTCCCACAAGGAGAAGAAAGGTTTGAAGGCCCACTTCCCAATGCTACATAAGAAAGGCATGGGAGGCATGGTAAAGGGAGATCAAAAAAGCAAAGGCATGCTGAGGAGATTCTGAAGGAAGGATAAGAGCTCAAATTCTTCAAAAGCAAGGGTGAAGGAAGGGAAGCTCATGGAAATGGAGGAGGGATTCACACCAAGATCAATGGTAAGGATGTACTTCTTCCTTGTTTTAATATGAAGTAATTCAAGTTTCTACCATTTTAGTGTTGAATGTTTGCTTATCTTGCATGATTTTAATTCTGAAATGTTCTTAGATCTCAATGAATGAACTTAGATCTTAAGAAATTTGTGATAATTGCTTCATTTATGACATAGAATTTCACCAATTCTTAGTAAAATAGTTGAACTAGTGTAGACACAATTCTGCACTAATCACTATTATCAGACTTGATTTTAAAGCAATTTTAGGAAGCCTCTCATTTCCCATGTTATTTATCTTGTGCTTGTACATTAGGTACTTAGTCATAGCCATGCTCTCGATGGGGGAAAGACCCACTTCTATGAGGATAATAGGATAAGGCATATTGCTTTTAATTTTTAGGTTATAAGTTATAAACCACTTCTAGATTTGCTCAATCTTTCTCCAAGATTCTCTATAAATGTTGCAACCCCATACTTCACAACCGTATAAGATAACGGGAATGAAAAGAGTTTCAAAGAGGAACTTATTTTTATCCCACATGTCTAGGTTGGCTGATTTACAATTATTTTCAAGACCAAAATAAGATTTCTACCCTTCATTAATCCTTTTCTCGATCCTATAGTTCCAATTGAGCTTGTGACGAATATCAATTCCAAGATACATGTAAGAAGTCACTTCCTCCATATTTTTATTGTCATATATAAAATTAGCATAGGTGTCTTTCTTAGATTTCATAATCATAAATTTTTTATTGTCGATGTTAACAGTCATACCCATATTAGAGCATAAACATTTGAGAATTATTAATTCCTTATCAAGATAAAATGGACACCTTGCCATAAGAACAATATCGTCAACATAAAGCAAGAGGATTATAACTATCCCAACTGAGACCATGCCGACACAACCTACTTCTTTTAAACAACCTTCTAGTTTATCAATGTAAATGCCGAAAAGGGTAGGGGAGAGGGGAAAACCTTGCATAACTCTAATATTATAGTTTATATCCGTCAACCACCGCTAATTGTTCTTAAACTTGGAAATGACCTTTTTGTATAACCTTATCGCAACAACTCTCAACTCAAAAGGAACCTTAAGCTCCTCTAGCCTATTCCATAAGTTATTTCTAGGCATAGTATCAAAAGCTTTTCTAAAGTCCACAAAGCAACAAAACAAATGAGACTTAATATTACGACATTCCTCCGCAATGATCCTAAGCATAGTGAGGTGGTTCGTGGTTGAATGATGCCTTCTAAAACCTACCTCGCCTTTAGCCCACTTACATTCCATTTCTAGCCATTCCTTGATATTCTTTATTAAGATAATACCATATAACTTAGCTAAGAGAGGGATAATCATAATGGTATGATAATTAGAGGGGTTATTTTTATCGCTACTTTTGAAAATAGGAATAATGAGGCTTCGAGTTCAAGTTGTAGGGAAGCCTTTCTTAACTGCTAGATTAAAGAGTTTGTGGATGTGCGGGCTTGAGGACGGGCCCTCCAATTTGTAATATTTCTACTTGGTGGCCTTCAATGTATTTGGATTTTCCATTTGTTAGGCACTTAACCAGCTCCAATCTATGTCTTCTAATGAGAAAACTTCTTTCGTTGTAAGAAGGGTTTGAATGTCATCTCTGATATCTGAGGATTCTTAAAACCTTTTAAGATAGGAATTCCAATCGTTCAAAACAACCTTATTATCTTCTTTTGTTTTGCAAGTTAGATTTTGCCTGCAGAATTTCTTATGAGCCATCTTAGAGAGGTGTAAGATATTTTCCTGCCTTTTACTTAGTGCCTTTTTTTTTTCGTTAGGGCTTTGTAGTGATTTATCTTGTCCACTTTTAACGATTCTGCAGTAGCTTGCTTAAAGTATTTTCTCACATCTTTACACTCTTGATGATACCAAGGGTTGGTTTAGAACTATCTCTCTTTTTAGCCGAGACTTCAATAGATAACTTGTTAATGGTTGATGGGAGGGCTGTAGTAAAATTATGGTAGAGATTTCTATATTCTCCATACTAGATAAATGAAATAGATAATTTTTTAAATCATGAAGAAAAATGCCAGCTTTATTTTTATTGAAGATTAGGTGCTTTTGGCCATGATAGTTTTCTCCTTTTGGATCACTATGCATGGCAAGATTGAGAGTTATAATTAAAGCCCTATGATGAGAGTGAGGCTCATGGTTGTTGAAGATGTCAAAATCTATTAATTTGTTGTATAAAGGATATAAGATATAACATAATCTACCACACTACTACCAAGCCCATGAATACAAGTCATCCGACTAGAATTTGGTCATTTTATCATACCATTGCAAATGATAAGATATTGAACACTACAAAACTTGATCAACGCAGAACCGAATAAATTTTCACCTATATCTTGATAACTTATTTTGTACCTATTAGCTAGCTCAAGGTCTTATTCTAACCAAAAAAAAAGCTTCGAATGTTTATAAATAATCTTTTTTTTCATAATTAAAAAGAGAGAAATAAAATCTTTGATGAAGTTCTAAAAATAGATCATTTTCATAATAATAAAACACCTATAAATATAAATATCACATATTTATTCTAAAAAATTAAAGAAAATGAAATTGAATCATAATTATAAAAACAAGGTGATTGAGATATAATATATGTTTATTGAAAAAAAAAATATTTATGATATGTTTATTTGTTATTGGAAATTTTTGTAAAAAGAATTAATAAAAGTTAATTTATAAATGAATTTTTAGCATGTATAAGACAGGTTGTATTTTATTATTATTAAAAATATATTTCATATCTAATATATAATTTGTTAGTTTATAAGCTTCATATATATTATATAATTTATTTGCCTATTAATTTTTTAATATATATATATATATATATATATATATGATATTAATTTTGTATAGTGTGCAATTATATCTCATTTGTTGATGAAAAATGAAACAAATATTACTTTTTGAATTGTTAATTGGACTGATAAATTAAAAAACCACTATATCACAAAAAAGAGTATTGTATATTGTTTTAAAAACCCATCAATAATGTCTCACACAAAAAAACATTGAAAAAAACGGATACCTTTGGATATCTATTATAATATTATAGAATGTTAACCGTAAACACCTTCCAACTCAAAAACATTTAATGTTGTACGGGTAAGGTATGTATACCATGAGATCTTATATTTAATGTTGATTGTTAGCAACATATAGACCGCGTGATCCTAGCGGTCATGGTGATCAATCAATATGGAATGTAATTTGATTATAGCTTTTGTTTAAAAAATTATCCCGCCATTAAAACATGGTTAAAATATTGAAAAATAATTTGATCATAGTTTTTGTTTAAAAAATTATTTCGTCATTAAAACATTGAAAAATAATTTGATCATAGTCTTCCACAATTATTATGTGTACTACTAGTTCTTGATGTATATACTATCCACAATTAATGTGTACTACTAGTTGTTGCTTTGATATTTGTAAAATAATTATTATATGTACTATTTATGACTAAGTGTCATTTTCAGAAAAAAAAATTTAAATAATTTTTTTTTTTTAAAACTAATTTGCACCTCCAACCAAGGGTATTTTGTCAAATCAAACCTAAGTTACAACCAATAACAAAATAGTATTTTCTAATTTTAAAAATTAAAAAACATTTTATTATTAAAAAAAAATAATTATTATTTTTTACATAACATTGTAAAACAACTATTAAATTGATAAAATTAATAAAATGTCAAATTTAGTTTTGATAATGGACCCATTGCTATAATCCCTACCTTGGCAGGGACTAACAACCATCAGCGTGAATGTGAATATGACGTATATGCTTTAATTAAATTGAATGACAATTACCCGGGAAAGAGAATCATTATCAATAAAATCATGACATCCACGTGGCTACTGAATGACGATTTCCGTAAAGAGACAATCATACAATAAAAAATATTAAAACACATTCAATTTATTGTCTATAGATTTTTTTTTTCAACAAAAAAATAGCTATATTTTGTATAAAAATATATGAAAGTGTTCAAACAACTTCCTCATGGAGAAGGTCACAACCCGACCAGCAAGTCCAAGACAGTGCAAAGATCATGACAGAAATGTCCACAACAGCCAAAGGTTCCATAAATACAGAGAGATGATGTGCCACAAGGGCATCCCACGTCACTCTTGAGAAGAGAAGTCAGTCAAAAAAATAATGCCGAATAAGAAGATGAAAAGGAAATAAGTAACAGGAAGTAAAGCCACAAAAAAAGCCCGCACCCAAAAAGAAGCACCCCTACAAATAGGAGGAGGCAGAAAGAGGAAAACTCCCACTCGAAGAGAGGAGAGAATGGGACCAATACTCAAAATGGATACAACCGCTGGACTCAGACAGAGCCCGCTTTGATAGCAAATCAGCCTTGGAATTGAGCTCCTGAATAATATGGTTGATTGACAGATGCCGGAAGTCATTTAAGAGAGAAATCACCATATCCATCCATGAGGAAAGCGCCAATGAATGAAGAGAGCCGAGGCCAAAAGCCCAGTTGATAATAGTCTTGGAGTCACCAACGATCTGCATGAGAGGAATTGATTTGCTCTTGGAGAAAAAAAGAGTGATCCAAAGGGCAAGAAGTTCACCTCTTGTGTTGGATCCCCTACCCCCATTCATCCAGATTTTGTAGATGTGAAGATGATCAAGAATGATAACAGCACCTGCCCCGCAAATGGCTCCACTCTGCTGGGACGCCCCATCAAAAAATGCTAATAGATCAGACCTCCGTATGATAGGAGGACACACTCTATCCACATGATCATGACAAGACAGAGAAAAATCAGTGTTGGCTGAGTTGAGTGCTACCAACTTTCGAGTCAGCCAAGCAAGTGAAGTCTTCTGTCCATAAAAAATTCGCTTGTTTCGAGCCAACCATAACTCCCATAGAATATAAACAGCCAATGAAGTATACTGAGGGTTAAACTTAATCCAATTCCGAAGGCAATTTTCAATGGAATCCCCATTCCAAACACCCATATAAGAATGGATGGATCGCATCTCGCGCCACAGACTAGTTGCAAATGTACAGTGACAGAAAATGTGATCAATCTTTTCAACCTCAATCCCACATAACACACAGACGCTTGGGCCAATAAACCCTCTTTTGAGCAGATTATCCCATGTGAGCAGTTTATTTTCCAGGGATAGCCAAATAAAGATCTTGATTTTATTACAATGAAATTGTAATTAAGATAAATTGTAAGTAATTATTTTTGAAAAATGTAAAAAAAGTTAGTAATTATTTTTGAAAAATGTAAAAGAAAATTCTAAAATTTAATTGTTAAAATTTTTTAATATCAAAAATATAAAAATGAAAAAAGTTAAGCTTAAACCTTTCTTTATATCAATGTCACCCTAATCCTTCCGTAACCGGTAGATAGGAGCGGATATAAATAGAGGTTAACATTCAAACTATTTTAGTTAAATATATTTAAAAATTTATAAAAAAAATTACTTAACTGGAGTAGTTACGTAAATATATATTAAAATTCAAACTATTTCAATTAATTATATCTAAAAGTTTATTAATAAAAATAAAAAAATATTTCTAAATTATCAACTCAATCATGATAATGCATCCTACACCAAATACATGCAAGTAGGAACTTTTTCTCTATAAATTTAAAAACAATAATTTATACATTTAACAGAGGGATCCAATTTTTGAGTTGTAAATATTTTTTACACAGTAAGAAAAAGATATTATCTTAATTTTTTTACATATTAAGAAAAAAAATTATCTTAACTTTTTTTTACACTAAGAAAATTTTTACACTTCAAGAAATTGGATCCCTTTTGGTGCTTAATAAATGTGAGTTTAAGATGGACTTCTAATTTTTTATTTTATGAGCCAACATGAATTTTTATTTTTTATTTATTTTTTTGATAAGTTTTGAGTCGACATGGAAACGTAACGTGACAAATGTGACAACATCTCCCCCATACTGAGTTGTAAGCACCTCGCTACTATTGGTGCAATAAATGCCACCATTCATACCTTATGTATTTATATTTCATGTGAAAATTGTTAGTTAACATATTTTTTTTCTCCATAGAAAAAAACCGCGACTTTATTGCATTTTTCAGATGCTATTTAGAGATCCACGAAATGTAGAACAGTCAGTGGCAGATGATGAGTTAAGGCACCCCTAAGTTGAATGATCATCAGTTCGAAACCCCTCGGATACCAAAAATCCAGCCATGTTAAGGGTTGGCATGGTCCAGGATAGGTGCGATTCTTGAGTGATTTTGACGGCTTAGATGCCCTTGATTCACAGTTTCTTATCCAAAGGCAAACCTTGCAAGTAAAGGGTACCACTTGCCAAAATAAAAATGGTATTTAGAGCATGAAAACATACACTGGATTTAAATTCAATGACTTACAACCTTGAATATGACATAAAGTTATCCAAAATATCTCAAAGAGAGAGTTTTTATATTTAGGTTACAAAACTCCTCATAGGAATTGGGAGAACCCCACTATAAATTGTGAGTTTACACTCCCACATATCATCATCAAACAAAAACACACAATTGGAAGTATCCTGAAGCATAATACCGGGAATATGCTCCTAGCCTATGCTATCAAGGATCGTCATAATAACTATCATCTATAAAAAAAATGCACACACTGAAATTGAGGGATCGTTCAACTGTAAAAGAAAAAACCTTGTCAATAGTATAGCTAGCAAAAGTACATAAAAACTGATAGCTACACTATTGAATCTATAGGTCATCAACTACCACTAAACAAAAACTCAAACCATCGAATATTGTTGATAGAGAAATTCTCTCAGAATTCCATTCTCCTCCTCTATGTGGTGCCATCTATCATGATCCAAAAGTAAACCCTTTTTTTATAGACCATCAAAAATTTAATTTCTCTCCTTGTGTATATGGGCAAAGAACAGAGACTCTAAAGAGTTTTTCAATCTCATTTACTTGAACTTCCACTTCATAAATGACAAATAATCTATAAATATGAATTTATATAAAAGATGATAAATAAGATATGATATGAATTGCAATTGAGGGCCCGTTATTTATATTTTAGCAGAATACCCTTTCACTAATAGTCTTTTTTTTTCGGAAAGACATTATTAATTATTATTATTTATTATATATATGTGTTGATGTTTATTATTATTATTATTATTTTATTCATAACATTGCCTTCCCCTTAAACATGCTTTGTCCTCAAAGCATAGTTTATTGTATGACTTTGTTCTCTTACTTGTAATGACTTTTCATGATGTTGTGAGCTTGGAACTACAATGCTTGATGAAACCAGGCAGTATAATATTCGGATTGTTGAACTAATGTGTTGCTTTTTTTGGGAAGTGATCCATCCCAAATCTACCTCTATTGGAACTGTTTGATGATCAACTCCTTGTACAGAACTTCTTAATTTAGGCTTCCATAAAAGTTGTCGATGTTCTTTTCATTCATTTTCATTCTTGTAGTTGGTTTGTCTATAAGAAGAACAATGTTTATTTCCTGCTTTAGTTTGATGTTGGTTGTATCGACTTTTGTGATTTGGGTGATGATAAGGAATTCGAGTTGTTTGTGGAACCTTTGTAGAAACTTCAATTGTTTGTGATTCACACAATTTACTGTTTGATAATAACTCTGAGGATTTTTCTAACTTCTCATTTTTTAATTTTTTAATTTGTTCATTCAACCCTTGATTCAAATTTTTTAAGCGAGAATTTTCTTCATTTCTTTCTATTAGATTCTTATTGAATTCTTTTTGGAGATCCACTTCATTTTGGTGGAATTTCTCTTGGATTTCTTCTTGCGATCTTTTTTCCCTTTTTAATTTCTTAATTTGTGCGATCAGTCTTGACTATGATCCTTCAAACGAGTAATTTCTTCATCCTTACTAGCGAAAATATTTTCAACTTCTTTTTGCTTCTTTTGTTCTGACTTCTGATTACCTTGTGAAATCATCTTTGATATACCTTGAAGTCTTCAGATGTTGGAGCTTCTAAATCTAATTTCATTGTAATATCTTGAAATGTGATTCTCTCCTGCTTATAGGAAAATTTCAGAAACTTCTTTTCGGCATTTAAGATGAAGGTCCCCAATGTTTTAGTCCAAGGTAACCCTAAAACTATGCCACCATCAAAGCTCCATAAAAAACTAGCAATGAATTGATATATGACCATATAATCTCCAACATTCAATTCTAATCCACTTATTTGAAATTGATTCCTGCTCCAAAGGTCTAGCCTTTCACCTATATTTGATACAGGAATCACCAAATGGTTAGCAAATTTAGCACTAATATAATTATTTATTTCACTAGGGGCAATAGAAATGGTGACGTCCTTCCCTGCAAGTGTCCCTTTAACTCTAAATAGTATTGAGACATTCATCAGTGAGGTGCTAGGAAACCTTCCCTTCTTTTCAGAATTAAAACGCATCTTCTTGAGTTTTCTTTGAAATTTATTCAATATATCCTTCTTTTTTTATAATAAACAATATTCAATATGATTCTTCTTCTAAAAAATCTTCTTTTGATGCTCTTCTAATCTTATTTTCCCTTTAATATTTGTAAAATGGTGTAGATTGGGTGGTGGGGAGGAATAATTGTTACCTTCCCCACCCATGTTCATATAACCCACTTATTAAGAAACCATGTGTGATTTTACTTCTTTACTTTTACTTATTCTTTTGGGAAACCACGTGTGGTTTTACTTATTTACTTTTTCTTTACTTTCACTTCTTCTTTTTTTTCTTTTTACTTTTTTTTTTTTAAATTTTACTTTTACTTCTTTTTCTTCTCCTCCCACTTATTAAGAAACCATGTGTGGGGAAACCATATGTGGTTTTACTTCTTTACTTTTACTTTTTTTTTTTCTTTTTTTCTTTTTAATTCTTCCTTTTTACTTTTTTGGACCAAGGGCCTTGTTTTTGGATAAGGTCCTAGATTTTAGGGAAACTAAAAAATGATGGCTACAAGCTTGGATCAACAACGTAGCTACCAGTGTAATGAGAAAATATCATTTACTTGAACTTCCACTTCATAAATGACAAATAATCCATAAATATGAATTTATATAAAATATGATAAATAAGATCTGATATGAATTACAATTGAGGGCCCGTTATTTATATTTTGGTGGAATACCCTTTCACTAATAGTCATGTCTTTTCGGAAAGACATTATTAATTATTATTATTTATTATATATATATATATATATATATGTTGATGTTTATTATTATCATTTTTATTTTATTCATAACAAAATTCTCTCAAACTTCCATTTTCCTCCTCTATGTGGTGCCATCTATCATGATCCAAAAGTAAACCCTCTTTTGATAGACCATCAAAATTTCATTTCTCTCCTTGTGTATATGGGCAAAGGACGGAGACTCTAAAGAGTTTTTCAATCTTAAAACTTCCTGCAAAACTTGATTCAAGGGACTATTATGGCAAACTTTTTTTCCTTGAATCCATTGAATTATTGTCAAAGTGTCTCCAAAGATCTGCAAACCTTTAAGATTATTTTCCACCACCAAAACCAACACTATCCATAGAGCTTTGAGTTTAGCATTGTTGTTGGATCCTTTCCCAATAAGTGCTTTGAACTTTAGGATATGATTTTCATAAAAATAGATTAAACCCCTAGCCCCACAAACTAACAAATTACCCTGCACTACTCCATCAAAATAGGCCCACGGTCTCTCTTTATCAATACTTTCTAGAGCAATTATCTGGAACACATATTTTGGATAGAACTGTGGAAACCTTCTCACAATATAAATGATTTTGAAAGCACAAAAATATGGAGGTAGCATCTTATCTTCAAAAATACTATAATTACTTACCATCCAAATTTTCCAAGCAATGATCACGGGAAGCACCTTGAAATCTTTTAAGTCTAAATTTAGACAGCAAAACCTTAGACAATCTACTATTGAATTACCAGTCCAGAGACATCATACCGTAAGTAACAACTATACCTCTTTCTAAACACGCATAGTAAAGGCACACTCCATAAATAAATGGAAATTCGATTCCTCATTTTTTTTGCAAAGTATATAAACCCCTGGACCAATTTTTTCTCTTATTTGCATAATGTCCCACATTAGAGCCTTATTACATAAGAGGAACCACATTAGAATCTTCTCTTTGAGAGTGAATATAAAATTCCAAAGAAACCGCTACCACCATTTTGTATTGCCATCATTTTCCCATTTCTGCAAAATATCATATCCTTCTTTTGGAGAATAAATACCATGAGGGTCACTCAACCAAACTAGTGAATCACTTTCTTGAGAAAGATGAATATGACTCGATGAAATCATTGCAATAAACTACTCCCATCTAGCCCTATCTTCTCCTCTAAACCCTAGTCGATATGTGAACATCCAACCTTGGCCTAAAATGGTATTTGAATTATCATTTTCCATATGATTTCAACTTATAACTCCTTTCAATTTCAGAATATTGATCATATATTGCGGTAGTTTGTGGGATGAATTACATACAATCCAAGCATCTTTGCCTACTGTGACAAGCTGACCATTCCCTACTTTCTATCCTAAACCATTCCCAATCAAATTGAAAGATAATAACGTCACCTTCCAGAATGAAGAAACATTTTGGATGGATTTTGTTGGATTTTGGATCCAGTCCATAATAGGGCATGGATCAATATATTTTTGATAGACAAATGAACACCATTGACCAATACCTTTAACCAATTTCCAAACAGATTTAGTTTACAGAGTATTAGAAAACGCACATATATTTTTTCTCCGCATCCCCCCATGCTTTTGGGAAAAGCTATTTTTTTCCATCTTACCCAAACTGTACCATTCTACTCTACCTTTCCTGACCAAAAAAATTGAAAGAAAATTTTCCTTAACTTATCAAGGATACCCCTAGGAATCCAAGCTAGACTAGGCCAAAACATAGGCATAGCTTCTAAAACCGGCTTAATCAGAACTAATATTCCTCCTTTCGATGGCCATGTCATGCACCAAATAGATATACACCGGTCACATTTATCCACCAACCACATCCAATCTTAATACGAAAGGAAACCGGTTTGAGAATAAACCATAGATATTTCAACCCATTATCAAGGTTAGATACAATATAGGGAAAATTAGATACAATATAGGGAAAATAGTTATAATAATATTCCAAAGCTTGATTGTCTAATCCTTCACTATAAATAAAGGATTTCTGAATATTAATCTTCATTCCCGTACCTTTGAAGAACATGGAAAGACAAGAAGCCAGTGAATATGAGTCTTTTATGGAACCATCACAAAATAATATTATATCAAATTCTACAAACAGGATATGTGTAAGCTAGAAATCATCCCCTATACACACACCTTTGAGATCTCCAGAAGATCTTTCTAATAATAAAATTCTGCTCAACCCTTCTGCAACTAGAAAAAAAGAAGAGGTACCAATGGACACCCTTGTTGAACTCCCCTTGACGCTCTGATGAAAGAGGATGATTTTCCATTAACCAAAATTGCAAAGGAAACAAATGATAGGAAACCCATTACCCATCTTATAAATGGAATGTAGAACCCCATATGAGTCAATATCAATCTCATATAGACCCAACTCACTTGGTCATATTTGTTGGACAGATCTATTTTTATAACAACAACTTTTAGTTTTTTAGTTATGATGGAATGAAGTCCTTCTTGAGCGATCCCTATAGCCTCATGAATTTACCTCTTAGGTAAAAACCCGTGTTGATTACTAGAAATAGACTCTGCCAGGAATAGTTTGATTTTGCATGCTATTATTTTTGCAATAACCTTATAGATGGTATTACACAAATAAATAGGCCTAAAATATGCAGATGATTCCAGATTATTCTTCTTAGGAATTAATGTTAAGAACATAGAATTAAAGGATTCTAGAATCTTACCACTTTGCCGAGAATATTCTACCACACGAAGAAGGTTGAATTTTAGGACATAAAAAATACAAATAGAAACCTCTACTGGAATCCCATCAGGTCATAGACTTTTTTATTTTTTAAGTTGAGGAACCATTGATTCCAATTCCTTAAGACAAAAATTACTCCATCAATAAATTGTCATCTTCATCCTTAATAGAATTAGGAACCGTCTGACAAATTATTACCACTTCCTCTAAATAATCCTTCTCATCTGCTTTGAATATTTTCTCAAAGAATTTTATTCCAGCAGAAATGTACTTGAAACTACTGACCTATTACCCTTCTTCATTGCCAATTTTCCATATCAAATTACCGCTTCTCCTGTGATTTTCATAATGATGGAATAATTTTATATTATCATCACCTTTCACCATCCAAAGCGCTCTGCTTCTTAACCTCAAATCAACTTCTCTATAGTACAGAATCTTCCTCTTTTGATCTTCCAATTCAACCAATTCCTTTTTAGAATTTTCAGAAATAAATCCAAAACCTTCAAATTACTTTCAATGTCTTTTAACTTTTTTCCGTTTTGCTTTATCATTTCTATGGACCATTTAGATGAAATAACTTTGATTTTTTTCAAATTTTCCTCAAGTTGAATTGAATTTTGATTCAATCTTATTGCAATCAAAAGGAACCCAAGCTGCTGAGAGAATATGTACTAAATATTCATCATTCATCCAAAGGGAATTGAACTTAAAAGGGGCTTGAGGCTTAGAGACATAACCTTCCAATTCTATCACAATAGGAAGGTGATTGGATTCTCCTCCCACTCCAACCCATTGACGGATTCTCACCAGCATATCCAAAAACTCTTCATGAATTAGGAACTTGTTAATCCTCTTGGATACTCTGGCCTTCCCGAGTCTCTAGTTACACCAAGTTGGACTGAGCTTAACAGGATTAGTATGAATGAGATTCCCCTCTTCCATTTTTTTAAAGAGAAAACTAGGTAGACTTTCTTTCTGAGCCACTTGACCCAAAAATTCAGATGAAACCAAAGAGATATTTTGGTCTCCACCCAAAATCATAGATTTGTGATTTACTAAGTATTTTTTAAATAATAAATCCAAAAACTATACATGATCTTGGTACAACCCATATATATTCAAACATAGAAACTCTCAATTTAATTATTGAAAAAAAAGGTAAGACACAGACCCAAATCAATTGACCAATCATTTAGAACCTTCATTCTTGAGCTATTCCATCTAGAAATTAAGCTTCTCGATTGACCTTTCGAATCAACAAAACTAAAATCCCAATCCGACATCAACTTACGAAGATCACTAGAAATATTATCACCATCCCCCATAGATTTTTGTAAATAAAGAACATCTGGATTTGAGGATTCTACCAAACGCTTGATTTGCTAGTTTTTTGGGAAAACTAGCTAACCCTCTGCAATTTAAAGATACTAAAATCATTCAAAACTACCTACTAGAGTCTCTGATTCTCTAAGCACTCCAATTATAGACCTTTGATATCCTTCTGCAACTTCCCACAAATATTTCTCCTGCGCTTTTTGTAAAGCTGAGTTTCTACCTTTATGAATAGACTTCATTTCTGGGTTTAACCCCAAAGTGCCAGAATCAAACATAACCATATCCCCCACATATACTTTAGATATTAGATTGTATCTATTGGAATCCTCCTCCTCTTCACCTGAATGAAAGATCAAAGCACCTCTATCTTTGAATTTCACATACGAATTCCCCTGTGGAGAGAATAAGTCTGGACAAGACTTCTTAACATAACCTTCAATCTTCCCTATAATCTTTGATAATGGTTCCTTAACATTTAAAATTGGAGAGAAATATTTTAATGATAATAGAGGAATGAGGTCTTTTAAATACATACCTGAAGAGAGAATCTATAATGACACTTCTTGAAGAAAGAGTTTAGAAATCGACTCTTCATTAGCAATCCTCCCTAAAAGAGTTGTGTCCTCTTGTATTTATTCAACCAATATTAGGAGAACCCAATTTTTCTTCCATCTGATTGAATTTCAAATCATTCGAAATATCTCCACATTTTTTCATAATCCGATGCTCCTCACGTATGTTATAACCTAATAGATTATGACTTAAAGAATCTTCTTCATTATTAGTAATGGGAGATCTAATTGTTTCCTTTAATGAAAAAGATTCCATACCCATACCTCTCCTACTATTCTTCAAGATATTCCGTTTGAAAGGTGTTGGCACACTTCTACTTCGATGAGGGTTCAAAGATTCAACAAAATACCAACAAACACCATTAACACAAAGGCCTTCTCGAAAGGGGGTTCAATCCTTTTCGGCAACACCTGTAGAGTAGATGAAGTCTCCCCCGAAGTACCTATGGAGTCTGCAGGAACTAGATTTATATAGGATGGAAGGGGAATATGTCAACATGTAATACATTCATCATACAACCCACTAACATCGAACAGTATAGAACAATTATAGAATTAGAGTTTGGACACATTCATCACTTCGACAAAAACCATGACATTGCCAGAATGGCATAACTTACATTATATTCTTCTCTCATATTACATATGATTATCTTGATCATGCATTCATCTAAGCATTCAGATAGAGGAAAGAAACACATATCACATATCGCATCACACATCACAACACATAAAGACACCATGTTTAATGTGGAAACCCATCTTGGGAAAAACCACAGAAGCGCTTGTATTTATTATGAGTCGTAGCCAAATAAGCACTTCAGTTAAGATTTACAGATTTCTTCATGACATACAATGTATCTACGCACACAACCTACAGAGAAATGACTCGGATTCTCCCGCATAAATCCAACATATATGGCATAATGATTCATTACAGACTCAAAATATGCTCTTACAACATTGACTTAACAGTAACAAAACTAGGAATCCTTTATAACCAACTAGAACTAACCCAAAAATATTCCCTTATTACATGTTTATAGGGCGCACCTAGCTTGGCCCGCTCCTACTAACCCACTAACTTACTAACTTACTAACCAACTCATTATTAAAATGTTGACCATTTCTAACTAACTGACTCGACTCCAACCATTTGAGTTGTTCAACATAACCATTTTTCCTGAATTCTTGGCTGCTTCGTCAGAGTCGACCGTTTCACCAAACCACTTCCATCTTGCCTTTGTCCACACCAAAATTGTTTTCAACAAAATTGGTACCTCCAAAAAAATAGGGCCAAAAGGCCTCCAAAACTCAGATGTGGCTCGTCCCGATCCACCTCAAGGTTGTGAGATAGGTTCCTATAGTTTCGACTGAAAATATTGGAAGACACTCATGCTTACTTCGATCAATTGCTAGACTTCCTTTTTCTTCTATGTGACAGTTTTAACCAGCTCTGTAGTAACAAGGGTTTTGCTTTCCTATAAATCCTGAGTGACTGCCGGCGGATGGAAGTATGCTTACCCTCGACGACCTCTGATACATGCTTAGCCTTAGATTGAAGCGCCTCAACCCGTTTTGTTCGTTTCCTATGCTGCATCCTCGGCTGATTGATTTCCTGTTGCATCTCTTTGCTCTCCGTAGCTCTCCACATTATTTGGACTCGTGGCAAAGTATTCAACTGCTCGTGCAGTGTACTCATCCTTTCTTCAGAAACCCCGATATTGGTTGTGATCTCCTGTAACTACGCATCTTCAAATAACACAACCCATGACTGCAACACCTCCTCATACATATTCACGCACTGTGCTTCCACTATCTGAAGGCTCTAAACAACTTCTTGAACTAGCGCTTGTCGCTGCTCAAATACTTTAGGCGTGGTACTTGGAACAAACTTGGCCTCTAACTCTTGTACTTTTTGTCGATATCCCAAGATAACAGCTTCCAAACCTTGTATATTCTCCTCAGATATCATTTCTTCAATAACTTTGGCCTCAGGTACCACAGAGCATGTGACTTCAACATCCTTCTAAACTTTATCCTTTTCCTTTCGCAATAGGTCCTTGTCCTACTGAAGCTCATCATTCAAGTCCTTTAGCATAGCCACTTGATTCTTATATCCCTTCATTAGTAAAGTCAAGGGAACTCTCCCAGAACTTTACTTCTTTTGTGATACCTTCTTGTAACCACTGTAATACATAAAGTGGCACTGTGGATAACTTTAAGTTCACATACCCATCCTGTGGAATCTGCACAGTTGTGCTTGGTTTATCAAAACTTATCTCTCTTGGAAAAATTTTAACTACCCCCTCTGTCGAAGAGGTTGTAGTTGTCTGGTCCTAGAATTTTTTTCTTTCACAACTTTGACTTGTGGCGTTGTGACCTACAACAAAGGTGAAATGCGTATCCTTTTAAATTCTTGGCACATCATATCCAGGATTTCTATGATGCCTGTGAATAGCTGGATCTTTCTATAATCTAATTTCTTGTGATTTTCCTCTGCAAAATCTGTCATCCTATTGAACATGATGTTAATATCGTCATCTATCAATGCTTGGGAATTCTCAAACTTGTGTGCTTTATGTTTTTTCCTTCCTCCCTGCGTAGATGTTCTATATTTCTGCTTATCTCCTAGACCTGAATTAGTAGGGGTATGACTTGAATATCCATCATCTTGCTTATCACCCCCTCCTTTAATATGCTGTGTATATTGACTTGTCTATTGTTGCTGGCCTGAGGTTCCCTCTTGTTATTGTTCTTGCTGCAACGAATCTTGCAATATTTTTTATGGTTCAATTGGTACTTGCAATTCCGCCGGCCATTCTTGGACCGTAGTGTTAGCACCAGATTTGTGCTAAATGTTTAGAAAGGTTTTGGAGAATTAAAGCGTTCCAAATTCAAGAAAGTAGCCAAGGAGAGCCTAACATTTGATCCACAAGACCCAAAGGTTGAAACGATCAGAACTCTGTGTAGTTGGACCCGGATCCAAGGAAAAGGTTTTGAAGGAAGCTAAGGTTTTAATGGTGATCGGAGGATTAAATATAAAGGAATTTTCCCGCAGTACTGATTGGAACCTATGGACTGTTTATATCAAAGGCAATGAAGATCGATGGTCATAACAATGATCGATGGCGGGTGGCGCAGATCAATGGTCGACAATTTGTTTGCATTTTAGACATGCACGAAAAGGGGTACAATTCAAATCCACGAACTTTATTTAAAGCCCGGCACTTCCCAATGGCACAGATCTAGCAGGATGAAGATCGACGACCCAGAATTAGTTCGCGGATATGACTTGCATGTAAAATCAATAGACCAAAAATTCGCGAACCCGGTAAAGGGCTACATCCTTGGACGATCAAGATCCAGTAGGAGATCAAATCGATGGTTGGAAATATTTTTGCGAATCAAAGATACTGTCGAGGTGGCAAGTGGCGAAGTTGGAGGCCACGGGGGCTATTGGAAGGAAAAGGCTAAAGATATCTATGGTGGAGAATTAATCACATAGGGTGGACGGCTAATGTGGCTCCATCATTATCATAGCTGTAAGGGTGATATGGTAGATTTATATTATAAAATGCCCGCCTACATGGAGATTCACATCCCATTTGTCCTGTGTGCATTGGAAAGCGAAAGGAGCGGACCATGCAGAACCAGCCAGCCAACCCAAAGCTCAGAAGCCCGCCTAGCTGTCAAGTGACCAGGTAGGCCGTCTACTTCCACCATAAAATATTTAAATGGCTGGATTTATGGAGCCTCCAGGTTTTGAACCTACTAAGACAATCGACCTGGTAGAAGATAAAGACTATGAGTTTTTTGACACCATGCTGATAAATTGCTCCATAGAGGTTGCTAAGGAGAGTTTGGAGGTTTTTAGGGCTAGATAGGTGGATGTCCACAATGTTTACCTTTCCTTGTTTCACTTATTTACAACCAGTCAAATGCCTAGTTACCCTGAATTCATAGACTGGCGTGCCGACCATTACTCCCCAGATCGAAGAGCAATCCTGGATGCCTGAAACTCAAAAATTCTGTGCTATATAGAGTCCCCCATTGTTAGGAAAGCCCTAGCTGTTCCAGAAGAATACTGTCATAAATCCCAAATTTTCAGAATGGAAAACCTGATCCAGCATTTCCGTCAAGCCCTAACTGACCTCAAGCAGAGCTTTTATTATGCCTCCCTACTGCCAATTACCTCCTTTCAAGGCACATCTTTTCCTGGTGAGGCCGACCTATTTAAATAAGAGTCAAGATGTGTTATTTCTATGTTGGCTCAGTTCCTAGGGATGGATAATGACCAATATATAACCGAGCCTCTAATCAGTTTATTGTTTGTTATAAGCACTTGTCCCATTGAACCAGTAGACCCCAATTCGCCTGCCCAGCATGCTTGCCTAAAATTTGATGAAGCCTTAGCAGAAAACATCCACTCCCAGCTCATAGATTTCCCTAGGACAAGGTTTTTTAGGTTCTAGTCTTACTTGTTGAAAATGTTCCTGGCAGCAATTGAAGAAAACCTACAAGTGCTAGAGATGCAGCTTACTAAGGAAATGTACTCTGATTATAAAACCTTTATGAATGACCTTATGGCAGAGATCTATTTTTTTTTCTTCCAGAAGAGACTACCTAGGGTGCTGCCAGAGATGAAGGACTTATTGCAGCCATCCATGGAGAAGAGGGTTGGAGATTGGTTTTTGTTGAAGCATGGGACTGTGATCAGGGTCTATGGTTTCTCCCATGCCCCCTATGTGCTACCTACCTTCCTAACCCCCAGAGTACTCACCTTGGAATTTATAAGGCAAAAGCTGAAGGTAGAATGTGAACACTTCTTGGATGATAGGAACTCATATGACATTAGTTTCCCATGGACACTAGGTTATTTCATTGTAAAAAACAAGGCATCCCTCCCAAGGATTGAGTGAATGATGGGTGACTTGTGATTCCCATCAAAGGAAGCAATGAATTATGATCCCCACCATATAATTTCAAAGAGGAGGTAGGAAACTAACAGGAAAGGGTATGAGCATTTTCAGCTTACAGGCTTAGCTAAAAGGGAGAATTGGTTAGAATATATTGACAAAGGTTAGATGGAAATAAACCCACCAGAAGACTCCTCCTTTGTGCAATTCCTTTTTCAAAGCAACAAATCATTGGTACCTAGTTCTCCCAGCCTGATCCCATCGATATTAGCAGTTATACCCATTACCATTGTTTCATAAAAATCCAGCAAGACAGAAGGTGGTGACCCCATGGATGTGGCCAGTAGTGCAGAAAGAGACTCAAAGAGGCAAAAGGTGGAATATTTTGGGCAACAATTAGTAAGAGTGAAAGCAGGGCAGCCCAAGAAAAAGCAGGTCAAATTCCTGGTGCCATCTTTTGAGGTTAAGGAGCATGTGTTCAACAAAACACCTGCTGGACCAGCAGCATCGAGCATAAGCAGGGAAGAGTTGCTGGAGGAATATGAATAGAGCCTAGAGAACATATCAGAAGAAGCTAAATTGTATGCTGATGTGAGAAAAATCTCCAAGAAGGATGTGGCCTTGGTGGCGAGCAGAAACCTTTCCCAGATACCTTAAGTCTCGCCTTAGCCACCAAAAATAAAGCCATAGAACTAACTTGTACATATCATAAATCACAAACTACAACGAATCAGATGTTGTTCTTCGGACACAAGGTACATAGGGATGTTATCTACGACTTGTAGAAGTTTCCAAACCTGAACCTTATCCAAAATGGATTTATAGTGAAAGTGCCACGATGAATGGTTTTTACTATATAGAGCCCTAGCTTCCAATTTGTCGCAAGTGCAACAAGTCTCATAAATGCCATACCATGCCTTCCTTCAGGCTAGCTATGATACCATGTTAGTTTTTTTTATCATTTAATTCAATAGATCTAGGATCTTAACTGAACAAATAACATGTACATCATATCAATCATAAGACACAAGAGACAAGAGACACAAAACATTTCACCGGGGAAAACCAAGAAGGTGAAAAACCCCGCAACTTCCTCAAAGATAGAATAAGCATCAATACACGGAGCACCATGATCAAACCCAAGAGATAGATAACTTCAGCAAAATGCTCCTCCTCCACTTGTGTGCACTCCTCCTCTCTCTCACTAATGCGAAGTGAGTGAATAATAGAATGTGTAAAATGAGAGAGAAACACTTTCTATTTATACACTAACTTGACTTGCCTTTAAACTCTAACTAGGTCGGACCCAACTTAACCACTTAACATAATGATGACTGGGCCGACCCCTCTAGGGTGATCTAATAACCCTTTGACCCACATGACTCATACAGGGCCGACCCCATCAACGTGGTCTAATAACCCATCAAGTATAAGTTATGACACTTACAATATAACTTGTGACACTTGCAAGTACAACTGACGACACTTCCAATCGGAGGAATAATACATCTCCGTTGGGGATACAATAAAGTACAAATACAATATACAAGTGAATATCGTCCGAAGTTACAAATACATCAACACTCCTATCCATGAATTAGACTCAGAGCAATATCAAATGAGCTATCAGAATGCAGTGGATGATTTTCAAAGAAAGCTGAAGTTAAGAAATCGAGAGGTGAACATAAACAAAGGGAAATCTAATCCAAATCAGCCTGCTAATACCCAACAGAACTCAGAAAAGCAAAAAGAGAAGCAACAGGAAGTTTTTGCACAGAAAAAACCAGAAGATAAAGGGCAGCAGTCCCAGGAGACTAAGTAACCAGAACAAATTGACATCAACAAACCAGTCTCATCTTTCAGTTTGAAGTCTGAGTTGTCAAAGGTAAAGATATCTATCCCTTTTAATGTGCTATTAAAGAACAATGAATATAGGGAGCTGATTACCAAAATGGTTAGTGATCAAGGTGATTGTCAGCAAGACATTTTAGAAGTGATAGATTTTTCTCCCACCATTGTTTTTGGTCCCAAGCTAGAAGATGCAGAAGATGAGGATGTTCCACCCTTTTATTTAAGCTTAAATGTTCATGATATGGTTTTGCATAATGCACTAATTGACTCTGGTGCCTCTCACAACTTAATTCCCAAAATAGTGGTGGATGAAATGGGTTTAGAAGTTACCAGGCCTTACAAAGATATGTACTCCTTTGACTCCAGGAAGGTCAAATGTCTGGGGTTGATAAAGGACATGGTAGTAACACTGACCCAGCTTCCTGCCAAGAGCATTGTAATGGACATAGTGGTGGTTGACATCCCTACAAAGTTTGGTATGCTATTGTCTAGGTCTTGGGCATCAAAGCTGAGAGGGAATATGCAATTAGACTGGTCATATGCCACCATCCCTCTGTTTGGAGGAAACAAGAGACTATATAGAGAGAAAATGTTGGCTTATATGGTCAGTAGCCCAGACAAGCTTGAGAACCATCCCATATATGATATTGATACAGACCTAGGGTCCCCCATATTCTTTAATGATGGACCTTGAATTGATCCTATCATTCCCATACACTTGGAAGTGGTGGAAGATAAAGAATTAACAGCAAGACAAGAGGCCTTGGAAAGGAAGCAGAATGAAGAAGGTTTGTGGACGATGTATTTTGATGGGTCTTTGAGAAAAAATGGTGCTGGTGCAAGGGTTTGGATCATCCCACCTGACAGAGAATTTAAATCCCTGTCATATAAGCTGACTTTTGAATGCACTAACAATGTAGTAGAGTATGAGGCCTTGTTGCTGGGATTGCAAGCTTTGAGGTATATGGGAGAAAAGAGAATATAGGTATTTGGAGACTTGGAGTTGGTGAGAAACCAAGTAAATGATAGCTATCCAACCAAACATCCTAGGATGAGGGCCTATAGGAAGGAAGTATGGGATATGTTTGGTAACTATTTCCCAGAACATAAGATCTAGGTGATACCCAGGATCGAGAATCAGGTGCAGATTCCTTGGCCACTACTGCTTGGGGTTTCAAAACCCCAATCTACTCCCAAACAAAGTATGAAGTAGAAATAGTGAATAGGCCATCAATTCTAGACAATTCCAAGTATTGGTAGGTATTTGATGATGACATGCTGATTAAGAGGTTCTTAGAATTATCTGATGAATTCGCAAATGTACAAGTTGACAGAGAAAATGAAAACCTGGAGGGTTTCATTAGCGAAGAGTAGGCCGAAGATGAAAGGGATGAAGGCAAGGGATGGAAAGACATGTTCGTGGGAAAGGATATCACCTAGCTGAAGAGTAATTATATCCCCAAAGGCTTGATACCTCTAGAAAAATTATTTGATCAAAATGACGTGGCTAAAAATCGAAAAGTCAAGCTTGCCAATGATGTTGTGGAGGACCAGAATTTGGGCACTAAGGAATATCCTTGAATTGTAAAATTATCCAAAAAGCTGCCTGCTAAAGAAAGGGATGAGTATGTGAAATTGATGAAAAAGTATGTTGATGTTTTTGCCTGGAGCTACGAGGACCTAAAGGAATATAAAACTTCCATTATACAACATTCAATCCCAATCAAGCCTGGAGAGAAACCTTTCAGGAAGAAACTGAGGAGAATAAACCCTAAATTGCTGCTCGTGATAGAGAAAGAGGTCAGGAAATTGTTCAATGCCAAGGTCATTGTCACCCTAAGATTTTCAAAATGGATAGAAAATCTGGTACCTATCAGAAAAAAGAATGGTGAAATCAGGATTTGTATAGACTTCAAGAATCTTAACAAAGTGTCATTCAAAGATAACTACCCACTGCCAAAAATGGATCATATCCTGCATAAAGTGGTAGGAGCTGAGAGGATCTCAACCATGGATGGTTTCTCAGGGTATAATCAAGTCAAAATGTGCCCAGAAGACCAAGAAAAGACTTCCTTCACTACTCCCTAGGGCACATTTATGTATGCAAAGATGCCTTTTGGGATATTGAATGCAGGGGCCACCTTCCAATGTGCAATGGACATAGCCTTTGCTGAGGAGAAAGAAACGTTTGTGGTGGTTTATATGGATGATATAATAGTTTATTCTAGGTCTCACGGAGAACACCTTAAGAATTTGGAGAGGGTCTTTATCAAATGCAAGAAATATGGTATTTCTCTTAATCCAAGAAGTCAAATTTTGCATTAGAGGAAGCAAATCTCCTTGGGCATATCATTTCAAAAGATGTTATCAAGATCGACCTAGAGAGAGTTAGTGCAATTCAGAAGGTAGGGGAACCAAGAAGAAAGAAAGAGGTGTAGTCTTTCATTGGGCAAGTGGGTTTCCTAAGAAGATTTATCCCCAGTTTTGCAGAAATAATGAGGAACATTACAAACATGCTGAGAAAGGAAAATCAGATAAAATGGATAGAGGAGGCCAGGGAATCATTCAAGGGAATTAAGAAGGCCATCACCGAAACCCTAGTCCTATCCAGCCCATATTTTTCTAAAGATTTCCTGATTTTTTCCTACGCAGATGAACATATAGTGGCTGGAGTACTTTTGCAGAAGAATAGCCAGAATGTTGAGCAGCCTATTGCATTTTTTAGCAGAGTGTTGAGAGATGGGGAATTGAAATATGACATAATGGAAAAGCAAGCATATGCTTTGGTGAAGCCCTTAAAATATTTCAAAGTATACATCTTGCATTCACATATTATTGCACATGTCCCAAATAATGCAGTAAAGAGCATCCTTACCTAGCCAGATCCTGAAGGGAAAAGGGTAAAGTGGATTGTTGTTCTGTTGGAGTATGATCTGGAGATCAAACCTACCAAGCTGATAAAGGGACAAGGGCTGGAAAAGATGATGACTGAGCCCAACAGTGAATCTCTGCAGATTAATTTCTTGGAAGACCATTCAAATCAGCTAGACACGGGAGTCCAGGTAATACTAGATTTCTCTATTTCCCCTTGGTATGTTGACATTGTATATGTGTTGCAAAGTTTGCAAGCCCCTGTAGGGTTGAGCAAAACAAGGGTTGGGTCTATAAAATTGAAGGCTACCAAATTCTATATCATGAATGAATACTTATACTGGAAAGATCCTGGGGGTATACTGTTGAACTACTTGCTATAAAATGAAGCTTAGAAAACCATGAAATATTTTCATAAGGGAGATTGTGGGGGTCACCATTCATGGAAGGTGACAGCCAACAAGATTTTGAGGGCTGGGTTCTATTGGCCTTATCTGTTTGTTGATGCATATAAAGAGACTGTTACTTACCATCAATGTCAGGTCTTCAATGGTAAGAGGAAGTTGGTTTCACTTCCCCTCAACCCAATTTCAGTGGAAGCACCTTTTCAGCAGTGGGGATTAGAATTAATTGGGGAGATAAACCCAAACTCTTCTGGTCAGCAGAAGTGGATCCTTACAGCCATAGATTATTCTACTAAATGGATTGAGGCTATACCTACTAGGAGAGCAACTGAGAATGTTATCATGGATTTCCTGGAGGACAACATTTTAGCCAGATTTGGGTGCCCCAGGAGGATTGTAACAGGAAATGCAGCTGCTTTTAAGTCCAAGAAAATGATAAATTTCTATCACAAATACCACATAAGCCTAAATCATTCCACTACATACTATCCACAAGGAAATGGAATGGTAGAATCCTCTAATAAAATCTTGGTGACGATAATCAAGAAGTTGCTGGAAGAAAAAAAAAGGGCCTGGCACACAAAACTGAAATATGCTCTGTGGGATGATAGGATCAACACTAAAAGGGACATTGGGATGTCACCTTTTCAACTAGTATATGGAGTAGAAGTTGTTTTTCCCACCTCATTAGGGCTGCCAATCATGAAGCTGTTACAAGGGCAAGAGGACGAGCCTAACCATATGTAGAGAAGAGTGAACCAGATAATAGAATTAAATGAGTTGAGGGATTAAACATATGATAAAGTGCAGGTACACCAGGAGAAGATGAAGAATACATTTGACAGGAAGGTCAAAGAAGAGCAGTTTCAGGTCAATGATTTAGTTTAAAAATGGGATGCTCCTAAAGAGGATAAACATGGGAAGTTTGATCATATGTGGGTGGCCCCATATATCATTGCAGCAAAAAGGGGTGTGAACTCATTCATCCTAGAGCATCAAGATGGGTCTCCATGGATAGCAGGTCCAATGAATGGGAGATTTTTGAAGCATTAACTGTCCTGAGGATGACAGGTAACTCTTGTAAGATAGTTTGTATATATTTTGGTTTTACAGTTACATTAGATACTGATGGCTAACCGAAAGATTTGAAGCCCGAAGCGAAGGCCCTAAGATTTGGAAGGGGTAGCCATAGTTTTTGTTTTTGTTTGTGTGTTCAGAATAAATCCAAAAAAGTCAGGGGTTTGGTTTTCTTGTCTGAATCGCGCAAAAGATAAGGCACTGGTCTACAGGGTTTCTTTGCTACCTCGAAGGGAGGATAACATCCCCAATAGGAGCCAATTGTTAGCACCAGATTTGTGCTAAATGTTTAGAAAGGTTTTGGAGAATGAAAGGGTTCCAAATTTAGGAAAGTAGCCAAGGAGAGCCTAACATTTGATGCACAAGACCCAAAGGTTGAAACGATCAGAAATCTATGTAGTTGGACCCAGATCTGAGGCAAAGGTTTTGAATGAAGCTAAGGTTTTAATGGTGATCAGAGGATTAAATATAAAGGAATGCACCCGCAGTACTGATTGGCACCTATGGACGGTTTAGATCAAAGGCGATGAAGATCGACGGTCATAAGCCTCCTTCGCGAAAAAAGTTAAAGGTTTCTTAAATGCTAGCGGGCTGTTAGCTAGCGGGTAGGTCAAAGAATGATTGACGGCAGGTGTTGCAGATCAACGGTGGACAATTTGTTTGCATTTTAGACATGCATGAAAAAGGGTACGTTTCAAATACACAAACTTTTGTTAAAACCCGGCACTTACCAACGGTGCATATCTAGCGGGATGAAGATCGACGGCCCAGAATTAGTTCGCGGATATGACATGCATGTAAAATCAACAGACCAAAAATTCGCGAACCCGGTAAAGGGCTGCATCCTTGGACGATCAAGATCTAGGAGGAGATCAGATCGATGGTTGGAAATAGTTTTGCGAATCAAAGATCTGTTGAGGTGGCATGTGGCGGAGTTGGAGGCCACAGGGGCTATTGGAAGGCAAAGGATAAAGAGATCTACGGTGGAGAATTAATCGTATAGGGTGGATGGCTTGCGTGGCTCCATCACTATCATAGCTATAAGGGTGATATGGCATATTTATATTATAAAATGCCCGCCTACAAGGAGATTCGCATCCCATTTGTCCCATGTGCATCGAAAAGCGAAAGGAGTGGACCATGTTGAACTGACCATCCAACCAAAAGCTTAGAATCCCACCTAGCTGTCAAGTGACCAGGTAGGCCGTCTACTTCCACCATAAACTATTTAAATGGCTGGATCTATGGAGCCTCCAGGTTTTGAACCCTTTAAGACAATTGACCTGGTAGAAGATAAAGGCTGTGAGGTTTTTGACACCATGATGATAAATTGTTCCATAGATGTTGCTAAGGATAGATTGGAGGTTTTTAGGGCTAGATAGGTGGATGTCCACAACGTTTACCTTTCCTTGTTTCACTTATTTACAACCAATCAAACGCTTAGTTTCCCTGAATTCGTAGACTGGTGTGCTGGCCATTTCTCCCCAGATCGAAGAGCAATCCTAGATGCCTCAAACTCCAAAATTCTGTGCTATATAGATTCCCCCACTGTCAGGAAAGCCCTAGCTGTTCCAGAAGAATTATGTCAAAAATACCAAAGTTTCAGAATGGAAAACCTGATCTAGCATTTCCGTCAAGCCCTAGCTAACCTCAAGCAGAGCTTTTATTATGCCTCCCTACTGCCAAATACCTCCTTTCAAGGCACATCTTTTCCTGGTGAGGCCGACCTGTTTAAAGAAGAGTCAAGATTTGTTATTTCTATGTTGGCTCAGTTCCTAGGGATAAAAAGTGACCAATATATAACTGAGCCTCTAATTAGTTTACTGTTTGTTATAAGCACTTGTCCCATTGAACCAACAGAACCCAATTCGCTTGCCCAGCGTGCTTGCCTAAAATTGGATGAAGCATTAGCAGGCAGCATCCACTCCTAGCTCATAGATTTCCCTAGGACAAGGTTTTTCAGGTTCTAGTCTTACTTGTTGAAAATGTTCCTAGCAGCAATTGAAGAAAACCTACAAGTGCTAGAGATGCAGCTTACTAACGAAATGCACTCTTATTACAAAACCTTTATCAAGGACCTTATGGCTGAGATCTATTTTGTTTTCTTCCAAAAGAGACTCCCTAGGGTGCTGCCAGAGATGAAGGACTTATTGCATCCATTCATGGAGAAGAGGGTTGGAGATTGGTTTTTACTAAAGCATGGGACTGTGATTAGGGTCTATGGTTTCTCCCATGCCCCCTATGTGCTACTTGCCTTCCTAACCCCCAGAGTACTCACCTTGGAATTGATAAGGAAAAAGCTGAAGGTAGAATGTGAACACTTTCTGGATGACAGGAAGTCATCTGACACCAGTTTCCCATGGATGTTGGGTTCTTTCATTGTAAAAAACAAGGCAGCCCTCCCAAGGATTGAGCTTACAGGCTTGGGTGAAAGGGAAAATTGGTTAGAATATATTGACAAACGTCAGATGGAAATAGACCCACCAGAAGACGACTCCTATGTACACTTCCTTTTTCAAAGCAGCAAATCATTGGTACCTGTTTCTCCTAGCCTGATCCCATCGGTATCAGTAGCTATACCCGTTACCATTGTTTCAGAAAATCTATCAAGCCAAAAGGTGGTGACCCCATGGATGTGGACAGTAGTGCAGAAATATCCTCAAAGAGGAAAAAGGTGGAAGATTTTGGGCAACAATTAGTAACAGTGAAAGCAGGGCAGCCCAAGAAAAAGCAGGTAAGATTCCTGGTGCCATCTTTTGAGGTTAAGGAGCATGTGTTAAACAAAACACCTGCTGGACCAGTAGCACCGAGCATAAGCTAGGCAGAGTTCCTGGAGGAATATGAAGAGATCCCAGAGAACATATCAGAAGAAGCTAAATTGTATGCTGATGTGAGAAAAATATCCAAGAAGGATGTGGCCTTGGTGGCGAGCAGAAACTTTGCCCAGAACACCATAAGTCTTTCCTTAGCCACCAAAAATAAAGCCACGTAAATAAAAGTAAATCTGGAAGACATCCTAGTACCTGATGCGATCAATCTACATAAGGAGACCGGTGAGGTCATCTACAACAAGTTGTTGAAGTCTTCCCTAGAGCTATCCAAGGTTCAGGCCAGTAAAGCCAAAGTGAAAAGCAGTTGGGATTGGAAAAGGTGGAGAACAAGATCCTAAAAGCACAAGTGAAAAAGTTCCAAGCTTCACTATTGGCCACTGAGACCGAAGAGGACAAAAGGGCTAGCATTCAGAAGCTATTAGATGAAAAAGATCAAGAAATCCTGTCACTGAAGAAGAAATTAAAGATTCCAGCTGCCCAACTGGTGAATGCACCTGAAATTGCATAGCTAGAAGAGGAAAAGGAAGAGCTTCAAGGTAAGTTGACTAATTGCAAAGCCAAGCCATTAGAATTTGAAGAAAGGGAGAAAAAGTGGCAAGAGGATATCAAATTGATAATGGACAGTGAGGAATCCTTAAAGGTTAAGGTTGAGGAGCTTGAGAGGAAGTTGAAAGAGAAAGAGCAAGAGATAGAAGCCATGACTACACCCTCAATAGCATCTGGAGATTTTTCCTTTGTAGGGAAAATAGCCAAGGCTAATTTGGATGATACAAAAGTAACCATACTGAAGAAGCGGAATGCCAACCTCAGGACCCTGAAGGACACTTCAGAAAAAGAAAGGGAGGCTTGGGGAACCAAGTACTAGGCGATGCAGGATGAGTATGATAAGTTGAAGCAGCAGGTTGTAGGGCAAGGTGCATTGCAGGAAGCAAAGAAGATCATCTGGGATTATGTTATTGTAAAGGCAGAGGAGCTGAGGCCATATTTGGACTTCATGGTAGATAAGGAATCTATAATCAAGATGGCAAGGTCAGCTGTCACAGTTGTAAATGAGAAGCTAAACAAGAAACCTATGGATTATGCCCAGAATGCAATAGAGTTCTTAAATGGTCTGTCTGAAGAGCAGATTCAAGCAGCCAATATAAAGGACAGAGTGGCCACAATCATCTGCGCTAAAAAGGTAATACTCAAGCACCATCAAGTGAACACTATCCAAGCAGGGACAGACATCCTGGCTAACCAAGTGAAGCTGTTCAGAGAGGCGTTTGATCCATTATTTAAGAAGGGTTTTCCTATGTTTTGGGAAGAAGATGGAACCATGAGAACAAAGGAAGGATATCAAGGCAAGCTATGGGAGTGCAGGTGGACTAGGAATGATTTTTAGATATGGAGCATCCTTTGGCAGGAAAGATGGTGGTAGAAAAGTTGACAAAGGACTATGAGCTAGTCTCGACATTTAAAGAAGCTCATACACTCCTCGTGGGCTATTCATACAAGGAGCATACCGAAATGAGTGTTTGGCTTAAAGAGATTGCCTCAGATTTACCAGCAGCCGAGCAATGGAAACTCATTGAAAAATATGGAAAGGCCAAACTGAAGCTGAGTGCATGAAGAGTCGAAGATAGTGGAAGCAATCAGCTAGAGGAGCAGTCGCCAGAGCATTTTGTCCTTTTTGTTAGAGTCTGTTGTCATCTAGTAAAAATTATTAGTAAATTTGTAAAAGATAGTTGAGCTAGTTTTGCCAACTTTGTCATTTTGTTGGAGTGGCGAACTTGTTGCATAGGTGTCACTAGTTTTGTAACTATTTTCTGTTAGAAGAAGTTGATCCTGAGGCTCAGAAGATCTTTATAAACAATGTAAAAGAATGCCAAAGGGTTGAAAATTTTGGGGAACCCATGGATTGCTCTGTGTTGAGTATTTTTGACTGTTTTAATAAAATTTGGCAAGGCCTTACAGGCATTTTCTCTCCAGGATTCATGTGTTATTGGTCTTACAGTCTGTTTCTTCTTTTCCTTATGTGAATGTTTCCTTCTCTAGTTAATCCATATTGTCATGTTGTTCATGCTCGGATAAGTGTAGTATCATAATAGAATTAATAGTTATTATGCTCTGTTCTTTTGATTCCAAGCATTCATAACCAGTTTCTACTAAAATTGATATAGAATTCATAACCATATGCTCTATATTGATGGATTGTTCATATTTTTTCTTCTAAATCATCAAATTAAAAGCACTTTGATTATGAGTTGGTGGCTTCCTTGCCTCTGAGTGGGTTTGTTTGCAAAGCATTGTCATGATATTCATTTTCTGTCTATTTTGACTCCACTGCCGAATGGATACCTATTTCGTTTTCAACCAAACAACAATCTAATCTCAGTTCTAATAATTTATCTGGCTTTATTAAACCTATTTGTGAGAGATCCCTCTCTGGACGATAAGAAGCTAGCTTATTCCTCCTTAAGTGGTTCTGTGGTTACCCCATTTTGACCTCTTTGCAACCTTGAGGAATGATTTGGGTGCTAAGACATAGCATCCATTTCTTCATGATTCAGCTTGAACCCACTGACTAACCACTGTTGGTGTGGGTCTCTTATTTCTTGCACATACATGTGGTGGGGCCCAACCTTGAACTTTTCCACACTAAGATATTTGGCCACAACGACTTCGTCGATGCGTGGTATCTGAACCACATAATATCACAAAGCTTCCAACTGCATGTATAGTGAGATATTGCTTTCCTACTCACGAGTCCTTATGTTAGAAAACAAAAAGTTCATATACCACGAGTCTTGTCATGGGCCAATTGGTTGCATACCCTGATAGTTTGTTGGTTCTTCCCACCCAACAAATGAAATCAACAACACCAACCATGAATATGCGAACGATGAACCATTGTCCTATGCATCTACACAATCCGCTGGAAACTCATTAAGTAGAAAGGTTTCCCCATTCATTTGCACACCTTGGGCACACTACTCTGTTGCAACAATGAAAAAAGAAGTGACTTGGTTCGGTCAAACCTTTTGTAGCAACTTAGTGGCTAACAACTTTGTAGTGAATCAAACAACATGGTTTCTTATAGAGGCCACATCGAAGCCTCTATTTCATTTCGACAATTTATACTTCTCATTCATTCTAGTTGTGATATCATGATCTCTTTATTTCTCGAAACAATACTGCAACGGGTCCAACCCATCCTTAGGCGTGCCCATAATATTGGAAATTAGGTCTTTATCTATTGACACCTTTGTCTCCAACCATAGGCATCCTTTGTGCAAACAAAATAATAATTTCTTTACACATGTGTTCGCTTTCGTAGTTCGACTGAAGAGGGGAAGATGCAGTAATGGTAAAAGATCGGCTTTGGCCACGCCAAGAGCCCACTAGTGTGGTTATAGTTCCACCAGATTCCATTCAACTCAAACCATAGTCCTCATGTAGTGCGTGTATTTAAAATTAGGAAAATTTGTGACATTGTGGTCGACATATGACAACTTCGATGTTCCTTAAAATATCTGCTTGAACCATGACGCCCTTCGACACTGGAACAATCTTTAACTGGTACCGTGCATTCTTCGACAACTTTACTGGTTTCTCCCTCGAGTTCTCTGGAGGGATATAATTTGGTAATATAGATGTAGATCCCGATGCAGATGTTCCCACATCATGGTGCGCCTCCATTCTTGAATTTGGATTCAGATGGTTCGTATGTCATGTTTTCCTCGACTAGTAGAGACAGAGCACGACATCATAATTTTTGGCTGGTCAGGACTAGTAGAGGCAAAGCATGACATCATAATTTCCTTTATAGACCCCTGAACCTCACTTCCAGCTGATAGACCGACTTGCATTGTAGTAATTTTTCACTTAATATCCACTCAATAGGCTGAGGATCAGCTCCGTTTCACTCACTATGCTGCAACCCCTCAAGTCGCAATGAATAACGGCCAGGGGGGTTTAAGTTTACTTCCACATGCGATTTGTCTGTCATTCGTGATGTGACTTGAATGTACTCGATCTTCCAATGATGATGGTGGCAGTGGAGGATCTATTTACACACTTCAGTATTTTTAGTAATTAATAAAAAATTCCTAGTAACTCTACCACTACATCCACCATAAAAGCAACAATAAATGCGAAATAAATGCAACTTCGACTGGTGGATCATTCTGAAACTTCAACAAATCAGACTGCGATAGACCAACAAATTCCTCTTATAACTGCGACACAAAAAGAAGTAGGGGTTTTTGAGTGATAGAAATAGCACTTTGATAGACCACCAACTTGCAACAACTGGAAGTTGGGGTTTCCGAGCAACAAACAAATAGAACCTTTTCAGAATGATCTCGATAGAAGAACCTTAAGATGCTAATAACTTGGGGTTTCCATGAAGCTACAACAGAACTATACATCGAAATAGACACTTCAACATAAAATAAACTTGGGGTTTCCAATATATATATATATATTTCTCTATGTACAAACATGAAATTAGAGATATTTACTTCAACAGACCACATTTGTCCCCATAGGGATTCAGCTGGCTGCTATTCACCAATCCATGGAGGATTTCACCATCTAACTTTTGTAGCTACACCGCACCTCCTTGTGTTGTAAAGTTAATAACATATGGCCCTAGCCAATGCATCTGTAACTTACCAGGATTTTTGAAAAATTTGCTATCATAGAGGAGAACTAGCTCTCCTCGCTGAAAGTGGTTCTTAGTAATATGGAGATCATGCCAGGATTTTTTTCGATCTTTTTTCACTTGCTAATGAAAAACTGCAACAAATCTATCCTCTTCCAACTGAAGTAACTATGCCAACCTCTCTTCGATAGCACCTGTATGAGTCATGCCAGTGAAAGAAATTCTTAAAATAGGTACAATGTACTCCATAGGCATCACAACCTCATGTCCATACACCAACTTGAAAGGTGTCTGTCTTGTAAACCTATTACACATCGTTCTTTAAACCCACAAAATTGCAGGAATCCTTAAGTCCTAGTCATCATGGTTCACATTACATACTTTTGTTAGTGCATGTTCCAAGATCTTATTGAATGCGTCGACAGTTCCATTTGCTTGTGAATGATATGGAGTACTCTTGCGATGGTAAACATGGAATTCTTCAGTGAGAGAGTCTATAGTCTTATTAACAAAATGTGCACCCTGATCACTCAATAATACCCAAAGACATCCAAACCTGGTGATGACATTTTCAAACAAAAATCGTGCATCAGTCATAGTAGTTCAATCTCATACTAGTGCAGCTTCATCCCATCATGTAAGATAATATGTCGCAGTAATAATGTACCTAGCACTATTCCTTTTTCCTGGTGGGTTAATGGGTCCCACACAATCAATAGCCCACTTGTCAAATGTATGCCTTGTAACCTAAGGCACCAATGGAATCTCATCTCTCCTCGACGACTTTCTAATTCTTTGACACATGTCACAGTTTTAACAATATTCTTTAGCATCTGTATGAAGGGTTGACCACCATAATCATGCTCTTAAAATATTATGCATTGTGTATTTTCCTGCATAATGACCACCTGACACTCCATCATGGGCCTCAACTAAGATGATTGGTCGCTCGTGCTCCACAACACAACGAAACAATACTTCATCCGGTCTAACTTATACAATTGACCAAATATCAACTTGTAGTCTGTAGATTTGACAACCAACTGCTTTTTTTGGGAAGTCATGTATCCTTTTGGCACTGCTCCTGTGGAAACAAATGTCATAATATATTGAAATTAGTCATCGACCATTCTTACGGAAAAGATCTGTGCATCTAGGAGATTATCTTCTAAGCAATTTGGTTCTCCACCCGTTTCCAACCTCGACAGATGGTTGGGGCCTGCATTCAACCTTCTGGGCTTGACAATGATCTAAAAATGATATTCCTGAAACAATAATAACCATCTACATATCTCCCCCCCCAACACTAGATTGCTGACTAGGTACTTCAAAGCAGAGTGATCTGTAAACATATTAAAATGACCGCCTAACAAATAATGCCTAAAATTTTGTAATGCATACACCATGGAAAGTCCTTCCCTTTCCATCGTAGTATGATTTCTTTCTACAGTGGATAGTTTCCTGCTAATAAATGCAATAGGATAGTCGATAGAACCCTCACATGGCTGAGCGATAATTGCACCCAGAGTGACAGATGAAGCATTGACATGAACATGACATTATTTTTTCCAATCAAGAAATACAAAAATAGGTTTTGTAACCATTTTATCCGTCAACAGGTCGAGACTCTGCTGGCAGTCTTCATTCCAATGAAACTTTGCATACTTCTTGAGAAATTTTTCCATTGGTGTTGTAATTTGAGCATAGCCTTTGATAATTTTTTTGTAATAGCCTGTGTGACCTAGAGTTGTCCTCAATTGTCAAACTGAAGTAGTGGAGGTAGATCAACTATAATAGCAATCTTTGCAAGATCCACTAACAAACCTTTCTTTCAAACTACATGTCCAAATAATATGCCAAATGGAGCACAGAATATGCATTTATTCAAATTCAAAGATGTTTGATACTGTCTATAGCATTCTAACATCAACCTTAAATTTTAAATATGATTTTTAAGCAATCCTTATATTGTCTAGTCATCAAAATACTTTTCTAGAAACTTATAAATGAATTCCTTAAATGCATTGAAAACTATAAGTGAGAAAATTGAAGGGGTGTTCTTTATGCCAAAAGGCATTACCGTGTACTGGAGGCAACCCCATTCTGCCACAAATGTTGTTTTATGTCGATCCTTCTTGGCAATCTTGATTTGATGATACCCGAAAAATCCATATTTGAACGAATAGGCCTCCTGACCTCTGATGCTTTCAAGCACTTCATCTGTAAATGGGTTGGAAAAGGGTCACGTAGACAAGCATCATTCATTTTCTGCAAGTCAACACAAATCCTAATCTCCCCATTCTTCTTGTATTGGACTACCATAGTACTGATCCATTTTGATTCTTCGACATGCTCAATAATACCTACATCAAGCATTCTAGCGAGCTCTGCTTTGAATTTTTCCTTATATCATGGATTCAATCATTACGTCCTTTGCTTAATGGGATTGGTGCCAGGTTTCAATGGGATTTTCATTTCACCCAAGTTGCCAGCAATACCATTCATTTCTGAAAACTTAGTAGGAAAAAAGTCTTGAAATTCATGCAACAGATCAATAATTTTTCCCACTATTTCATCATCCCAGTAATCTCCTATATTTGCAAACTTTGGATTTTCAGGAGAGACTATATTTACTTTTATTTTTTTATCTTCAATGGCTTTAGAAATTTGTCAGATGTAGTCTCAGGTCCCTTCAAGTCATGACTTCCTTCAGTTTCTGGAATATGAATATCACTCGGATCATCATCCTTTGGTCCTCCACTAATGTTGTAACACTCCATCATTTTCTCCACTCTCGTGTTCCACTGTGGCAGGTTACACATTGGTCCAGGAAATTCTTCAAATAAAATTTCCTTAATAATCTGTAGAGTCACATCTATTGTAGAAATTTCATCCTCATAGTTGAATGTCTGTTTGAAGCTCATTGTCATGGCGTCCCAATCCGCAATTCCTTGTCATATCTCCAACAACATATACCAATTCCTGGATATAGTGTCAAGTGTATGAATAAAAATATGTACCCACTCTTGCTTGGGTAAATTATACAAAATTGCACTACATGTAGTGAAATGATCAGCAGGGCTAGTCATCCCAGTATACTTCTCACCAATATAGGGAATTCTTTCACCAAATCGAATTTGTAAATATCTTCAACATTGCGACCAACGAATTATAGTTTACTTATGCACAGTCCACCACCTAGTAAGGGTGGATTTCAGAGCAACCTCCAACGCTAATAAGTGTTGTTGTTTAGGTACCTGGTCTTCAAATTCATCAATAAAATTTTCCACATTAGGAAAACCTTCGTAAATAGGAATATTGCATACCTTTGTTCCAACCCAATGCAATGATTTTTTCACACAGGCACACCTTTGCATTGATACTTCACGTAACCTATTCTGCAAGTTCTCCAGAGCTTCGCCAGAATCAGATGAACAAGAACTAACACTCCGCCAACTGAGCGTACCATATGCTGTATGATTTTAATAGTCATTTATCCTAGAGTGTATACTATAGATGTTGTCAAGATCTTGAGCATCATAACATCCTTTGACTGGTTCGACATACCATTGTGGATCCCAAGTGTGACAACTCTAATCTCTTCATTTTCAAATGTTACTAATATCTTCTTAAAATTGATAATAGTCTGATTTTGTATCGCCCAATCAATCCCCAATAGTACAGGACACATATTAGTTCCAACGAGAATTTCAATCACTTCGAATTCTACAAATGTTCGCAGTCCCTCCACTTAGATAGGGACCCCAACCATTCTATCAAATGGTATAACTTTCTGTTGATTGGCCAACCATAACTGGATAGGCGACCATACTAGATTTGGCATACCCATATTTTCTGTGTCTGTTTGGTCAGGATGTTGACATTTGAACCCAAATCTAAGATAAAAAAAATCCATGTCATAGTCACCAATCTGTGCATTAAGACGCAGTTCCCGACTAGTCTTAATCCTTTTTTGAACATGATTGACAACCCTTTCGGATCTCACTTCTTCCTCAGACTCCTCGAGTAACTTTTGCAATTCCATTAATGCATTCCCATCTTTAACCAAAGATAAACAACTTTTTAGGAAAGAATGGAGAGCACTTACCTTACCTAGATTATTCTTTGGTACAGACCTCTCGAAGAGAGGTGGCATTTCTTATAAAGTTCCTTCTTCAATAATGGGAGGTGGGGAGGATATCGTCGACGAACCCTTCACAAATTCGTTACGAGATTCAAAGAATATTCCCTTTTCCTTCTGAACATCAAACTATGGTGACTTCTGGGCTACTGGTCTCACTCTCGGATATGTCGGATTATTACAACTATTCTTATCTCCACTCATCATAGCTCCCCCTCTTGTTACTACAATGATAGTAGGCTGGTTCGATCATGGTTTCTGTTGAGATATTCTGTACATTTTGATTCTAATTCTGGTTCTAGTTATGATTCTGCTTTCCTTCCATTTAGCTATAAGCTGTGGAAAGTCTTCAATGGTATGATCTAGTGATCTGCAATTCGTGCAAGTTGTGGAAGGATGTGGACACTCTCAATCATAATGTCCAGGTGTACCACAATTATAACATGTGACTTGTCCTCTACCCTGACTAAATCCTCCTCATCCACGGCCTCTGAATCCACCTCGCAGTTGATTGAACTGTGAATCATTTCTCTCAGCTTGAACTTCTCCCTTCATAAGAAATATGTATGGAGTATGCTTAGTGAGCAACTAGTATGCTCGAAAAAATTTCTCATCATGTCCGAAAGAGCGACAGAACTTACATCATAAATTCCAAGGAGTACTCACCATATTCTGTAATAAGTAGCATTCTTCCGGCCGATGTCCTTTAGTCTGAAAAATTCTACACCATACAACAATATTTAATTATCTCGAATTACCAACATCGAGATAATCATAAAATGTTGTACATTGATCTTTAAAATGTCCATCCTCCTTGTATCTAGTGCACCAAATATATTCTTGCTTTTCTTAACCTTTCTTGATATCTTGAATATGAATAGATAAGGTTACTAACTATGACTATATTTGATCCATACCAGCTTCAGTATCTCTGATAGGAAATGATTCTAACTTCATAGCCAACTCCAAGGCTTTTGTTTGACACATCATAATCTTAGGTTTCATGAGTGGGACTCTAATATGGGGTAATAACGCAACGATGAACCATTCCTTATGGTGTAAATTATTCATCGAAAATATTGCATGAGCCATTAAAGTTTTAAATTGCTGGTCGAAGTCCAAAATAGACTCATTCGATGCTTTCTTGATCTCCTTCAACTCGGTAATGCACTGAGATTTAGAGTTTAGTTTCTTGAATTCAATATTCAATCCCTCCTTGACCTCTGCTAAGGTCTTCGTAGGTTGAGTACCAGTAACTTCGAAAAATTTCATAAACTAGTCTAAGGTGCGACCCCTAAAGGTCGTGATCAACTGTGCTAACTTGAAATTTCCATCTTGTACTTGTTTTATAGTCTAAACCGCATTGCATAAAAACCAGTGTTGTTATGGATCTTTAGCTCCATTCCCATTAAAAGTAGGAAACTTCATGTCATCCCCAGCCATTCTGGGCCTTTGGGGTCTTGGGTGATTCACTCGTCGAAGTATTATTCTGACTATTGCTGCTAGTATGACTAGATTGAAAGAAATGTGAAGAATTACTAGGTCTTACCTTAGTCTCCTGGGATGTACTCGGGGTCGTGGGTATCTCATAGCCTCAGATCTAGAACGATTTTGTAGATCCTTCTTCGTCCTTGGAGATGAGATGGTACTCGTCTTCCTCATCACTAGAATCCTCATCGAGCTATGGTATTGGTTCGTATTCTCTTCCTTCAGTCGCACTGCAACCCTTCTTTCATGTCAGAGTGCTCCTCCTCTTGTTAGACCGAAACCGTCTCCCACTCCGCAAAAATCCACACTCTTCATCTAATTCAATTTCTTCTCCCATTATCATTTCATCTCATCCCATTTATCCATCCAACCCTTCCTCCATACCATACCCATGCCCACCGTGCACAATTGTTCTACTCGTCAGATTCCATTTGCATGACACCCTTTTCACAAAGTAGCTTCCTGATCGATAGGTTCGACGACTTGAGGTACTTACCGCATGAAACTTCAAATAAATCACGTTTTGTTGCACTATATGACTTAATAGTTTCAAAAGAAAATTCAGTAATGTATCCCTCCACTGCATTGTCCATCCAATAATCTACTGCACACGAAATCTTATTATTCACGTCTTTTAGTCACTGTATCAATGTTGGCATCCACCGTCGATGTTCACCTCCTTGGAAATTTTTCTTCTGCTCAGTCATCCTTGCTAACCATTCATACAATATCACAAGGAACTCACCAAATAAAACCTCATGAATATTAGTAAAAATATACTTATCTAACAAACCTTTGTCATTCAACTGTGGATGGTTGTTCTATTCCTTTGTGAATTCTTCATGCTGTTAATCTACCCAATCCTGGATCTTTGGTTCAGTCGGATGCCAAAACATTCACCCTTCACACAAATCTAGGTACCGACAATGGAACCATTTGTTGGCACACTTCTACATCAACCAGGGTTCAAACATTCAACAAAATAGAAACAAACACCATTACCACATATACCGGCCCGAAAGGGGGTTCAATCCCTTTCGACAACACCTATAGAGCAGATGAATTCTCACCTGAAGTACCTATGGAGTCTGCACGAAACATATTTCTGTAGGACGAAATGGGAATAGCTCGACATGCAATATATTCATCCTACAACCCACTAACATCGACCAATCTAGAATAATGATACAATCAGAGCTTCAACACATTCATCACTTCGACAAAACCCATGACATCGCCAGAATGACATAACTTAAATTGTATTCTTCATTCATATTACATATGATTATCTTGGTCATGCATTCATCTAATCATTCATACAGAGGAAAGAAACATATATCACATATCGCATCACACATCACAACACATAAAGACACCATGTTTAACGTGGAAATCCATCCTGGGAAAAACCACGGAAGCACTTGTCCTTATTATGAGTCACAACCAAATAAGCACTTCAGTTAAGACTTACATATTTTTTTATCACATACAGTGGATCTATGCACACATCCTGCAAATCAGCGACTCAGCTTCTCCCACATAACTCTGACAGATATGGCATAATGCTTCATTACAGACTCAAAATATGCTCTTACATAATTGACTTGACAGTAACAAAACTAGTAACCATCTGTAACCAACTCGAACCAACCCAAAAATATTCCCTTATTACATATTTATAGGGAGCACCTAGCTTTCCCCGCTCCCACTAACCCACTAACTTACTAACTTACTAACCAACTCATTATTACAATGTGGACCATTTCTAACTAACTGACTCGACTCCGACCATTTGACTTGTTCTACATAACCGTTTTCCCAAATTCTTGGTCGCTTCATCGGAGTCGACCACTTCGCCAAACCAATTCCGTCTTTCCTTTCTCCACACCAAAACTATTTCCACCAAAATTGGTACCTCCAAAACACTATGCCCAACAAAAGACTTAAGGAAATCACATACCATATACTGTATTTATGACACCTATTACATTTGAGTATTGGAGCTCCCTAATAGTCGAGGGCATGGACATAATATTTTTCTCCTTTATGCAAAAGAATATTATCAACCAATCCTTCCCTTAAATACAAGACTACAAATATTTTAGCCACCGTTATCCACCCTTTATTAAAAAAAGACTTGTTTGCTTCTTTAAATGTACCCAAGGAATTACCAACAGCCCAGAAAATTCTTCAGACGAAAATTCAATAAGTAAATTCAATAGTTTAACCCATAACCGAATAAGGTGACTCCTCTCCATAGGAGCATCAAATAGACGAGACCACCATTTAAGCTAGAGAAATGCAGAACCCCACCACCAAGATCCATGTACAATTTGTTTTGCGTCTGAACCTGATTTGAAGCGAAAAGTGACCATCCATGAGACAAAGTAAAATATTTCAGCACATAATTGAACTGAGATCCCCGAACCTTAGACTCCCACTTCTTTAAACCTTCATCTCCAATTATTCTACCTACAAACCTCCCAAGAAGAACTGTTTCCGCAACCATCACAACCTCATTAATTTTAATGTCTTCACCTACCAAAAGATTGAAAGGTTTTATCTTGAACTTAATAACTCTCTTCTTCTTACGGGATAAAGAAACACTTTCAAACAGATTGTTCTTCACTTTGTCAAACACTCAATTATTCATAGAGGACTGAATCAAGTCTCCAAAAAGATTCGCTAAATAAAATTTCGATCCAATAAACCCTTTCCCAGAAAATGATTGCCGCTCATTCAAATCCTCTGGCCCAAAGAGAAATGCATCATTAATGTCTTTTAATGACCCATAACAACCACCTTCCTATTGAATAGTATTCGAGCAGTCTAAACCATCCAAAACCACCTTTAAATGCTCCTTGAGATTTCCATTCCGAAATTTTGACAAAACCTCTCCAAGAGTACCATACCCAGGTGCGAATCACTCCCGAAAGTGCCTACTATCCATAGCAAATATCATTAGAACTAATTAATTTTCCATATATATATTCGGAGTGTTGTTTTGCAGGTACAATTTCAACATGGATTTGACAACGGTTCCTCTTCTCACTCCATTGACATGCTATTTAGAGTGGAAATTGAAGCTGGTTGCATCTCTAAAGAGACAAGGTCTCTATGATGTATCTATTGGTATCGTTGAAGAGCCAATATCCTTTGAATAGAAATATATTTGGCTAAATGACTATGATAGAGCATTTAGAGCAGTGTGTTTGGCAATATCTCCAAACATTCGTTACCTTATTGATATTGCTGAATACCCAAAGAATCTCTGGAAAAATTTGGATAGAGCTTTTGGAAAGCACAATGAGGTTCATACAAACAATATGGAGAAAGAATCCAGCACATCCTTACATGTTCTCCATCTTAATGTCTTAGCCTCAAACCTCTCTTTTGAATTTGTGCAAGATGAACAAGAATTTATGGTAGAACCGCAAGTTCGAATTGGTGAAAGTCTCCTTGAAGTGACTCCTTCTCCTATTGCTGTAGAAGTTTAAGAGAATTCTGATTTCTCATCTTCATATGTAGTTGATCCAAGAGAATACATTGGAACCTACATTGTTGGAGAAGAACTCTCCAACCATATCTCATATCATTCTTTAGATTGTGAGGACGATAATCTTGTTGTGGCAGATCATTCACACCCTGAGTCTTCTCTAGAATATGTTCAAGAGAAATTTGATTTCTCTTCTTCCCATGAGTTTTTTGGTTCAAATTTTGGTATGCATATTGGTGATTAGGAGACTATGACTCAGTTTTAAGTTGCATTCTCTCCCACTATTTTTCTTCCTATCCATTGCTATAGCATGACACGTGCATTTCCTCCATGGATTACTGAAGTTGGAAACATATATCTGCTTGGGTTCAGGTCTCAACCACTTCAAGAGTCATATGGAGCTGATTACAACTCTCTTGTTTTGAAGTTGATGTTTCAAGACTCTTCATTTGGTTTTGATCTCACCCCTGTTGGTTCAAAGGATATCTCAAAGGACCATCTACAAGCATTTGGAGTTGAACTCCGAACCCCATTGTTCTCCTATGATTCTTCTATTTGAAATTTTGAGGATCATTAGCCAGTTGTTGCAACTCATTCACACTTAGATCCTCTCATTGGTTCAAAATTTGGCGTGTCATTGGATGATGGAGGTAAAATTGTAGTATGGAGTTGTTGCACTCACTCTCATGTCATGCTTCCTATCCACTACATGATTTTGATTAGCACATGTTCTCAGAGTTGCATAGAATATGGCGGACACAACCATTTTCTTGGGATTGATTCTCAAGCTTATAAAGACTCATTTGGACCTAATCTCAAGAAGTTCAAGCCTAATGAGCATCTACATATATTTGGATTTGTTCTCACCATGTTTGGTTCAATGAGCAAGTTCAAGGAGATTCCAGATTCACTTGATTCCATTGGTGGATAAATTAAGCACATGTTTTTGGAGCATGATCATCTTCTTCCAAAGAGGAAGATACCTATAGAAATCTATTCAAGTATCACACCTACTTGAGTTTGGAGCAGTTTATTTCTAGTGAGTTTCATGTCCATTTTGAGGGGAGGTTTTTCCCTTGTGGTTTTCCTCTTTTTCCTTGGTTGATTGGACAAAATAATTTGTAAAGGGTGACCATAAACGTTTGTTTCTTGGGAATTAGATACCACCATCTAATTAACTTAATTGCCACCATGCAGAACTTAGAGACCTTAGTATATATGTTTGGTTGATTCCTAGCTGTTTAGACCATGGTAGTTGTTGTTCCTAGTGCATAACTTGACCACCAAGTGATGTTTATCCACAAGTGCAGTCCACTTTCTGCTTTTAAAGTAGATTTTATGAGGCAGAGCACTCATCTAGCTTTATCCATCTTTATTATGCTTTTATTAGATATACAACCGCTTTTGCTCTACTTTTCTCATGGATAAGGATGAGCAAGTGTTCTTTGGTAACTTTGGTAATTTTGCATGATTTTTCCTAAACTCTTTCCATCTTTTTTCTCCTGAAAATCCACTCAGTTACTTTTTTTTATCACTCATGTCCTTTCTAAGCCAACTTATCCAATTGATGATCATATAGTATGCGTTGGAGTTAGTAAGTTTTCATAGATGGAGATTTTTCCTAAGTCTAATACTACCAATTGTGAGCATTTAAAATTGCCTCCATAGCATTCAAAATTTTCCTTAGGGATGTAGTATTTAATGTACTCTTATTGTTCATTAATATGATGATGGATTTTTACTCATAGTGAGTTATTTGTTTTATGTTTCCATATCATTCTTCTTCTATATTCTGTGCAAATATCTGTTGCAATTCTAAGTGAAGATTACATTGTGCTTAGATCCTTAGATATGGAATTTATTGCATGGCATCAAGGCCATAGAATTCTAATAGAAATATCAGGACATGTATGAGCCAAATACAAAATGCTACCAACTAATTGATGGTACAAGGTAGCATCGAATTCAAGTGTAGTGCAAGTGGAAGAAAGTTTGAATCATGACTGGAAGGGATATGGGGCTGGTTTACAATCGTCCATGTGAAAGTGAAAAAGAAGGTCACAAGCATACTTAGACATAGAAAGAAAAATTCCTTCTTTGGTTAGTAGGGCTTAGAGGCCAAGAAAATAATGCAAATGTCTCAAGTATGTCATTTCAAATTTCTTCTTAAGGATGGATTTCACATGGGTTAAAAGGTTATGGTAGTTACCAAAGTTCATCAACATAAGGAAAAAGGATGATGAGATGGTTTCCTACTTTCTTGGTATAGACATTGGAGTTAGAATGACATCAAGAAAAACTAGTGTCAAGGATAATGTTATCCATTTTGGAATACCAAGGTTGAGGATCTTGGTATAGACAAGTCTTGAGTAATTCTGAACATAGCCAAGAGGTTGTTCCATGTAAATTTATTCCTTCAAATCGCCATGCGCAAAGACTTACTTGGCATTCATTTTGTGTACCTCCCATTTATGTGAAGGGATAAGGTCAAGAACAAGGTGGATGGATTTCATTTTGGTGATAGGGGAAAATGTTTTATTGTATTTAATTCCTTCAACTTAAGAAACTCCTTTAGCAACTAACCTTTCCTTAATTATTTCAACAATTCAATTGGATGCATACTTATTTCTATAGATACATTTACATCTGGCAAGTTTTCTTCCTTTCAGGAGAGGTACAATATCCCAAGTATCATTCTCCATTAAGGAATGATATTCTTCATTTTTAGTTGTGTCCCAATCAAGATGGCCATAAGCTTGGAAAATGTCTATGGATTATGAGTATTTGAAACTTGATCCAAAATAGAAGAGGCTTGTTGGGACTATGAACATGTTCGACATTGATCTTTGGGATCACCGACAATATCACCATTGTCTTTGCATGTTGTATGGACCCATATTGGAAGTAGTTATGATGTGCAACTAGAGGAAACTGAGCAGGAGGAGGTGGATTTTCATCCTCACCGTCATCATCAGAAGAAGAAGTCGGAGTAGGAACAACAAATAAATTGGGAGTAGAAGGTGGAATGGTTGCTAAAGTTTGAATAAATGCCAAATTAGGCTCACAGGCCAGAGATGGAACAAATGTCGAATTAGGCTCACAAGCCAAGATATTTTCATCAAATTTAACATCTCTGCTAATAATCATGTCATTGGATTTTGATTGAATAAGTCTATAACCTTTTATATCTTCAGAATATCCAACAATTATACACTTCTCACTCTTAGGTTGTAATGATTTATGTTTTTCATTGGGAATTTGAGTCCATGCTTAACTACCAAACACATGAAAATGGCTTGGATTTGATTTAATGTTACTCTATGTGTATTTTGGTGCTATATCTTTTAGAGCCCTAGTGGGAGTGGGATTAACTATGGAATTGGCACAATTAATGACTTCAACCCAAAATTGAAGACTTAACCCCTTAGCTTGGATAATAGAATAAGACATTTCCTTTAATGTGTGATTCCTTCTCTTAGCAACACACTTTTGTTGTGGCGAGTATGGAACAATATGTTTCATTTGAATTTATTTTGCAGTGAAATAAGTAGTAAATTTGTTGTTTGCATATTCGCCTCTATTATATGTTACTAGCTTATGCATTTGATGTCGAGATTCTTTCTCTACAAAGCCTTGTAGGCTAAGAAATTTCCAAATACTTCACTCTTGAGTTTTAAGAATTAAACCCAAGTTCATTTAGAGAATTCATGAATGAAAGTTAAAAAATACTTGAAGCTATAGAAAGAAGCATAAGGATGCATACCACAGAAATCACTATGAAAAATCTACAAGGGGGGCTAGTTGTGCCAAAAGGAAATTTTTTCAAAAATGTATCAATGATGTTTGCCAAGAACACACCCAAGAAAAATACCATCTCTACAAGAGATGAGAGGAATACCAGTCACCATTTTTTTATTACATAATTACATAGTTTTTGTAATGACTGATAATTTAAATGACTAAATAACTCATGCCAAAGTTTGTGTAAGTCATTTCTATGAGAAATAAAAACCGAAGGAAAAGGTGATGAACCAAAGTTGTTGATTCTGTACAGCCTGGTAATATTGTCAACAATTCCAGTTTCTAGGACATGCTCAGGATATTTGAAATCCTTGATTACAACTTGGTGAAGGGTGAACTCTACAGTTACTTTCACTAGAATGAGTGATTTGATATACTAACAACAAATTCTAGGAAATTCTTGGAACACATGATACATTATTGAATTGAACATCATCTAGATGAATTGTTCTAGATCCTAGAACATTAAAAGATCTATCATCACCAACAAATATTTGTTTGATGCTACATTCATAGAGCACAAAAAATGGATTTATCCTTATCCATATGATAATATGCCCCGGAATCAATGAGCCATTCATAGGAATAAGAATAAGAAGAATATGCATTGAATAAAATACAAGAGGAATAAAGTGCATGTCCATGAGAAGTCCAATTAGAAGAAGAGTCAAGTTCAATGTTGTGTTTCTTCATTGTTAATTACAAGGCTTCCATCTTATTGAAACACTTAGATTCCACATGACCATCTTTCTTGCAAAAGTTGAAATGACACTCAATCTTATTACCTTTTGATTTGCTTCCTTTGTCATCTTTGGAAGGATGACCTGGATAAGAGGGTTTGAGATGCTTGCTTTGCTTGTTTTTGTGATGATTTTTCTTCTTGGGAAGCTTTTACTTATCCTTTTGTTGTTCCACCAAGTCATTTCTAGATGTATTGTCATTGATTATCACTACAAGATCTAAGAGCTTATATTTCTCTTGAATCAAAGAATCACAAAAGGATTCAAGAGAGGGTTCTGTATAGTTACTTCCTAAAGCTTCTTTCTTGGAGTAAAAGGTAGATACAAAAACATAATAAGCATGACCAAGCTTAGAAACAATATGATAAATACATTGTCTCTCTTCCTTTTTTTATGTTGCATTTGTTGGAATGTGTAATGTTAATATTGCAAGTGTAATGATGTCTAGTGTGACGTCGTAAGATGTTATGATGTATTATATAGCAAAGGAAGACATAATTCTCTCCATCATATGTAAAAGGAGTTATACCACATGCATCATAGAGTAATATTATCATATTACGTTTCATTAGATAAGGAGGTGGAAAATCATTTATCCCACATGTAGTATGGGAAGTAATTTTTCCATACCTCTAGATATATAATAAAGGTGAAGGAGATCATTTTAGGTAAGTTGAATTCTATTGTGAATAACATTGCAAAATTGTGATAAACATATGTGGGTGGATATCAACTGTAAAATTATATATTTCTAAAGAGTAAAGAAGATCATACCTTCCCATGGATGTTTCCCCACTTGGTATTTTACCACATATATCTAGTGTACTACTTATTTTTCTCTGATCTCTTACTTACTATTTGATGATTTGGTTCTTGTATGTATAGGATGCTAGATTGTGGCTAGACTAGTAGATTCTTTCTATTGATTTTCATGCTAGTAAATTTATTGTTGTATTTTTATGCATATTTCTCAATAATATAACATGGTATTAGACTCTGGTTACTATGTACTACCTTTTTTTTTATAACAAAAACAGGGAAAGAGTATATATTAAAAAAGTTGTGCACAGCCATACAGTACAAAATATATAGTAGTTTTGTCTGAAAGGGATTGTTCAAGAGGGACTGTAATGTCTGCCATCATTCTTTTAAAGGCTCTAATTCTAACCTTCCTGAAACTGTCCAAAATGGTGCTAGAATAAACCCTAATAAACTGATTGTTTAAGAAAATACATAAATACATTTGGCAAAATTGCTACAAAAAGGTGGAACCTGAGCTAGAAATATAACTAACCATAATTCTTGGGATGGATAGATGCTGCATCCAACATTTCCTGATTGACAGTGAAAGATTCATGCACCTGGCTGCTTTGCATCTTCCCTGTCAATACTGATAGGTCTTCCTGAAGAACGTCAACCTTTCCCATGAGCTCGATGAGATTTTTCTCCAGGTCATCGATTCTTGAATCCTGACATGAGAGCTGAGTGATAGTATACATGATGTTCGAAGCCAATTCTTCATTTTGGTTCATGCTGGTGCAGAAAACATCGTAGGTACTGCGAAGAGAGAGTTTGACATCCACCATGGTATGGCTCAGGGCAGCTATGGCTTCCATTACGTTCTGCATTGTGTTGAGACTATTTCGAAGGGCAAACGGGGGTGAAAGAGAGGTGCTGGAGATGGGAGGAGGGGATTCTAAATCGCAAAGGGAAAGCCGATGGAGAGCAGAGCAGGAGAAGTGAGGAGGTCGAGCCATTGCCAAAGATAGGAAGAGAGACGGGGGGGAGGAGTTAAGGTCGGCTCGTGGGAGCTAACAGCAGGGGAGGAGGCCATGTGACAAGCGCGTGGAGGGCGGGAGTGGCATGTGGCAGAAGCAAGGTGAGTCGAGGGGCAAAGGGGAAATGCCAAGGGTAAACCATGAAGACCAAACATTGAGCGTAAAATAAAAGGATAGTCCACACTCCTTAGCATTGGTTAGGGAATGTAGTGGTAGTCCTTAACTCCATTGTGGTAATGAATTTGCCCTATTTCTAGGGTTGCTCCTTTATTAGCCTCAAGGTCAGCTAAACAATTATTTTCTCTTAAGATGTGGAAGAATGATACATTGGAGGGAAGAGAGCAAGAGCTTATTCTTTGAAGGTATCTATGAGCTTTAGTACCTTGTGTAGCATAATCCTTCCTCATAATTTGTATGACATGCTTGGAGTCTCCGAATATTTTGAGTTTGCCTATATTGAGGGAGGAGGCTACTTCTATTGAATGGATAAGTGCAAGCCATTCTGCCTCATTATTTGTTTTCTTGCCAAGTCCCCATGAGAATGCTGCAACTTTGTTTCCTCCAGGATTGAAAAGGATCCCCCTCGCACCTGCCACCCCAGACTATGTATTACCTTCTCTGGTGATTTTTTGTTATTTTTTTTCCAAACACCAAGATCTTTATTTTTTGGGGGGCACTCCATATCTAGTATATTTGCCACTAAATATAGACAACCCTTGTGATTTTTATTTAGATGTGGGAATTTTTCTACATGTTTGAGATTTCTCCCTCAAACCCTAGTCCTCACTATATATTTTTTAGAAATTTAAAGATTATTTATTTATTTATTTTCTGTAGATATGAGTTGAAATCCATTGTGGAATAGCTTTATATCATGTATATATCTTTCTTGCAACAAATTTGGGTGTTTGTTTGTTTCTTCTTGTGTTTTATTGTAGGTTTGCATCAGACAATGACTTCTTTAAATTTTTTTAGTTTCAAACAATTTTAGGGGCACACACACTTTTTATTCTCTAGGGGTGCATACACATGCTCCTTTTCTTCACACGCACCCTATCCACTAGGAAATCACATGGGGATTATTTTTTAGAGAAAACTTTACTGAAACCTTTTTTGTTGTTGTTGTTTATACTGAGGGTTCGTAGATCCGTCAGTAAGGTGTTGAAGGGTTTCATCATTGGTGAGAAACTTCATTGTTATTCACTATTATATTATAGTCATTAGCTTCTTGTATTTTTTTCACATTAAGGTTTAGTTTCTTTTTTATCACCATGAGTTCAGATGTATCTTCTACTCCTAAATTAGTTGGTACTAACTATCTTGGATGGAAGAGAAAGGTGATTGATGTCCGCACGCGTAAGAATCTTTGGCACTTATTTTAAGGTGAAAAAACGAAACCATCCAATGCTAAATAATTAGCCATATGGGAATATCAGTGTGATCAAGCATGAGGACTCTTTGGATGTTTCTGTTTATTATCTTAAAAAGAAGATTCATGAGTTAGATCCTAAAGATTTTGATAGAATAGACTCATTTCTTGTTGAAATAAAAGCCTATAATAAAAAACTAAATATGTGTGGTAAATATTACAACAAAACTTATAATTCATAAACAATAGGGCCATCGAAATGTCTAAAGGTTCTATGTCATCCCCCTTTGAATATTTTTGTAAAGGTTTGATATGTGAGAAACATAGATTAATTACTTTTGTTAAATTAACTAATGGTAAAGCTCTAATGGCACATAGAAAAAATAATCCTAATAAAGGTTTTAATAAAAACCCTAAACCACATACTAAGGGTTGAATCCATCACTCTTCTAATGATTCATATCATGATGCTCCTAAGAAGAAATTGTTTAATCCTTGTAAGTATTGTGGAAACACCAACCACCCTGTGAAGATTTTCTTTAAATAGAGACATGAACTTGCTAAATCCAAGAATAAATCCTTTGAGGAACGACATGTAACTCTTTATGTCTATTTTTTTCACCCAAGTATATCCTCTTCTTCTGTGAAATGGATAATGGATTCCAGTGCTTCTAATCATATGATTGATTAGTTCAACTTATTTATTTTCATCTTATGACACTAAAAGGAACACAACAAAAAAAGTTTCAATTAGTGATGGGAAACAACTTTTAGTAGTAGGATCCCGTGGTGCTAAAGTTCCTAATGGTACATTGGAAGACGTTTTTCATGTTTAAGGCATACCCATCGATTTGTTTTCTATTTATCAATTTTTTCAAAAAGGTTATAAGTTTGAAGGTTTGCGAGGTAAGTATGTTATAAAAAATATCAAACATAACTTCAAAGTTGTTTCTTTCGGTCTTGTTGATCATGATGTTGGTTTATATAAATTTACAAGTTTTAATTCAATTAAAAATCAACCTTTTTATTCATATGTTTCTCATGCCGATGAAAATAGTAAATTATGGAATGAAAGATTAGGTCAATTGAATTATGGTAAAATGCAAACATTATCTAAAATGGTATTTGGATTACCTTCACTTTCTTCCACTAAAGGTGTTTGTGAAGGTTGTGTGATTGGTAATCATCACAAGGAATGTTTGATAAAGGTAAATCTTGGTGTGCTAAAGAACAATTGAAAATAATTCATAGTGATATATATGGTCCTATTTAAACTCTTTCTCTGTCTCATGATGGTATTTTCTTCCTTTTATTGATGTTTATAGTAGAAAATATTGGGTTTATTTTTTGAAACATAGAAGTGAAACCATATTTCAAGAATTTAAATCCATGGTTGAAGATGGATCCGATAAATGTATTAATACATTGATAATTTCATATTTATCTAAGAGTGGAATTCAACATCAAAAAAATGTTCCTTATACATCTTAACAAAATGGGGTAGTTGAAAGGAAAAATATAGCTTCGGATTAAATGGCTAGATGTATGCTTTATTCTAAAGGATTATATAAAGAGTTTGGGATAAAACAATTTGTTGTGTTAACCATATATTAAAAAGATTCCCTACTAAAGAATTTTTGCAGGTTACTCTTGAAGAAAAATGGAGTGGAAGAAAACTTTATATTTGGAACTTTAAGATATTTGGCAATGAATGTTGGTCCCATATTGCAGATGAAAAAAAACAAATTTGAGCCCAAATCTCACAAATGTATCTTCATTAGTTATAGTGAGGATTCCAAAGTTTACAAGTTGTTCGATCCATATACCCAAGGTGTTGTCATCCAACGAGATGTTCAATTTAGTGAAGTACCTCCTCCACTTGAGTCTATTGAACCTCATGTTACCTTAAACTTGCCTTCATATTTTGTTGCTCCTATATCTATTACCCATTCCTCTACCTCTATGTCTAATCTATATCCTAGTTCACCTTCTTCTTCATATGATCCACCTGAATGTTTTGAATATACTCTAGTTGTTCCTACCATTGCTCCTCTTCCTATTTGGGATCAGAAAACTCTTAAATCCATAGGTTTCAAGATTAGTATTCCTTTTGATACTCAAAGGACTAGATTTGACATTTATTTTATGACTGAATTATTTTCCACATATGATCCCTCCACACATGCTCAAGCTAAATACTAACCGAAATGGGAAAAATCAATGATTGCAAGCTATGGCTCATTAATGAAGAACAAGACTTGGACTCTTGTTCCCATTCCTCCTATAAAGAATTTAGTTGGTTGTAAATGGATTTATAAAATAATGTTGAATGCAGAAGGATAGATTAAAAAATATAAATCCCAGTTAGTAGAAAAAGTTTTTTCTCAACAAAAAGGCATAGATTTTACTAAAACTTTTGCTTCAAATGCTAAAATGAACACAATAAGAACCATACTTTCTCTTATTGCATCTTATAAATGGGAAATGCACCAAATCGATGTCAAGAGTGTTTTTTTGAATGGTGATTCATGTGAAGACATTTATATGCAATAGCCACTTAGTTTCGTGACTGTTGAAACTTCATGTATGGAGTGCAAATTAAACAAGTATTTATATGGTCTTAACCGAGCACCTAGATCTTGGTATGAGAAAATTGATACTTATTTCTTGAAGAATGGTTTTAAGCGATGTAAATCTAATCCAACTATGTATGTTAAGAAATTTGATGATGATGTCCTCCTTGTGGTAATTTATGTGGGTGATCTTATCCTTACTGAAAGCCAACTTACATTAATATAGGAATTGAAGTATAATCCTAAGCATCAATTTGAAATGGGAGATGTAGGCCTATTGCATTATTTTTTGGGTCTTTAGATTTATCATATGGATGATAATATATTTCTTTCTCAGCCGAAGTATGTTACAACTTTACTTTCTTAGTTTCATATGAGTGATTGTAAGCCTTCACCCACCATTTCGTTCCAGTGTAAATTAATTGTTGATTTTGATACTGCTCTTGTTGATACCACTTTGTATCATCAACTTGTGGGGATTTTGATGTATTTGACACATAGTAGGCATGATCTCTCTCTTCTAGACATCATGGTCTCGAGGTTTATGAGAAATCCCCATGAAATCCACTGGAAAGAAGCAAATATAATTCTCATATATTTATAGGGCACATTGCATTATGGTGTTTTCTATTCTAGCAGGGCTACAGTTTCACTTTTTGGTTATACATATTCTGATTGGGAAGGGGATAATTCATATAAAAGGTCCAGTGCAGGGTACATATTTGATCTTGGTTCAGGTCCAATTTTATGGTTCAATAAGAAGTTTAGAACTCTTTCTCTTTCTTTTTGTGAAGGACAGTACAATGTAGCTAAGGAAGCAACTAAAGAAGCAATGTGGATTCAACATGTTCTTACAGAGCTTGGAATGGTTCATAATATGTTCTTACAGATCTTGGAATGGTTCATCATTCTCCTACTAAGTTAAGATGTGAAAATTAGAGTGCAATTCATCTTGCATACAATACAATGTATCACTTCAAGACTAAACTCATTAGCCATGATATTCATTACATTCGAGATATTGTTTCGAATGATGTTATTTGTTTGGAGTATTGTCCCATGAAACAAAAAGAAACAAATATCTTCACCAAATCCATGAAAAAAGGGAAGTTTGTACATCTTCAAAGTTTGTTGGGAATGGGGGCATTTATCATCAAGGGGGTATGTTAATGTAATTTCATCTTGCTCCATGTGTGTTCCTTCTCCATATTCACCATTAAGGGGGACTGTTAGAATGTGTAATGCTAATATTGCAAGTGTAATGATGTCTATTGTGATGTTGTAGGATGTTATAATGTCTTATCATGAAAAGGAAGACATAATTATCTTTATCTTATGTAAAAGGAGTTATCCTACATGCATCATGGAGTAATATGCACCTATTATCATTCATTATATAAGGAGGTGGAAAATCATTTATCCCACATGTTGTATGGGAATTAATTCTTCCATACCTCTAACTATATAATTGAGGTGAAGGAGATCCTTTTGGGTAAGTTGAACTCTATTGTGAATAGTATTATAAAGATGTGATAACCATATGTGGGTGGAGCTCAAGTCTAAGTTTGGGTATTTTTTGAAGAGTAAAGAAGTTCATACTTTCTTGTGGATGTTTCCCCATTTGGGGATCCAATTTACTATTTCTTTTTCTCTTTCTCATACTTAGTATTTGATTATTTGGTGCTTGTATGGATATGAAGCTAGACTAGTAGATTCTTTCTATTGATTTATATGTTAGTAAATTTATTGTTACATATGTTTATGCATATTTCTCAATAATATAACAACATTCTTCAACTAAGAGTCTAAGGGTTTTGTACTTAGATAGAGAGTATTGAATGAAAGAGAAATCACTTGGATTTAAAGTAACCAATTCATTTTTGAGTTGGTGACCTTGAATCTCATTATATTTTCCAAATACGGTTTCTAACTTTTCATAAGCTGCATCTCATGTGTCAATTCCTTAACTCATTAGAGATGGAAGTTCCAATTAATCCATAGGCTTTGTCACTTTTATTGTCCCATTTTATTTTCTTGTTAACATCAATGGGTACAGTTTCTTTTCCCAAGGTAATCCGGTAAAGTCCCCTACTTTGTAGGACATCCTCCATACGATCTGTCCACATTGAGAAGTAGTTGGTACTAGTAAGAACAATATCACTTGGCGTGGAAATATTATAATATATAGGTAATATGTCTTCAAATGTAGAAACTAATGGTCTAGATGCAAAGACCTTGAAAAAATAGGTAGTTTTAAAAAATAACATTGAAAATGGAATCGAGATGTCAAGTTATGTCATTTTGAAAAAATAAATATGAACCAAGGAGCCATGTGGTAGGAAAATGTTGATCCACGTAATGATGGGAGTTAAAAATGCGGTAAAGAATCACCCCCTTACTAATTTTGCATATAAGCTCACTTTTACAATGTAAGTGACCCATTCTTTTATAAAACAAGTAGGAAGCACTTTTACAATGTAGTTATTTTATAAATTAAAGTTACATGAAATTTTGCAAAAAGTAACAAAAAAAGGACTTGAACTCAAGACCTCTTACTTTTAAAGTAAATTTCAAGCAAGTGAGTTAAGAAAAAGGTTTAGTAATAATATGGATGTAAATTGAGGTCTTGTTGCTGTTGTTGGCAGAGTGTGCCTACCCAAAAAACCTTGTTTTTTGGACTACAAGACACTTTACACAACCGCACAAAAACAAAATATGAAATTCTGAAACCAAAATATCTCAAACTTTGGGTAAGTCCTTGGTTACCTTAATTGAATATGTTATTTTTCTCACTATTTCTAGTTTATCGAGCTCATATAAGGTGCACAACAAAGATCATATGCAATCAAGAAAATCCTTTCCACACTAGTTTTGATTTACCAAGTTCACACAAGGCACATAACAAATAGGATATGTAGATTGAAAAGGTACCAAAATGGAAATAAAACAAAAAGCTAGGCTAAAAATGAATATTAAAGAAACACACTTTACCTAAAGACACATTCTAACAAGTTGATCCTAACTAACTCTTAAGTGTATAAATATCCTAAAGTTAACATTAAGACTAGTGTAGATCCATTTAAACCTAGGATCTATCAAAATGTCGAGAATGATGAAATTCTTCGAGGTGCAAACTTTTTTTCAGAGTACAAATTATTAAGGAAAGGTTTACACCTCGAAAAAATTGATATTTTTGGTGTTGGATATAAATTTAAAATGGATCTAAGCTCTAGTCCAAATCATATGAAACCACTTAAAAACTATATTTTTAATAAAAAAGTTTTCCCAAATCGTTAACCATTATAACCAATCCCCCTCCAAAAGGAATATATGAATTTTCAAGAAGAGCATGATGAAGTCAAAGAACAATTTGTGGTACCTACATTTTTCCATCACATCAATAAGGAGATCTTTGACATGTCTCATCTCCGTTAGAACACTATACAGAGCTTGCTATTGATATTGCCAGCTAAGGCCAAAAGAAAAAAAGGATATTCTAAAAACACACTCAATTTTGAAGACAAGTTTAACAACTCTGATTATATAAGACTTAGTGGTGTTTTGTCACAAGGGTGTGCTCAAATTCCTTACTTATAAGTTGCCTAAACTAAGCAACATACAAAGGAAATAAATGGAAATGAAAGACTTGCAAGTAACCACTTTACTCAAAATACACTTAAAAGGGATAATAACAAAACTATGTATAAAAATGTAAAATCTAGACATAACAATATAAATGAAACAATGATTTTTATTGACCAACGGAAGGCATGATTCTTTTAAGCGTGAATATGACGTCTATACTTAAATTAAATTGACTGACAGCTAGCATGGAGAGAGAATCATGAGCATGGAGAGAGAATCATGAGCATGGAGAAAGAATCATTATCATCGTCAATGATAAAAATCATGGCTTTACTAGTTATTAAGAAAAAAATAAAAATATTGAAATACATATTCAGTTTATTTACTATGAATTTATTACTATGAAATTGTAAATCATTTCTGTTGCGAGATTTCTGTGACTTCGTAATATGGAAACTGTAGATTATCCGAGATTACCTGAAATTGTAAATCATTATGATCAGCAATGATAAAATCATGGGTTTACGATTTATTACTATGAAATTGTAATTAAAGTAAAATGTAAATAATTATTTTTTAAAAATAATATAAAAAAAAATTAATTTAATTATTATTAATATATATATATAACTAAGAGAAAGATCTGATGTGAAATAACATACTTGATTAAGTAAATGCATACATCCGCCATCTATGAAACTTCCAGTACACATTACGGGTTCATGGTATCTACCAAATTCTATTCAAATTCCTGATGGCTCCACAAAACAACAGAAAATCACTGTTCATTGATCTTGAAACGATCCACTACACTCTTTCCTTTTAGTGCCTGGCCCCAGAAAGCTCCCAGATACTCTTCAAAATAATATCCTCTATACAGAGCCGGCTGCTGTTCATCCACCATGCTCGTTGCAGGGGCAATAAATGCATCGTCTGAAGGAGCATAGAATGTGGGAATTGATATGCGTGCAGTGGACATGTTCGTCACTGCTCGATGCTCGACGCTCCTAAATCTGCCATTGCTCACAACCTATTATTCAAATCACACACAAAAACAAATTGAATCAATACTATCAAATTCTTGTTCATATGGAAATCTAACTATATGGATCTGCTCTTTCTTTCTAACCTGCAGCTGATCTCCCAAATTGACGACAAACGCGTTTGCTATGGGTGCTACAGCAACCCACTTTCCCTTTTTGAATACTTGCAGGCCACCCACATCCCCTTGCATTAACACAGTGACGGCGCTTGCATCTGAATGACTTGCTGCGCCAATAGTAAGATCTGGGTTTGGGCATGAAGGATAGTAATTTATATTCATGGTTTGGCTATGCTTTCCAAGAATTTTATTCAAGTCATCGGAATGAAGCCCTAGAGCTTCTGATATTGCAGCCAGCAGCCTTAAGATTAGCATTCTCACCTCACCAGCGTACTTGCTTGCAATATCTCTGTGTCAAAGCTTAAGCCAAACGAGTTATATTTTTGCATAGTGGCTTAAGATGAATCAGTGCTAGTGCTCTATGTCTGAGATATTTTATAACAGAAATTTTTTTGCTGATTACCTGTAGGCTGCAGGTTTTTCAGGCCAAGAACCGATGACTTTATCCAAAGGATGACAAGGATGCGTGAGATAGTCCATCCAGTTGAGAACTTTTTCTTTGCTAATACTGAAGCTTGTAGAAACACGGACTAGTTGTTTTGGGTCCTCTGAGTAGAGCCTTGCTCGGTCTTCCACAGGCATTTCATAGAACTCTTTGGCTAATTCCATCATGCTTTTCATGACACTCTCTGGCACGCCATGGTTCACTATCTGATTATCAACGAAATATAGACAGTCAGATATGAAACATGATTGGTCACTAAATCTAATCTATATTATTTCAGGAATTGATTCTCTATATTATTTTAATAGTTGATCTAGCTTATCCAACTCAAAAATCAATTACCACTGTATCTATATTATCTCTATCAATTATCATTATATCTATATTATCTCGATTACTGATTCTCTCTAACCAAGAATCACTGTATCTATATTATCTCAATTACTGAATCCGTCCATCCAAGAATCAATACACTACAAATCTGATAAAAAACTTTAGCTAAAATATTGATTGGAAGAAGAGTTGTTGGTAAGGGATTGAGGTGTACTGTACCTGGAAGAAACCATCCTCCTCACATGCACGCCGGATTTGATGAACTACTGTTGTTCTGTTAGGGCCGTCCAGGTCTTTTAGGTCCACCACAGGAATGCTCTCGGAGTAGGAGACCTGAGAAATCTGTGGGCGTTCATGGGGAGGCAGGATATATCTCTCCTGCACCTCAAGGTGGTTTGTTCCATTAGACATGAGCTTCTCAATAATACTACTGACCTGTTGGCCTTGCACAGCCATTGTTGAAGACATCTTCCTCAGAGGCTTATATCCAATGTGTGGTAGGGTTATTAAAATTGGGAATTTATAAACTTCAGACAGAATGGCCAGGAGTATTATAGTTTGGTTCTTATCGTTTCATATAAATAATTGTTTATAGATAATTTTGGGAAAGCAGCTTTTCTATTTTGGTAACTGTAGGTTTTGTTTTTCTTTCACATATGATTTATAATGTGAAAAGTCGTTCGTAAAAGCATTTTTTTTAGCTAGTTTTTTTATATTCGTTGGTAAAAGGCATTTTTATTGGCAATTTGATTTTCTTTTTATAATGTTCAATCAAGGAAAGTGATGTGCCTATATTTTTCATTTACCACTTTATTATCCATTTTAATTTTAACTTTAACTTTTACCATTTTATTATCCATTTTAATTTTAACTCGCACGGGGTAATTTTTTTAATTTTAATTAATTTTTTAATTAAATATTTTATTTATTGCCAATGTTTATTTTAAATATAATTAAAATAAAACAATTGATATTTAGTGTAATTCTTTTATAATTTTGATTATATTTTTAGTATCTATTTAAGAAACCATATAATGTAAAAACATTTTATTTATTTATTTCTGGTTAGTATTTATGTGTTTTATGATTTATATAATAAAACTATTTTTTTTATAAATTTATGATTTTAGAGAATTATTTAGCATGTTTATAACTAATTATTAGAATACATTTTTTTTTAGTTGAGAGTTGTTATGATAAGGTTGTTCTTGTAATGAGGAGTCTCTATGATAAGTAAATTTAATTATTATAATAGATTAGAAAAGTTAAAAAAATTTCTCTAGTTGAGAGTTGTTATGATAAGATTGTTTTTGTAACAAGGAGTCCTTATGATCTCAATAAATAACTAAAATGTATCAAGAATTTTTTCTCTAATGTGGATATCACTTTAACAATGTAAAATAAAAGTTATGCCAAATTCAGTAAACATCACTTATGATATTTTTTTATATCAAAACAAAAGTTTGGAGGAAGTGACTTCATATAAATATTTCTTACCCAATCTTCATTACAAACTTAACTAAAATTGCATCATTGAGAAATTTACAAATATGAGTAAGACTTTGACTTTGAGATAAGAAGAAAGTGCTCTTTGAAACTCTCATCATTGTTATCTTATAAAGTTATAAATTTTAGGAATGTATCCCTAGAGAATCATGGAGAAAGATACAATAAATCTAAAAATGTTTTTTTAATTATAACCTCAAAATTAAAGGTAATACACCTCATCCTATCTTTCTCATAAAACCAAATCTTAATACTTAATATACATAAATACGATAAACAAAGAGAAAAATAAAACCTCTATAATATAAATTTTATCAGTTAAAAAATTCAAATATATATCAATAAATCAAATTTACTTTCACTTTCAAAATATGTATTCCAAAACATGTATTTTGTATGCTTGAGGATGATAATATTAATGTATTTTTTCCGGTATTTGAATGTATTGACAATTTTACAAGTAAAATGAGCATCCAACAATTGAATCATGATTCCCTTTATGCGAATATGTATAATACAAAGCATTTTGAATCCCGAAATTTCTAAGAATAATTTCATTGCTTTATGAGTATGTATAGCATTTTGAATCCTATATCAGGAAATTCACGAAATTTCTAATAATAATTTCATTGCTTTATGAGTATGTATTTATTTTTAGTTCCTTGTGGTATGATTGCCAAAATTTTGATGGTAATATAATTCAGTTTTTAAGAAATATCAATATTTAAAACATTACTTCAACCTTTTGAAATGTGATTTTTACTTTATATGCAACATACAAATTCATAGAAACAAAATATGTTTGATTATGTTTGAATTTAGATGTCATTTTATATGCAACATACTAATTCACAGAAACAAAATATGTTTCATTATGTTATTAACTAGAAAACAAAATTATACTAAAAAATATTGTTTTTTTATTTTTTATTGCAAAATAATAATGACCAAATGTTTGTAAACAAAGTATGAATTTTTTTTCATATATTTATAATTTTTTAATGTTTAATGTAATGCTTAACTATCCATTTGTATTTTTCTTATTCACCTATTTGTATTTTGCTTAAGTTCTTTCATGGATTTATGGATGGACTATTTTGTGGAAGTTGTGTGCATGTGTGTTAATGATGGTTGTTGATTGATTTTATATCTAGCATGTAAATTTAAATGAGATATTGGATTCATGGATACCAATTTATGTTATATGTTGAAGAAATGAATGATATACCAAGTGCATGGTACATTGAAAAGGATTGTTACATTGTTGTAATGAAGTATGTATATGTCAATGATTGCAGGATATTGCACGATCTTGTGTTAGAAGACCAACCTATAGGTTTAAATGAGCTAAGTGATAGCGGGATGCTATGGAAGAAAATTACATTAGTGACGTGGGATTTAAAAGAATAATGCTATGCTAGTAAGCATTATTTAGAGAGTTATTAATTGGTTTCAAATACATTTCTATGATGTTTTGGCAAGTACATGTTCTACATGAAGCAAAGTTTCCCAAATTGGTCATTTGGTGGCATGGTCCCACTAACAACAACAACAACAAAATAGTGTGAGAAATAATAGGGTGTTGATCCTAGTTCTCTCAGTTGGGTGGAGGTATTTCTCATCGTTTATCCTCCAAAACCTAGAGTTGTGGGTGGATTTTGCTAAGGAACACACCCTAAGCTTTGTGATGACGACTAATAGTTTCTTGTCGGGGAATCTTGGTTGATGTAATCAACACTTCCGCGTATGGGTTATATTTGGGGCCACTATGGTTCATAATATATTTCGGTAAACTAGTTAGTGGAATTACTACTATTTGAATGTTGAATTACTATCTTGCAGGCTTGCTTGTGAACAAATAGGAACTATGAATTAGAGGCAGATACTTCTTATCATTAGTACACATGCAACATATGTATACACTAGCTATGCATACGCACATTATACATGTGCGTTAGTATATTTTTTAGATATATTTTACTTTCAATTTAATTATCAAATACTTGTTAATGGTTTCATTATTATGTTGATTCAAAGTGAAAATGCATAAATATTGATTTCATTAATAATAGCATGTTACTTCAATGTATTAATATATTTAATATTCGTATATGAGTGTGATATTTGATTTCTTAATTAAGATAGTAATCAAGCAATGTTTTATGCTTCATCGACCCCATAAAAGAAAGTTTGTACAAAGGTTCCAGAACAAGGTTCAGATAAGATTGGTTGCCTATATGAGGAGGAAGATGGGCAGAGGTAGATCCAAGCAACTGAGGTTGGAAGTGCATAGTTGAAAAATTGTTGGGTGATCTAAAAGAATGAGGTGACCTATAAAAAAAAAGTGTATTTACAATAGATGGGCTATTTAACATATTGTCTTTTTAACATAGATCCATGTATTTAATTTCCCATTGCTCTAGGTACTTAATTCCTAGATTCCAAAAACATGTAAAATGAGTATTCAGGCGGTCCATCACACGCCCCTAAATTTGCTTCATCAGAGTCGGATGAGGAAGACTGGGAGGGAGCAAATTTAGTAAACGTTGGAGAATCATTAATATCAAATTATTCTTCCTCTAAAGGGAGGAAAACTATTTCTCCTTTAGCGTATTCACCCCAATCATAGTATGCTAGATCCCACCAATATGGATCTAGTTCTTCAAAAGATAGCAATGCAAGACGTGGCTTTATTTTTTTGGAATAACATTTATTAGCCTAGTGTCCTTTCTTTCCATAGATGAAGCATTTTTCTCATGCTGCAAGGGTAGAGAGTCTTTTAGCATAAGATTTTCACTTTTGAAACTTCTTGGGCTTCTTTTATTTGTATGGTTATCTGGGTGAAATATTACAAGATTGGTATATAAGTTTTTCTTCTTCTTCTTTTTGCAACCGCAAGATTCTTTAATGAAGTGGCCACTATTATGGGAACCACATCCCCAATCTTACATCCTAGCAACTGATTTAAAAAAACTAGGGGAGTACATGGAAGCATGTCTTTCAAAGTCTTTTGCTACTCTGCGCTTTAAACAATTCTCTTCACAAACTTGGATGATGTAAGCATGTAACTGGGCCAAAGATATACCAACTAATGTAATATGCTTTAATTTTAGGGATTGTTCCACTGCATCCGGAACATGGATTGGGAAACTTCGTAGGTAATGCTTGAGAAAAGTTGGTTTTTCTGCATTACTAGAAGAAATTAACAAATTTTTCATGTAGCATAAATATTTTTCACTCTAATTTAAATAAAAAATGCACTGAGACATGAACATCAAAGCCAAATTTTCATAGTCTTCATGGTCTTTAGGACCATAGAATTTTTGTCCAAGTGTATTAAGTATCTACTGATATGAATTTGCTACACCAAGCATCTCATCTATAGTCTCTTGTGGTAAGCATCACCACCACTCATGAGCCAAACCTGAGAATCCTACAACTAACTGAACTGCAAGTTGTTGTGATGAAATACTGGGGTCCTGGTATTTCTTGTATGTCACCCAATTACCTAGAAGGTCTATGGAATCTCGAATCTCATGTCTAGGTTGACATTCTATCTCGAGAACAAGTTGTTTTGGTATTTGAGAAATTAGATTGTTTATTCCATTGATTCCAAAGTGGAATCTATGTCTAGGAGCAGGGGAGGCATTTTAGGATTCAACCATAACCTCATCCATATATTCTATTGGAGGACGAGGTCCTATATATGGAGGATGCAAAGGAGGAGGATATGAAATTCAACACAACATATCTATGAAACGAGAGAAACCATTACAAGAGATGTATGCAAAATAATATGTGAAAACTATGCAAAAATACTTGCATTAGTGCTCTATTGAACTCAAAAGTAGAATACAATACAATACAATAACAATGACTAAATAATTTGAATTAACCAAGCAGTTCATTCGAATAGCCTGCATGGTGTAGCTGGTCTACACTAGGAGTCCCCATCATCAGATCAGTGGCAGTGTCATCAATGCACAAGTAACAGTCAACCAGGTGTCAAACTGAGTATAACTGAATGTAGGTAGGTCTAATTGATGCATGGAGCATTAATGAAGTGAAGGGGAATCCAAGGAGCGCACATGAGGAGCTGTCTAGAGTCAGAATAGTCAAACTAGTCTCTCTGGATGTCCATCGGAGTGTTTTAGTTAGTTAACTAGTCAATCTGTCCTCAAATCAAGGAAATATCCACAAATCATGGAACTAACTGAGTGTGTCACTAGTGGTAGGTAAGAGAGGGTGCACTTGGTCATAGGAGATGAAAAAAAGGCACATCATGGACTAGGAGGGCTGGAACTGAGCATAAACAAGCTCTCGGGGCTAGTAAACTAGGGACTAGGTGTTGGGAGACTACAATACTGATGACTGGATACATGTAAATGCATGCATGCATGGAAAATGCATGAAAAAATAAAGATGATGGTGAGAATATACTAACACCCTCCCACAAGCTATACTATGAGTTAAAAAATAAAAGATAGGGCCTTGGTAACTAAGACGAAAGGTCACCCTAATACATAAAATAATCCAAATAAATAACAGTCCATGAACCAAGGAAATGGAGAAAACCTCATGGGAAACCCCCCCTCAAAATAGACTGAAAACACACCAAAGTATTAACTACTCGAAACTCAAGTAGATATGTCTGGAGGTATCTTACTCTTTGGAGGAAATGGATCATGCTCCAAAAACATGTGCGTGTATTCTCCTTCATTGGATGCAAGCAAATATGGAGGCTTTATGAACTTGCTCTTCAGACCGAACATGGTGATAACAAATCTAAAAATATGAATATCATCCTGGAACCTGTAATTCTAACCAACTGAGGTAGGATCAACTCCAATAAGATCTAATAGCTCTTGAAACTTGAACTTTTGATCAGTGGAAGTTAAATCAGCTCCAAGAATTGATAGATGGTTTCTTGTGATCTCCTTTAACCAACATGGGTGAGATCAAAACCAAAATCACCAAAATGTGCTTGAGACTTGAACCCAAGCGAATGGTAGTGTCCTCCATCTTCAATGAAACTCTGAGAGAATGTGCCAATGATCGAACATAAGTACATAGGAAGTATATGATCAAGGAGGGCAAATGCATCACCTTCAAAATCTGATTTATCCTCCAAAACATTCAATAGATCATCATTCTGCACATAGGAAAACTCATGTGAAAGAGAGGATTTAAGAACCTCTTCAAACTCTAGAGTATGAGCTGGCTTATCTTGCTCAGAATTCGAAATAGAAGACATTGAGAACATGAGTGTTGAATCTGCAGTTTCTTCTTCATCTTGAACAACTTTATCATTATATATGGTTGAGGCCAAGACATATTTAGAGAGAACACTTGAGGAGGTATCACTGGGCTTGTTCTGCAAATGGCTAGCATGATCCTCTTCATTCTGCTTTCCAATTTCTCTATCCAAATTGGTTCAGAGATCTCTTGGATGTTCAGCAGTATTAATGAGGTAGCGCATACTATGAGACATAGCAAGACACATTGCTCCAAAGGCTCTATCACAATCATTTAGCCAATCATTCTCCTCTTCGTAGGAATCAAAATCTCTCATAATACCAATACACATATAAAAAGACACTGTCTCTTCAAATATTCTATCATCTTTGGTTTCCACTCATCATAGTTGAATGGAGACAGAGGAGTAGTTGCTTTCAGATCCATCGAAGAAGTTGTAATCTTGAGAGAAACCTGTAGTCACAAACAAACAAGAACCTTTAGGTTGACAACCTGCACTTTTCAAGTTGCATCACACCTGGCATAGACTATCAAGCAAGCTTGAAGAGTCAAGAATCAATATCCAAGAGTTATGTGGAAACTCTCGGCTTCTGGTGTAGAGTTGGAAATAACTGCAAGTACAGAATATGCATGCAGTGCAGAATCACCAATGCAAAAAAATGCATGTAGTGCAGAAAAGTTGGCTTGTCCTTGCCATGAGCTCTGATACCATATGAAATTTAACACAACATATCTATGGAACAAGAGAAACCATTACAAGAGACGCATGCAGAATAATATGTGAAAACTGTGCAAAAAGACTTGCATCAGTGCTCTATTGAACTCAGAAGTAGAATAAAATACAATATAGTAACAATGACTAAATAATTCGAATTAACCAAGGAGGTCATTCGAATATCCTGCATGGTGTAGCTAGTCTGCACTAGGAGTCCTCATCATCAGAACAGTGGTAGTGTCATCAATGCACAAGTAACGGTCAACCACGTGCAAACTGAGTCTAACTGAATGTAGGTAGGTGTAATTGATGCATGGAGCACTAATGTAGTGAAGGAGAATCCAAGGAGGGCGCATGAGGAGCTATCTGGAGTCAGAATAGTCAAACTAGTCTCTCTGGATGTCCATCGGAGTGTTTCAGTTAGTTAACTAGTCAATCTGTCCTCAAATCAAGGAAAGATCCACAAATCATGCAACTAACTGATTGTGTCACTGGTGGTAATTAAGAGAGGGTGCACTTGGTCATAGGAGATGATAAAAAGGCACATCATGGACTAGGAGGGCTAGAAATGAGCATAAATAATCTCTCGGGACTAGTAAACTAGGGACTAGGTGCTGGGAGACTACCGTACTGATGACTGGATGCATGCAAATGCATGCAAACATAAAGATGATGTTGATAATATCCTAATATAGGACCTGTTAAACCCTGAGTGGATGACTCTTCTCTCTTAGGATGAAACATTGCCAAGTAATGTATATGCATAGCTCTTGTCATTTTCATGAATTCAGAAACAAGGGTGCCTAATTCCTTAACTTCTTCATCCTCATCCTGACCAAAATTGAATTTAGGTTTATTTTCTTCTTCTTCTTAGATACTCATCATCCCAAATGAGTATCTTCTTGAATGAGAGGCTTTATGACCTCTTGTAGCACTTAGTAGTGTAGACTAGTTAATAGTGCCAATTTTATTATCTAATCCATGAGCCTTGACAAGTAATTTTATTGTGACATCAATTTTTTTTTCTTACTTGTCTGAGGTAGGATTAATGCCTTTCTTTAATTCCTTAGCATCATGTAAAAGATGATCCATGAAATCATTTTTTGTTCAAAGCAAGGCAATTTTATCTCAATAGAAACTATTTTTGATGTTTTTGAAGATTTATTATTAAGATATTATCTCTTCATCTTCCAATCTGGAGTGTATTGTCTAAATGGGGTATCTAGCAGATTTCTCCCAAGGGTAAAATATTTTATTCCTTGAGGATTAATTACTTCAAATCCAGGTTGGCTTATGGGGAGAGAAAACATGAATAAAATTGGATCATTTTTATTTCTATGTCTTAAACTGAGAAGAATTTCCTTACATGCGGGATAGGTAGAATGTTGATCCTTGTGTTCTATTTCATGGACTCCAGAAAAGGAATATTGTACAAAGTTGCCTAAACAAGGTTCACATAAGATCGATTGCCTAGATAAGGAGGAAGAAGGGTTTGCAGTGGCAGATTTGAGCAGCGGAGGTTGGAAGTGCGGAATCATAAAACTGTTCCAGGTAATCTAAAAAAATGACATTACCTATAAAAAATAGGTGTATTTACAATATATGGGTTAATTAACATACTATCTTTTTAATAGAGCTCCCTGTATTTAATTTCCCATTGCTTTGGGTACTTAATTCCAGTCCAATCAAATGAAATCGAGGTGGAGTGTTTTGATCTATTAGTTTACACCATGTTGAGCAAGTGAGAACTTTCATGGGCCGTCTTTCTAAAAGGAGGGAGGGTTTCATTCCAAAATATTACCACTACTAAATATTTTAACTGGATAATTTTAGATCTAGTGTCCATTTTAAAGCCTCGTGGAATAATATAAACCTGAATTAAATTGTAAATGTGCAGATCATTAAAGCTAACTGTCACAACCCCGATATCCTTGGTGGTATTTTGGGAAAAAGGGGTACAATTTTTTTTTCTTCTCTTTGTAAACAAACAACTATATTACCCTTCTTTGTCATACAACACGCGGATGTGTTATATTTATAATGCATAGATTATTGAACATGGTATAAAAGAATAACTTCTTTGTAAATAATGATAGAGACTCATCGAATACTCGCACTATTCGAGTACTTTGTTTCATGACTCACACTTTGAATTAATGACCCATCATTCACCTAATGACTCATCATATATATAGAATTCTAAGGAATTCAACATATTTACAATGAATTTACCAAAATACCACTGCTTAGGCAAATGTCAAGACCCTAAGATCTAACCAAACATTTGACTTGGGGGGGATCAGGATGCTCCTGCATCAGACTCCTCAGGAAGAAAGAAATATGACCTCCTGGTCATAACCTTCAATCTTCAATATTCCTGGATCCCAACTTTATGTTGAATCTTTTCAGTTGATTCATGGTTGTCCTATTGTCTTGTTGTTGACTATAACTCTCTTGGTTTCCATAATTTTTGTTGTAATGATCCACTAGCCTTGCTTTTGCAATCTTCCTTTGTCACTTGTCTTCTACTGTTCCTTGTATTTCTTTTTTTCTTATGTAGATATTATTTTTCTCCTCATGTATTCTCTGAGACACCTTCACCATCATCATCCTTATCATCTCAATTTCATTGTCCAGTCTATTCACTGGCTGGTACACCTGCTTGTTATGAACATGTTGTTCTTCCTTTGGATGAATTCTTATGTTGCTTTCCATTACTTGTTGCATCATTATATCTTCAGGATTCTTACTCTCATCTTCATTCATGCCATTTTCATTTGACATTATAATCTCCTCTCTAGAATCATTTTGAGTTAAAGGTATACACACTGTCTGTAGTCTCCATCACTTATATCGTTTTCCAACCACTCCTCTAAAAATAATATCTCATCCTCAAAATTCATCAACTTGGAATGTTGAACTTGAAGTTCAAATTCACCCTTTGAGGCTACTTTCCAATCATGTTCCTTATTCTTGGTTATGCCTGCATCTTCTAATTTAAATTGATAATTACAATTTAACTCCTTGGATTTAGATGCTATGGGCACCTTTTCTTCACTATAATACTCTTTTGAACATGATTCCTCTCCTCTAGCTAGAATTTCTTATCCTTCTAAATCCTCTTTACTCAAAAATTCTTCTAGCAATTCTATCTCTTCATTCCATCTTGTAAACATGGCAACTGGATGCTTATATTCAACATCCCTTTGGCCATTCTCATGATCCAAATCTTCCTTGCTCTGTGCAACAATAGTCTTTTCCAAATGTCTTCCAACAATCTCTTTGTTCAATGGTGTATGTTCTTCCTCCTTGCTGTCTTCATGAGCCAAATTTATTTCATTTGCAGCAACAAGTTCTTTTGACTGTCTATCAGCAACCCCATTGTCAAATTGCATATGTGTTCCCCCTTGGTTGTCTTCATGAGACAACATAGCCTTTATTTTCATCAGAATGCAATTATGATCTTGTCCTCCTGAAATGTCTTTGTACATTTAGTTTTCTTCCTTCACCTATTCAAGTGATTGTCCGTCTTCATTGTCCTTGAATACATATTCGGTCAAGAATTCTTCTATTTTAGTCATATCTTCTAACAACTTCATTTCTTCACCAACATCTATCTTTCCTATAGTCTGAGCTATAGGCTACATTACAAATTCATCATCCTTTACAACATGAGTATGTTATGCTCTTATGCTTTTGAAAAGAATTTCTCCTCCTCCTTCATTTTCTATGACAATCCAAGATGATTGTTCAGTTTCTTCCTTCACAAACACATCACCTAAGAGTTCTTCAATACCTGCAGTCATACAAAAACTATTAGATATAAAAAGATAATTCTCTTCATCTGAAGTTTCAAACATATTATATTCATGTGGTCCTGAACTTATTAGAGAGTTCATAAAACTATCTATAATCCCTGCTTCATAATCCTCATTCACATCTTCTCCAAGCAAAGGGCCATGTTCCGTTTCACATTTCAAAACTTCCATCCCAGACTCACCTGTCCTGATTTCTTCATTCAATCTGGCAGACATCTTTTTCTTTAGCTTCACCTGTAGTGAATTCCATCTCACTTTCTTATTCTTCACTATCCAACCATACCTAAGGTCTTCTTTTTGTAGTAACATCTCTAAATGAATACGTTGCACTCCTATTTCAAATAATTCTCTGTCATACTCCTATTGAATCATTCTCTTGATTATTTTTTCCTTGGTATCTTTCCTTTTGCTGTGGCTCTCCTCAGAGCCTCTGCAATGCCCTTCAGTAGTCATTATTTCCATTTCCTCTTCCTTTGTGAACTTCATCTTGTTCACTCGTCGACTGCTCCCAAGCCTTCTCTCAGTAAGTCTTCATACCTGCTTCTATACCTCAACAAGCTATCTCTCCTTGAGCTTGTCCTTTTGGTACATGCTTGGTTCCTTCTCCTCTAGAACATCTTGAGAAACTTCCTTTGCTCCTCTTGGGATTCTGCAGATACACTTCCTCTCTAAGAACATTCAACTTGTCCCCTTCTTGTCCAATCTCTGTTGGATCCTTAGGTTCTACCATTGCTTCTTCTTTTCTCTAAGAGTTCACAAACTCTTCTCATCAAGAACACACATAGTCTCTGTGATAGCTTTCAAGCTGACTACTACTATATGCTTCAATCTGCAATAATATCAAACCAGCGTTAATATAAACACATCAATCAATACCTTATAAGATCTGTAGCAAGATCTTATCATTCTCCCTTTTGATCCATCTCCTTTGGACCAATATCTGCAATGAATTCTTCTTTTAAGAGCACACTAGCTCCCACTATTCTCTGTAATAACTCACAAATGAAACTGTCATTTTATTTTAACATAAATCCTTGATTTGATTCAACTCTTAATACTTCCACTTGACCAACCTTCTTAACACAGTTTTTAGCCTTCAACTTCAACATAAATTGAAAATCAAAATTTGATTTACTTGCGTTTCCTTCGTGGTAGCTTCAACTCCTTTTCTGCTCAGATTCTTCTTCAACCTGGCGTAATTGCTACTCTGATCTCCTTTTAGTGCACGTAGAACCTTTTTCTACTCTGATACCACTTGAGGGTGAAAATGCGAAGTTGGGAAACACTTTTATGACAATGGAGTGAAAAAAAAATAGTGCGCATGGATGATCACGTGAAAAAAAGTCAACCTCAAACTCAAGGCCAAGAGTTTAAAAAAATCTAGGCCGACAGTTTGTGAGAGTTCAAACTCTCGGCCGAGAGTTTAATAAAACTCTAGGAGAAGAGTTTGAACCAATCACTGCGCTGTATTTTAAAAAAAACTCTCGGATGAGAGTTTGAACTAAACTCTTGGCCGAGAGTCTGGAAGATATTCTTTTGGCCGAGAGTTCATGGTCAACAAAACCTGCGAAAATTTCTGGCATCTTTCTGGAACCTGCAAATTCAGTAAGCGCAAACCCCTAGAAATTTTAAATATTATTTTTCGGACTTGGTAGTAATGGATTCATCTTTGAATCTAGTTTCCAATGATATAAAAATTGTTTGATTTCGATTTGAATTTCTATTTATTAATCATTTTTTTCTAAACCACATCCCTTCAGAATTTTATTAATTTGAAAATCACCCGAAATGAAAATTCAATATCATAACAAAGACAACACCAAAAAAAATGAAATCTTCACATAGATCTTCCTTGCCCCATCCTCTTCAAAAGTGTACTTTTATTTTTTTCAATAAGAGTCACACTAAAAAGAAAATTGAAGCTTACCAACATGTGTAGATAAGGCACCATTTTCTAAACATAAGTTATTTTGATAAATAATAAAAAATAGTTCTCAAGTCCGAAAAACTCAAAATATAGTCCATGAACAAGTGCAATGTGTGTAGATTATGATCATACATTGTTTTACCTAAAATGAATAACCATCTCTCAAAAAATTAGTGCTCATGTTGGTCACTCATTATCCATACCTAATATTTTCAAGTATATGCCATTGATGAGCACCAAATTTGTCCTGCGATATATCCATAAAAAAAATTGAAAAAAATACGAGTGGAAAGATAATTCAATTCTCTAAAAAAATTGTGTTTACTCCGAGTTGAAATTCCTAAGGGAGATATGGGTTTGAAGAGGTTGAAGTTGAAAAACATAAAATTTAGTAGTTGTTTTTGTCAAAAACAAGCCAAAAGTGTTACCTAACTTTGCGCTTTCACCCTTGATGCAACAACAAGTGGTATACCCATGAAACCTTTCTTTGATACCACTTGATGGAGGAGGGATCAATAAAACCAATCCAACCCACTTTCCACAGGATTAGTTTGATTCCACACATAGAAGAATCACCAAACTTAACAGACCCAGCTAAGTCTTTCTCCAAATGGTCCTTGAGGAGCGGACTTCAAACTGGCGGTGAGCTGGATTTCATAAAAAATTTGGGTCTCACCTGAATACAGAGCATCGAGCAAGTGTTCCTTCCACAAATCTCTTCCACAATTTCCTTCCGCAATTGTCTTCCCGCAATCGCCTTTCCACACCCGCCTTCCACAATCATCTTCTTGCAATCTCATTTCCGCAATCACCTTCCGCAACTTCCTCCTTCCAAAATTGCGGGTATTCCTTCCACAACTTCCTTGCAATTGGATTCCACAATTGAATCTCGCAAATTTCCTTCCACAATTACTTTGGACCGTGGGATCCAGATCAACAATAGACTCCAATCTTATGTGCTAATTCCACATCTGATCTGGCCATTAACCGTTAAACTCTTTCTCTTATGGAATGTTGTACGATCCGTTGATCACTTTGCGGCTTCCTTCGTCTGTCGATCTGTGATCAATTATGGAATGTTCACTTTGTATTTTCGAAGCTCTATCTCCCATGAAATTTCACCTCACGAAATCCTTTCCCTGCCATTGATGTGCCTTCTTGCTTCTATTTGGATCGTCCAAACTCTCTCAAATGAACCAAATGCAATCTTTTTGGCTCTGCATTGATTGATCATAGAATCAATCAATCAATCTCCTCGATTCTAGACTTGATCTCCTTTGATAAACATGTACATCACCTCTTAGACAGAATATAACTTCAATTTGACTTCACTAGCTCATTCCAGTCTAACCCTGAGCTTCACCAACAACTTCGTATACGAAGGAGCATCGATCCTTTTAATGATCGATGAAATGGGGTTTACACAACAAACATCACATTTACTCATGCACTCACACACACAGATCAGTCAAACATCCTCTACAACAATATTCCATTCTATAAACCCCAATTTCAAGATACTTTATACACACAGAGTAATCAAGCATTTAGCAAATATTCAGACTGTCAGCATCTCATAAGTCACACATAGGCTATTTCTTTCCTATCATAGTTCAGTTATACAAAGAACTATTCTCCTATTATAATTTAGACGTGAATTCACCCGTTCATACAGAGACATGCACAATTATCCTTTTCCATTCAATCATAAGAAGCTTGTACATTCACAACTATCTCAGAACCTATGTTATGATCCTCTTAGGCCTGATTTACCTTGTTTTGGCCACCTCCTTATGCCTCGTAGGATTACATCATATATACAGAAGGATTCTAGAACCAATTCAGTCCAAATCCACATTACACTCAACAATTCCCTAACTTGTTGCAACTGTTACTAAGATTAGCAAACACTCTTATCCTATCTCTATGAATCACCAAAAAAACCATCAAATACTCCCACTATTCAAGTTTTTGGTTTCATGACTCACACTTTGACTTAATGACCCATCATTCACCTAATGACTCATCATCTATACAAAATTATAAGGAATTCAACATATTTACAATGAATTTATCAAAAGACCAATGCTTAGGCAAATGTCAAGACCCTAAGGTCTGACCAAACATTAGACTTGGGTGGAGATCAGGATGCTCCTGCATCAAAATCCCCAGGAGAAATATGACCTCCGAGTCATAACCTTCAATCTTTAATACTCCTAGATCCCAAATTTATGTTGAAGCTTTTCAGTTGCTTCATGGCTGTCCTGTTTGTTTGTTGTTGACTGTAACTCTCTTAGTTTCCATACTTTTTGCTGCAATACTCCACTAGCCTTGCTTTTGCAATCTTCCTTTGTCACTTGTCTTCTACTGTTCCTTTTCTTTCTTGCTTTGCTGATGTAGATCTTCTTTTTCTCCTCACGTCTTCTCTGATACACCTTCACCATCATCATCCTTATCATCTCAATTTCGTTGTCTAGTCTATTCACTGGCTGGTACACCTACTTGCTATGAACTTGTGGTTCTTCCTTTGGCTGAATTCTGTTGCTGTTGTCCATTATCAGCTACATCCTTATATCTTCAGGATTCTTACTCTCATCTTCATTCATGCCATTTTCATTTGACATTATAATGTCCTCTCTAGAATCAGTTTGAGTTAAACCTGCAAACTGTCTGTAGTCTCCATGACTTGTATCTTTTGAAAATCACTCCTCCAAAAATATTATCTCATCCTCAAAATTCATCAACTTGGAATGTTGAACTTGAAGTTCAAATTCACCCTTTGAGGCTACTTTCCAATCATGTTCCTTATTCTTGGTTATGCCTGCATCTTCTAATTTAAATTGTTAATTAAAATTTAACTCCTTGGCTTTAGATGCTATGGGCACCTTTTCTTTACTGTAATACTCTTTTGAACACACTTCCTCTCCTCTAGCTGGACTTTCTCTTCCTTCTGAATCCTCTTTACTCAAAAATTCTTCTAGCAATTCTATCTCTTCATTCCATCTTGTAAGCATGGAAACTGGATACGTATCTTCAACCTCCCTTTGTCCATTCTCATGAGCCAAATATTCCTTTCTCTGTGCAGCAATAGTCTTTTCTAATTGTCTTCTAGCAATCTCTTTGTTCAATGGTATATGTTGTTCCTCCTTGTTGTCTTCATGAGCGAAATATATTTCATTTGTAGCAACAGGTTCTTTTGACTATCTATCAACAACCCCATTGTCAAATTATGTATGTGTTCCCTATTAGATGTCTTCATGAGACAACATAGCCTCTATTTTCATCAGAATGCAATTATGATCTTTTCCTCCTGAAATGTCTTTGTACATTTATTTTTCTTCCTTCACCTCTTCAAGTGACTGTCCATATTTATTGTCCTTGAATACATATTCAGTCAAGAATTCTTCTATTTTAGTCATCTGTTCTAATAGCTTCATTTCTTCACCAACATCTATCTCTCCTATAGTCTGATCTACAGGATGCATTACCACTTCATCATCCTTTACAACAAGATTATGTTCTACTATTATGCTTTTGAAAAGAATTTCTCCTCCTCCTTCATTTTATCTGACAATCCAAGATGATTGTTTAGTTTCTTCCTTCATAAAAACATCACCTAAGAGTTCATCAATACCTATAGTCATACAAAAACCATTAGATCTAAAAAAATAATGCTATTCATCTGAAGTCTCAACCATATTATATTCATGTGTTCCTGAACTTATCAGAGAGTTCGGAAAATTATCTATAATCCCTGCTTTATAATCCTCATTCACATCTTCTCCAAGCAAAGGGCCATGTTCTGGTGCACATTCCAAAACTTCCATCCCAGACTCAGCTGTCCTGAGTTCTTCCTTCAATCTGGAAGACATCTTTTTATTTAGCTTCACCTGTAGTGAATTCCATCTCACTTTCTTCTTCTTCACTATCCAACCATACCTCTAGCTTTCTTTTTGTAGTATCATCTCTAAATGAATAAGTTGTAATCCTATTTCAACTAATTCTCTGTCATACTCCTCTTGACTCATTCTCTTGATTCATTTTTCCTTGGAATATTTCCTTCTGCTATGGATTTCCTCAGAACCTCTGCAATGACCTTCAGTAGTCATTGTCTCCATTTCCTCTTCCTTTGTGAACCTCATCTTGTTCACTTGTGGATTGCTCCCAAGCCATCTCTTAGTAAGTCTTCATACCTGCTTCTATACCTCAACAAGATATCAAGATATCTCTACTTGAGCTTGTCCCTTTGGTATCCTTGGTTCAAAAATCTTGAGCAACTTCCTTTGCTCCTCTTGGGCTTCTGCAAATCCACTTCCTCTCTGAGTACATTCAACTTGTCCCCTTCTTTTTCAACCTCTATTGGATCCTTAGGTTCTGCCACTACTTCTTCGTTTCTCTAAGAGTTCAAGAACTCTTCTCATCAAGAACACATATGTTCTCTATCATAGATTTCAAGCTGACTTCTACTATATGCTTCAATATGCAATAATCTCAAACCAGAGTTAATATAAACACATCAATCAATACCTTATAAGATTTGTACCAAGATCTTATCATTCTCTCTTTTGATCCATCTCCTTTGGACCAATATCTGCCATGAATTCTTCTTTTAAGAGCACACTAGCTCCCACTATTCTCTGTAATAACTTACAACTGAAACTGTCATTTTATTTTAACATAAATCCTTGATTTGATTCATTTGTTAATACTTCCACTTGACCAACCTTCTTAACACAATTTTTAGCCTTCAAATTCAACATAAATTGAAAATAAAACCCCGTCAGTCACCCCGGGCCATTCAGGGACACTTTGAGGATATGCTTTAGGGCCACGAAACCCAAACCAGTGAGCGGACTTGGATTCCGTCTGCTCCCACAGGTGCAAGTGGCCATTTTGGACATGTCCACAGTGTCCATGCACGCCCGGGAGCCTTCAGATGAGAAATGCCCCCCTTGAGCGAAATTGGAATGGCCCTCACTAAGCAAAACCCTAGCTCTAGAGATGGCACATTGGCACCATTTTTTAGTCTTCGAGGCATGGTTTGGGGCCCCCCTAGTTGAAACCCGGCGTCCTAGATCCATCGAAATCGACGGATTCACGATCAGAGTCACGGTTTGGGTGCTACGGGTATTTTCGTTGGGCACCTCGGGGCCATTCAGGGACACTTTGAGGATTTGTTTTGGGGCCACGAAACCCAAACCGGTGAGAGGAATTGGATTCCATCTACTCCCAAAGGTGAAATTGGCCATTATGGATGTGTCCACGGTGGCCATGCATGCCCGGGAGCCTTCGGATAATAAGTGGCCCCCTTGAGCCAAATTGGAATGGACCTCATTGAGCAAAACCCTAGCTCCGGAGATGGCACATTGGCACAGTTTCTGGGACTTCGAGGCACAGTGTGGAAGGGGGGCCTAACTGAAAACCGATGTCTAGGATCCATCAAAATCGAGGGATTCATGAACGGAGCAGCGGTTTGGGTGCTATGGGAATTTTTGTCAGGCACCCCGGGGCCATTCAGGGACACTTTGAGGATTTGCTCCGGGGCCACGAAACCCAAATCAGCGAGCGAATTTGGATTCTATCAGCTCCCACAGGTGAAAGTGGCCATTTTGGACATGTCCACGGTGTCCACGCACACTCGGGAGCCTTCGGATGAGAAATGGTCCCCTTGAGCGAAATTAGAATGGCCCTCAATGAGCAAAACCCTAGCTCTAGAGATGGCACATTGGAACTGTTTCCAAGTCTTCTAGGCACGGTTTCGGGGGTCCCCTAGCTGAAACCTGGTGTCCCATATCCATTGGAATCGACGGATTCATGATACAAGTCACAGTTTGGGTGCTACGGGAATTTTCTTCGGGCACTACGGGGCCATTCAGGGACACTTTGAGGATTTGCTCTTGGGCCACGAAACCCAAACCGGTGAGCAGACTTGGATTCCGACTGCTCCCACAGGTGCAATTGGCCATTGTGGACGTTTCCATGGTGTCCATGCACACTCGAGAGCCTTCGGATGAGAAATGGTCCCCTTGAGCGAAATTGGAATGGCCCTCACTAAGCAAAACCCTAGCTCCGGAGATGGCACATTGGCACCGTTTTCGGGACTTCAAGGTATGGTGTGGGGGTCCCCTAGTTGAAACCTATCGCCCCAGATCCATAGGAATCAACGAATTTGCGAACAGAGCCACGGATTGGGTGCTATGGAAATTTTCGTCGGTAATCCTAGGGCCATTCAGAGACACTTTGAGGATTTGCTCTGGGGCCACGGAACCCAAACCGGCGAGCGGACTTGGATTCCGTTGGCTCCGACAGGTTCAAGTGGCCATTGTGGATATTATATATTTTAAATCACCTCAAATCCTAATATGTTGTAAATATTATATTAAATAATATTTTAAAATTTATTAAAAAATATCTATTATTTATATGTAAATTTATCAAGCTTTTGAGTTTCATGATAGTGGCACCATTATGGAGAGGGTGAAGAGGTAGTGTTACTTGTAGGGAGATTAGGACATATTGGAGGAAGTATATAAAGGGTACAGGGGGTTTAGTGCTAGGGTTTGCATGAGGGTTAGGGTTAGAGTTATAACAGGAAATTGAATTAGGTCATTTCTCTAATGTACATTTTATATTAATGGTATGGCTTGGTCTAAGGTGGTGCTCTTAAATAGCTATTTCATTATGAAATATTTAACAAGACATGAATTAAATTTAAGATAAGTGTTTCTTTAGAATCTTAAATTTAGTCATAGATTAGTAAAAACCTCTATGCATTGTTGTATACTTTGTCTATAATCCTATCACAATTGGAACCACCTATTTATTAAGTTTGATTCATAACCTAGAGGATAAAAATTGTCTTTTCAAAGCCTAACACAATGCATCCCATGTAATATGTCATGGTGAAGATCACTAGTGGATTGTTTTTCATTGAATTTGTTGTAGATATTTGAAGTGTGGGACTGGCATAGGCTTGGAAAAGTCCCTCTAAGTGGTTATCTATAGGAATTAAGCATAAATATTCAACCATAAATGCACATGTTTTAAAATAAATTGTTAGGATACATATCTAAGAGTCTAGAAGATCTCTATGCATGTGTCCACCAAATTTAGTCAAGGAGATTCCAATATCTAGTTAGAATATATTAGTAGAAACCCTAGGTTGATGACACGATGCTTTGATAAGGGCACTAAATCTAAAAATTAAACCTTATGCTAAATAGATTCAGTAGGGTAAATTCCAAAGAGATTGAGTTGCTAAGAGAAAAAAAATTTGGAGGAAAATGGCACATCATAAAGGAGGTTTAGAAGATGATGCAACACAACAGATGATTTTGGGTTGGAGAGTAGCCTCCAAAAACCCAAAATCTAGCTAGATTTGGGTGATCATTGAGCATGGGGAACCAAATCTATGAATATGTGTATTGTTAAATATAATTTCGTTGGGTGAAGCCAATAACCAACATAATCAACATAATATAAGATTTTTTTGGGTTGGGGATATACCTCAAGGTACCCAAAGCATGAAAAAAGTTTTGGTGGGCACAAAGCCAAGAGAAAAAAAATTGTTGAAGAGGACATGTGGGGTGGGAGGTCAACCTCCAAAAACTCAAGCATTGACATGAGAGAGGTAGGTCTAAAGAAAATTCTCTCATACCAAATGAGAGAAGTGGTAGGTAGGTATCTAGGTCTCTAAAGCATCTTCTCTCATACCAAATGAGGTAGGTCTAAAGGAACTTCTTTTGTGGAGTGGTGTTGCATTTTTAAGTTCCCTTGGTCATTGTGTTCTTGTTGCATTGTTGGTTTTGACTATTTGTTCCCAATGTTAGGAGTTTTTCTTGTTTTTTCTTTAACTTGTGTGTAGAGCTCTAGGCATCAATGGTTGCTGGGTGTCTCCATCCACATAAAAAATCCATATTAGCTATGTAATGATCCCATTACAAAACCCATGCATATTGAATCAAACAAATTGAGAGGCAAATGCAACACATACTCTTTCTAACTATGCAATTTAAAGGACTGAGCATAAAGTGTATTGAAACATATAGCGTGGAGTTGTGAGCCTCCATCAAGGCAATAAGGGGTGAGCTTCCGAAAAAGGTTGGTTCCAATTTGTTTTCTGAGATACACTGTAAATAAACATTTCAATTGAGCATGAGACGAGACAAGTGCAAGCAGGGTTTCTACAAACCTAGTGAATAGTTGTAAAAGGAAAACCTTGTACACATACTAACTATTACCAAGACATGTTGTGGTTGGATTGAAGTTATATGTCTTTCATTTTGAGCAATTCTTTGAGGACGTCTTCTCTTCTTTATATCGAAATGTTGTTAAACTACAACAGTTCAATTTTCATTACTCATTTGATTCTTTGGTACTAGTCAGTTAGTTTGACAATTTCTATGATGGAAAAGTTTTGCTTCTTGTTTCTCTTTCACACATATTTAAAAAGTTATTGAACTTATTGCAATCATGTGACACATATTTAAAGAGTTATTGACCCTTTTGCAATCATGTGATCAATATGGAAAGGTTTTTGGTTTGGTTATGGGTTGTCATAAGCTTCTTTATCATTTATTATTTCATATTTCAAAATTGTTGTTATTTAATTCTTTGTTTCGACCATTGTTGTTTCTATGCTCATTTATGAAAACATTTGGAAGACATTCATGTTAATGCAGACTCACATGTACATGTTATCAACTTTGTTTATCTATAGTTTGAGTTTACTTTTAATGTAGACTCACATGCACATCCATGTGCTTGATGTGTGAAAAAGTGTAAGATGCAAGACCCATTCAAATACAAGGGAATCATATTGAGGTCACTTGGTGTGTGGAAATAACATCTATATGTATGTGAAAACTTTTCCATAACATTGTTATTGAAGACAAAATCATGTATGCAAAAATGTAATCAAAGACAAAGTCATATAGACAAGTGCATATCCATCTATTAATATGCAAAAATGATCCAATCATGTACACTTTTTGAAAAATGGAACATCATTCCCAATGTCTATATAATGGAAACTTGTGCCCTGTACAAAATATGGAAACTTGTTCCCTATACAAAATATGTCAACTTGTGCCCAAAATGCCACATCATGGCTAGTGTACATAGGAGGGTCTCTCAATCCTCCTGCCCACCCTCAGAGCTCCTAGGTGCATCTCCAAAATCGCTCTTCCTCTTCTTTGTGCTAGAGGAAGATGGGTCCTTCTGGCGACTTGGACCATGTCCCCCTATGCCCTGAAACGAAAACAATAAAATGTCAACTTTTCATGGCAATTATACAAGTATAAAACATAATTTAAAAATAAAAATAGTTTTCAAATCTTAAATAACTCACTGCATGCAAGACTATAAGTCGTGAGGGAGTCTCCCTCCTGCGTGCTCCAAGTCTCTCAACAATGCCAACCTGCAACATTTAGAACAATAAGATAAATGATGAAATTAGATTCATATAGTAATTTTTATTAAAATTGAACAAGATTTTCATAAACTAGTCAATATCACCGTGAACACAACCGGCTAGTCTTTGGGGTTGGCGGATGGAGCAGTCAGTTAGACAACCTGATCTGATGCTATAGTGAATGGTATAGGGGTGGATGTAGCCACATCGACGGTGGATACATCACTAACGGGTGTGGGCGAAGTGGAGATGCATGTCTAGGTCGATAAACCCCAACTGGCTGTAGTATGGATGGGGCCATCGTGGAATGGGAAGAGAGTGTGGTGGGAGAATGGGGGGGGGGGGTGCAAGGTCTGTGTTTCGGTGGAGGGATCGGTGAATGTGGATAGGTGGTGTATCGTGGTCGGATGGGGGAGGGTGGAAACATGGGAAACTGTACATGAGGTGGTGGAAAGGTTGGGATGGGATGATGGGACGTAGGATATGAAACGGAAGGGGGAGCTTGATGGAAGTGTGGTACTGGATAGGAGGGGGGGGGGATGGATGGAAGGGGGTGAAGAGGGATGCAAGGAAGGGGGCCTGTATTCCACGGGATACAACTAGCATATACAATGGCCGAAAGGCCGAGGAGGGAGGAATAGTGGAATTGGTAGGCCGAGGTGCTCGCACCTGTATACACATTTATAACCTCATAGTTTAATATAGAAAAATATAAATATACACATACAAGTCATCATATTTGAAATTGAATTTATGCTTTAATACACACGATAACTACACACATGGAGATCTGCTGATCCCCAGTGGTGATGGTTGGTTGCTGGAGCCTGCGGAGACCTATGCGAACACTACAATTTTTAGATTGAATTTATAAAAAGAGTATTAACAATATTAAACACAATTCCAATGAGAAAGACAACGATAGTACTTAAAACATGACTGCAATTAATTTAGATTCAAGTTAGATGATAGTGGTTTTATGGGATTTGGGTATTATATAAAAATTTTATTGTATTGGTGCAGTCCATTTGTTCAAGACTTGGTAAAGAACATGGTTGTGGGCATCGTGTCGTTTGACCCACAATGGATTGGGCCCATGATAGGAACAAATGACCCATTCTGTGGTCATTCATTGAAGATAATGTGGCAAAGAAGATTGACTGTAATTTATGCATGAAGTGTTTGATCGCCAAAGTTGTCATTGATGAAAACACGTTAATGAAAAAGGTCAAAGTGATGAAATGGAAAAGACTTGATTGGACAAAACATGACAAGCTTTGCTGACTTGGAAAGTGACAAGAAAGCATGACAAGTGTAGAAGACTTGACAAAGTGAAGACATGACAAAGGATTGATGACAAGGACTTGATAATGACATTGATGACAATACATTAATGACAAATACATGGAAGAGTTAAGAACATGGAGCATACACATTATGGAAATCACAATGGAGATGGTGACATGGCTTGAGGAATGGAAAAGGTAACAAGTATGGAAAACATGGCAAGCATCAAACATGGCAAGCCTCAAACATGGCAAGCATGACAAGTGTTTATTACAAGCATGGAAGAAGGACATGGCAAGCTAAGGACAAGACAAAGACAAGTGACAAGCAAGCAAGCTTGATAACTTGTCAAGCATGGTGTTTGATGACATGGAACAAGACAAGGAGGACATGCTTGATGACAAGAAGGATTGATAACTTGGTGACATGGAGGATGACGAATTGGAAAACATAAGCTTAGAGGACAGAGACAAGATGATGAGGTGTACAAGGAAGATGTGCAGGCATTTGGAAGGCCCCTTGCGGGTATTTCAAACCCCCATTGCAGGCATAATCAAAAGGACACTACGGGAATTCTTTGAAGCACCCATTGCGGGCACTATTTTCTAGGCCTTATGGAGTTGGGGCCTTTGGCATGATCAATAGAGGAGATTTGAACATGTTTTTAATGCACATGTGCACTCTTGGATGTATCTTTGGAGGGGGGAGGAGAGGGAGAGACTTGTAAATGGATAAAGAGAATGAGGTCAAGGGATGGTGAAGTGATAGGTCCAGGGGGAGGGAGAGAGTGAGTGATTAAGAGGCAAAGAGGAGGGACTTATACATGGAGATAACGAGAGAGAGAGAGGACAAGGTGGGGAAGAGTGATAGGTCAAGGGGGAGAGAGAGTGTGAGTTAGAGGTGGAGAGAGAGAGAGAGAGAGAGAGAGAGGAGAGAGAGAGAGAGAGAGAGACTTAAGGAGGGAGGGAGATGGAGATATTTGTGGGAGAGATAGATAGATAGAGGAATAGAGTGATATGGAGGTAGGGGAGAGATAGAGAAGGAAGGAGGGAGAGAGAGGTAAAGTGAGAGAGTGAGAGAGAGGGGAAAAGTGAGAGAGTGAGAGAGAGGGGAAAAGTGAGAGAGTGAGAGAAGAAGAGCATTGACATCCTCAATCATAAGCACAAGTAGCGTCATAAATGAAAGAAGTTGAAAATGGAGAAGCAAAGGATGCCTAAAGTGAACATGAACACATGTCTAGTTGAAGATCATAAGGAGATTGCATTAGGTAGTTAAACTTCTCGACGTTTCGAGCCACATAGTAGGGATCATCATCAGGACAAAAATTATCCCAGGTTAGTTTAGGTATGAATTTAGCCAATAAATAGATGTAAGGATATTTAATTAATTATTTTTTTTAAGGGTTTTACTGACACTTTGATTAATGATATTATTTATTATATATTTAGAATTTGTGTTACAATTTGTTAAAATTTTTAATATTATTTTTTAGATTAATGTTCATTTGATCATAGTTTAGAGATTAATAATTAGTTTAGAATTTTTAGTAATAATTAAAAGTTAGATTTAGATTATATATATATATATATATATATATATATTAACAATTAACAATTAGTTTGGTTTTAACTAATAATAATTAGTTTTAGATTTTTAATAAAAATTAATAATTAGTTTGGATTTTAATAAATAATTGGTTTAGTTTTAATAATAATAATTGCTATTAATAATTATGTGAGTCTTAATAACTACTTTAATCATTAATAGTTATGTATAAATTTTTCTTTTTGATTATTAAGCTTATTATTAATTTTGATTATAACTTATTCAAAAAGATTGATAATTAAATTATATTATTTAGGTTTTATTCTTAATTTTTAATTCTATCTTCTTAATTTAATTTTTTTTGGTTTATTATTATAAAGTTAATAAATAATTATTATTGAATTATAAGACTTAAAATTTTTACAATTTTCCAAATTTGTTATTTATAATACAATAATTTTTCAACAAGTTTTTGATTTAATAGTAAAATTGGTTTTGAAGGATAGGTTAAGGTGTTTCAAAGGTTCCCTAAATTACTCGAGATATTGCTTCTGATATGAAGGTTATTATTCTTAAGATGGTGGATTATCGGGCACCAACATTCACTGAGTTTGAGGACATCATCTCGATTGAGATTTGCTGGAGCTTTCTCTATTTCTATGGCCTCCCTAATCTTTCTTCTTTTATAATGTTCTTCCCTAGTGATAATTTTTGCATCTTCAATGCGTATGTGGTGTTTTGAGTGGTGGGCATGGCCAGATAGTGCTGATTTATGATGTCGACCGTGATTGATGTCTGCACAATGTTCCTTGAGCCTAACCTGGATGGAGCATCTAGTTTCCCCAATATAGGGTATCTCACATGAGCAGGGAACACTGTAGACACCTTTTTGTTTCAATGGTTCTACCGGGTCTTTGGAGGAGTCTAACATTCTTCCTATTGAGTTTGGAGAAGAGAAGGTAAACCTAATGTCCCTTTTACTAAGGATCTTGGCTATGACATTTGTTTTTCCTTTGATAAGGCAAAGTAATTTTGGTTCCGTCGATGTTTGCTTTTTGTTTTTGGGATTTTCTACGTGCTTTCTAGATGACCTTCCTAATTTGCTCTATGTTGTAACCATTCATTTGGAAAACATTAGATAGGTGGTTTAATTCTTGCTCTAGGTGGTCTTCATCTTAAATTCTAATAGCCCTCGTTACGAGGGTGTTTAATACCCCTATCTTTTGTGTAGGCAGATGGTGTGAATCCGTGTGAAGGTACCTATCCATATGGGTATTTTTCCTATAAACTTGATGACGTAGGGAGCCGTCGTTCCTTTTTGTGATGAGTACATCTAAGAATGGGATTTTGTTGTCTTCTTCAACTTCCATGGTGAATTTAATATGGTCTGATCTGCTGTTGAGATGGCTTAGAAACTCCCCCAAGCTCTCTTTCCCATGCGGCCAGTTTATGTTAGTATTGTCCATAAACCTTTTCCACCATTTTGGCTTTAATGTAAAAGACTCAATAGCAGATTTTTCAAATGCCTCCATATATAGGTTAGCGACTACCGGGGATAGAGGGGAACCCATATAAATTCCTTCAAGTTGTTCATATAAGACTCCTTTAAAGTGGAAATAAGTAGATTTTAAGCAAACCCTAACTAGCTTTTCTGTTTCTTCATCGATTATCTCCCTAACTACCTTAAGGGCTTCATCTACTGGGAATTTTGTGAAAAGGGAAAATACATGAAAGCTGGCTAGAATGTCCTCTTCTTCCACTTTGAATTCTGTCATTTCTTTTACTATGTTCATGGAATCCTTGATGAAGGAGGGGGTTTGACCTACCAGGCTTTTCAACTTTTTTGCAAGAAATTTTGCAACCTAATATGTAGGGGATCCTATAGTGTTAACTATGGGTCTTATGGCTACCCATTCCTTATGAATTTTGGGCAAATCATAAATACAAGGGACCGTTGCATCTTTGGTGATTAGTTTTTTTTTGGTGTTTACATCTAGAGATGATTTCTTAATGGTTTTTGTAATCTCATTAATAACCTTCTTCGTGGGATCAATTACCAACTTCTTATAGCTGCCACTGGTAGAAAGGTGTTCGAGCATTTTCCTATGATATTCTTCTTTATCCAGGATGACAGTCGCATTTCCCTTATCATCTCTTAGTATAATAATATTGTCATCTTTCTTTAAGTTGTTTAACGCCTTTCCTTCACCCAGCGTTAAGTTGGTCTTCAGTGGCCTTGCCTTTCTAATGGCAACCGCGCATTCTTGTCTTGCCTCCTCTGCGCTGGCTTCTGGCAGGTTGGACATTGCGTCTTCTATTCGACAGACTAAATCTTCAATCGGTATTTTTCTAGGCGTAATGGCAAAGTTTAACCCTCGTTCTAGGACCGTGGTTTCCTCTTCATTCAACTCTCTCTGAGACAGGTTAACTACGTACGATTTTTTCTTCCTATTGTTTTCATCTATCACTGGTTTCTGAGTTTTCATTAGTTTAGTTAATTTATTGCTGTGTTGTTATTAATGTTGGCAGCTAACCTATCCATTCTGTTAGCGGACGTTGTTTCTACCTTATTCCAGATATCCCAACGCAGAGTGCTGGCAAGGTTTAAGTGTAGTCTGTGCAGCGATTCCGAGATTGAGTTTATAGCTCTGCGGACACGTTTAATTTCTGATCGAATTATAGCTACGCTTGCCTCCTCAATTATACGCTGGTTCTTATTTCTGAGTACATGTTTTATCATTGCAAATTTAGGTATGATCTGGTTGTCTCTACAGTTTTTAAGAAATTTTAGATTGGCTAATTTCTTTACCATACTAACCCGTAACTTTTGAAAGGACTTCAGGTCGTCCAACACATCCCTTCTGTGGAGGGACTGAATTAAGCTGTTCATGGTTGCTACGCAGTGGTAGTTGAAGATCAGAATGAGACCGCTTGAGGTAGTTAAACTACTCGGGTTTCTAGCCACACAGTAGGGCTCATCATCAGGAGAAAAATGATCCCAGGTTAGTTTAGGTATAAATTTAGCCAGATGTAAGGATATTTAATTAATTATTATTATTTTTGAAGGGTTTTAGCCTACACTTTGATTAATGATATTATTTATTATATATTTAGAATTTGTGTTACAATTTGTTAAATTTTTTAATATTATTTCAAAAAAATTTATTATTTTTTAGATTAATGTTCATTTGATCATAGTTTAGAGATTAATAATTAGTTTGATTTTAACTAATAATAATTAGTTTTAGATTTTTAATAAAAATTAATAATTAGTTTGGATTTTAATAAATAATTAGTTAGTTTTAATAATAATAATTGTTATTAATAATTATGTGAGTCTTAATAATTACTTTAATCATTAATAGTTATGTATAAATCTTTCTTTTGATTATAAGCTTATTATTAAGCTTAATTTTAAATTATTCAAAAAGATTGATAATTAAATTATATTATTTAGGTTTTATTCTTAATTTTTAATTCTATCTTCTTAATTTAATTTAATTTGTTTATTATTATAAAGTTAATAAATAATTATTATTGAATTATAAGACTTAAAATTTTTGCAATTTGTTATTTATAATACAATAATTTTTCAACAACGATTTAATAGTAAAATTGGTTTTGAAGGATAGGTTAAGGTGTTTTAAAGGTTCCCTAAAGGTTTTCATGTTTTATAAGGTTTTATTTTTGGTTGGTTGGATTATATGAATTTATAGCTCTCAAATAATTTAGACAATATGATAAACACAACTATAAAATCTAAAGATAATATGATAGACATGTTTTGTGAGAATTATTCATTTTCATTTTAGTTTGAAACAATGATAATATAAAAAATGGTTACTCGGTGCTAATTAATTTGTAATTACCGAACACAACTGGATCTAATTATTCAAAGTAAAGAAGTTACCTATGTGTATGGTGCCACAATCTCCTCTGCTGCTACCTTGGATCAGTCTAGGTCAAAGGAACCGATGTCCTCCCACGTGGAGCATGGAGACTTGGCCTTGAATAACTGTACATTAAAACAAATAAAGTCAACAATGCGTAATTCAATGTTAAATATATTAAAAAATACAATATCAAATAAAATACAATAAATATTTGAACATTAAATAAAACAATGGCTAACCTGGTCCATGTAGCTCTCCGTGGAATGCTGCTGCGTAGGACCATGGCAAGAATGACCACAGTGAGAACAACGATGTGCCATTGTTCTAGTCAAACTAGATGGCCCCGCCTGGGTTCCACCTATACCTGGCATGTCCTGACCACCACCCATAGATCGTACAACTGTGTGTGTGTCATCAATGTCCTCATGGCTCTGTGAAGACATAGCCACAAATGTGGTATGTCTAAGAAAATGACATGTGGCACGTCTAACTGATCCATCAATCTCATCTAGGACACTACCAAACCCAGGTGGATGAGGTTTTGGCTCTCTCCTAGGTGCAGGAGGTCCTCTGAGTGGGTTGCGATGGGCCTGAGGTTGATCTTGGGAAGAGCCAAGACTGACACCCTGAAACTCAGTGATGTCAAAATAATTGACATGGTACCCTAGCTCAAACTCATCCCACAATTTTCTAAGAAAAAACTATGGGACCTCCAAATTATTGCATGGGGGCCTATCAAACACCATAAACCATCTTTTTCTCCATTTATCTCTCCATGGATGGTAAATACACCATTCCATGCAAACCTGTCTCTTCCTCACATTTGGAGGTTGTCTTGTCATGGAAACTATGAATTTGTTGTACAATTGTGCTTTCGTGATGTTGAGGTCTTTAATTTGTTCTTTGGATATCCCAATAGAATAGTGCTCCCTCATTCGAGCCCTACATTGGCTCATATTTGTGATCTCATTGTGGTAAATGTTGATGGATTCAATTATGTTTTGCAATGATGAAGCCAGGGAAACCCGAGAGGGTTCCTTGGTGCTCTTAAATTCATCGCTTATTACCCTTAATTCATTTAAATCTTGGTGTAATTGATCCTCAGAGTTTTCAGATGGTTCATCACCAGGTTCATTGTATGTTCCAATGTTGATGTTATCTTCTGATGGTTCAGTTTCATTGGTTTCCTCTCATGGTTGTGGTGTGTTTGTCATTTTGTTAGGTGTATTTAATCTACAATGACAATTTGTTGGTTTTTTTTTGAATTTAAAATTGCAATGGAAAAAGAAAAAAAAACATGATTCATTGAGCACCTACCTGGAGGCAACGTCGGCAACGTAGTGGTGGTTCGGATTGATTCCGAGTTGGAGGCTTTGGGTGCTCCACAACGAGGTTAGGGGGTGCTTGTTTGGTTGCTCTGTGCTCGTGGGTTTGTTAAAACAAGCCCATGATCTTTTTTTTTTATAAAACAAACAGGCACGCGCATGCATTAATAACGCGTGCACGCACGCGTTATTAATGTGTGCACGCACCTTTTGTCCACGTCAACTCAAAGATGTGGACGTTCGGCATTGTCGAAGCAGAGGCGCATATGCATGCGCACCCTTGTTTTTTTCTGCACGTGCGTGCTTCTATTGCGGCCTTTTTGGGTACCAGCTTTGTGCGAGTACCCTCTATGAATTAGTTGATAGAAGAAATCCAATGCCCATAGGCTCTATGTTGTTTTCATGAAGTTGAAGCATTTAATCCTGTCATGGATTATGAGAGTTGTATTTGTTAAAGGTTTTGTTTATATTAAACAACGAAAAATCCCTGAGCTTTTAGTATGCTTGAATAGAATTATTTTAAGTACAATTTTGTAAGAAAATGAATACGTTATTTGGATTATACCCTAGTCGTAGCTTTGATTACTCTGTAAGTAATAGATATTAATAAGGTTCTGTAAAGATTTATATGAATTCGATCTAGGGTGTATTATACTTATGTTAAAATGAGTAACCATGGATGCCAGCGATGTATTTAGTTTTATTTTATTTATAAAAATGTTTTAATATGATTCTGGAGTAATTATGAAACTGGATATGAGAACTCTAACTGTGTTCAACTTAAGGAGATTTACTATAAACCTTTGTCGAAACTGTTTAATGATGGTTAAGATTGTTTTGCTTTTGGTTATATTTAAAATAATGGTAATATTTGTAATGCTTTAGGTTTTATATGACAATGGTTTATTTTATAAATTACAGAGGTACTCTAAACCTGAAGTTATTTTTTTGAATTTGATGCCTTCAGTTATATTCATACTCTAAAATAGATTTATGTTCTTTGTTTTACTTAGTAATAAAGTAGTGAATATTAAATATATAAATGCTACCATTTTGTAGTACTTTGTTTATACTATTTATCCATTCGGCTTCTATATTACTATATATATATTAATTATGCCCATAACTCTTTTAAGGTACATGAAAAACAATACTAGGGTTCTAAGTATGCTAAATGATCTTACAAACAGTAAATACTAATATTGGTTTAGTAGAGAAACATAAACTAAAAATTTATAAGATTAACATTCTACTTTTATTTTAAGATCATTTCTAATCTACTTATGTAAACACCTCTCTGTACTCGAGTACATCACTTCTAAGTGAAAGGAAAAATATAGAGAAGATTTTATTCATTCTTCTATTTTCTAGATTCAATCATTCAACCACTTATACATGCTAAAGTTTACAGTTCTATTTTCTAATGAATTTAACAACTAGATAATATCCAGGAAACATCTAAAACCTAATAGCTTGAAGATAGCATTTTTTAAATTAGACAGAGTAAGTCTAGAAAATAATGAGACAAAAACAATGCAGAACCTATTTAAACTGTGGAGGTGAACAAACACCCAAAGAAGACCGTTCCTCCCAACCATCTCCTAGAAGCAACCAAGATTACTTGCTTAAGGACCCCCGAGCCTATTCACTAAAACACTAGGACGAAGACACTATGTAGAAGCATGTAGTAGACCCTTTGTATCTTAGTAATCATGAAGACTTGCATATAGAACACTCTCTGCAACTCAGCAGAATAAATCTTACAATCCTTACACTGCAGCTCATTCTAGCATTCCTCTCATCGAATCTCTTGTGTGGTCAACTTTTTCAGTTTCCATCCATCCACAAGGTAAAAACTAGTGAGCCTCCTACTCAATTCAATGGATATAGGTCTTCTTAGGTCTTTAAGTCAGTTGAAATCATTTAATGAGCTACCAACTCAATTCCACCTTCCTTGGGGAACATGACCACATTTTAGGGAAGTTTCCTCCTGCAACAGCTAGCAAGTGAGTGTAGATGTTGCCACTTGTCAATTGCCTTCTACACCAGTTCATTCCTCCTAGTGGGTCAGTGAACACTCTTCAACAGTCCTCTTTGGATGAGTATCTCTTATTTTAATTTATTAAATAATAAAAATATTCATTTACAGTCATCCTTGACCATCCTTGGTCAATAACATAAAAATTTACAATATCTTTTAATGTAATGTTTTCCACAACATAAAATGTTTCAAGTTCTAGGTAGGTTACACATTATCAATCTCACACACAAATAAAAATTAAATCAATAGATGTTTCTGTAGCATACCCTTTTTGCTGAAGAACATTTTATGTTGGAAAACATTATGATAACTTTTATTGTAAATTTTTATGTTGGACAAGTGTCCAAGGATGACTATAATTTGCACAATATTTTATTATTTAATAAATAAAATAGGAGACAAACACCTAAGAGGACTGTTGAAAGAGTGGTTACTGACCCACTAGGTGGAATGGAATATGGGGTAGAAGGCAATGGACAAGTGGCAGCATCATTATGCAACTAACTAGCTGTTGGTATGGGACAACTCCCTTGAAATGTGGTCATAGTGCCCTCAAAGATGGGACTGGAGCTTGAGGCTCATTTATTCCAAACTGACAACTAAAGACCTAGGCAATCTATATAATAGCCATCAAATTATGAACTGAGGTTCATCACTTTTTTCGATGAGGAAATTTACCTTGGGGTTTTGCTGTGTTTGCACCCAAGAGATTTGATGAGGGGATATGCTAAGTTGTTGATCATGTTGTGAGTTTGCAATACTCTTTTGAGTTTCAGGAGTTTGATGCTGAGTGCTGAAGGCATGTTTTGAATTTAGGAGTTTGATGTTGAGTGCTGAAGGCATATTGAGTGCCTTGCTTCTACACAGATTCCATCTACTTAGTGGTCCAGTAATCAGGCTCGGGGGTTCACAAGAAGCCAGCAGTTGGCTGCTTCTTCTGAAATAGGTTGGGAGGAATAGGCCTCCTTGGGTGTTTGTCAGCCCTATCTTCAATTACAGGTTCCATTATCTTTCTCTAATTTCAAGCATTTAAAGTTCTGCTGTATAACTAATTTTATTGTTTTTATTTTATAAATTTATTTTAGTTTTCTGAGTAAGTCAAGATTCTGTATAGAAATGATTTTGATTGAATAAAATAGTTCTCTACATTTTTCCCCATGCAAGTGGATCTGCATCGTACTCTAGTATAGAGACAAATTAAGTTGGATAGATAAATGATAGGAAAAATAGCCATGTGAATGAGAAGATAAAAATGTTATATTTTCTTAAGTTTATGCTTACTATTAATTTCCTATGTATACATGTATCATGTTTTCCTTATCATTTTCTGTACAGATAATTGTTTTCAGAATTCACAGTAATGTTTTCTCCATTCTATAAATATCAGTTGTCTAAAAATAAATAATTCCCCTTTCTAAAAGTATATGAATTATTTTTCTATGTTATAGTATTTAAAACATATATAAGTTTATACCATAACAGTTGTAGATTCAAATCTAAACATACAACATATTATTATCATTTTCCCTTTTTAAAAACAGTGCACAGTAATATACACCAATTTCTTCATGCACAGAATTACCTACTACTATGCTATTTATTATTTCAATATAGCAAACAATCTTCTTGTCATACAATAGAAGTCTTATGTTTCAAACCTAGGGTTTTACACATTTCACTTTCAATCCAAACCTTCAAACTATTGAGTTTATCATTGAATGATAGCAATAAAAACATTAAAGAATATCCATACATTCCAGATAGAACTAAGTTATGGCTTCAACATCACAACAGGTTTCCAACTTAAACGTTCTTCTTCATAGTCTCATCAACTCTTGGCTCGCAGCCAACATTTAAACAGTCCATAAACATAACTTAAACCACATATTCTTTTGCCTTAAAACCAAACATTTAAACTGTATTCGTTTCCATAGATCGAACTAGTTAAATTTTTAGTATCATCTCCAGGATTCCAATTATTACATTGTCTTTGGAACAACTTTAAATAGAAGCAACAAACACAAGTTTGATGCCAAGATCTTCTCGAGGACCAAAATCAAAACCATGCATTCAAAACAAAGTCAAACCCTAACCCTTGGAATTCTTATAGATGAAAATACAGCATCATTTTAAAATCAACGAACTACACATAGGCCGAAACCATTCCATAGATTTCAAACATCTATCATTGTTCATTAAAACATATGATTTTTACATTATCCAAGTCTGAAAACAAGAAATCTTTTCCATGACTGTTACAAGTCAAAATCAACAGGGTTCGTGCACTTTGGGTCGAGGTACTATCCTCCCCAATCTAATACATTTTCTTACAAACCCTAATATACGAAATACAAATTATCATAGGTAAACACGAAGGTCTTGGACTACACATTTCGAAAGCCAACACTTCCATCTAACCAGAGTTACAAGGCAACCTCCGAGGCTTACCGATCAGTGTAGCAGTAGCCAACCATCATCACCCGGACTAGAGAAGCCACCGAACCTCTACACCTGCAACAATAATGAAGATGTGGTTAAAGAACAATTTTATTTTAAAGGAACGATTTCAGTATTGAATAAGCAACTATTACTGTGTTAATGTTCAAATATGGAATCTACAGGAAAGGGGTTCGAAGCACATTACCTTTTTAACGTTAGCACAGAGCAGAAAACGCCAGATAGGTGCAACTACAACTATAAACTTATACATCGTCGAATGCTGATAAAGAAGGAAACCACACCGAGCTAACAACCATTAAACAGTTAAACAATGTCGAGACCTGTGATCATTCATGGTGAGGACTTGGCCTCTCATTTTGAGCCCAGTTCTAAAAGAAAAACTCTCAACAGGTCTGAGTGTCGAATCACACCAAGAAACAAACCCCAAGCTGCAAACTGTGACAAATTACCACTATAAAAAGAATTGGAGAGACTCGACTCTTAAACCTTCCACAGGTCACGGGTTCAAAACGCAGGCATTATGCCTCTACAGTGCAAAACAAGAACCCTAAAGACCCTCTACCTGTCGGCCAGATGCAGAGCCACTACCACCGAATGCCAAGGAACAATAACATTTTGAACGTAATGCAGGTAGGGTTTAACCCTCATCCATCGAAACCCTGCCAGATCAACGGTGGAGATCACCAGGTTAGATTCATGAAACACCAAGCAATCTACCATATTAAATGAGCTATCATTACTACTGCCACGAAGGATCCATCTCATTAACCATTGAACCAGTATGTCTACAACTCATCACAGGAGCTGTTATCACCACAATAATAGCATGTGATCAAGATCGTTACATCATCCACGGTTGAACTCCACTACCTCGGCAGATGTGTGCATTCAATGCATAGGCAGTGTTAATATCTACCAACCTGTGACATTGTAATGTTCATATCATAATTTAATTACAATGAACATGTTATATGGTAAGTCGTGTTACAGGATTCAAAACATATCGTATGGTAAGGTATAAATCCCATAGTCATGTTGCTAGGTTTTGTATAATATCACATAAGGTCACGTTAAATGCACACAACCCATATCACATAAAGCTTATATATATAAGAGTTTGTTAATATTTTATTACACATTGCAAAAGGATTATATGGGTAATCTAATAAATTACAACACACATATATTTCATTGTATAGTGTAATGAATTTAATAATCAATGAATTCAAATTATCACCATTATAATATCATCGTAGCATATAGTTCCTAGACGAGATATTAAATCTTTCGTACATAGAATTTCTATGAATTGACATTGAGATAAGAAATAGACACATATGTACAGTCCAACTTGAAATTTAAATGAAAATCACATATAATTCTGAGTATAAAACTGAGTCATGATCGAGACAGACATTCTCTAGAATCAAATACAAACTTATAGATTACATTTAAATAAGACACACTATTTGCATCAGCAAGCATATCCAGTTATCGTTATCTTGAACATTTAGTATTTAACCAAAGTTTCTCACCCGGTAGAGTGCTCAATGTCTTATCTCTTCAAATATTTTTACAAAGGAGATTACTGAAAAATTGTTCAGTCACTTATCGCAAACTTTAAATCTTTACTTGTAAACTGCCACAAGTATGAATTCACATGCTTTAGCACGAATGCTAAGTAAGCCTCGTGGCGTTCGTAGGACCCCTTCATCATCAACAAAAGCACATTAGTCAAACTAGTTAAATCATCAATCATAACAGCAACAATAGAAGTTTTGTAATAGTATAGCTGAGTATGAATAATATCAAGACATAAACTTAAATCATCTAGTTGCAAATCTTATACTATAAACCAGCATGGTATTTAGTACAACAAGACAATCTTTTATGCATTATTATATTCCACACAGTTTGAATAGGCATTAATTGTTATGTCGAAAATTTTTAAATTTTTTTGTGATTTTTTTTGGGATGTTACAGTTTCATTTACAAACATAGAAGATCCCATTCAGATAAATCTAATCAATGAAGAACATATGACTGGGAAAATTCTATATATGATACAAATATGTGCACCTCAGTGTTGTAAATATCATCCTTGGACCCCTGGTCAGGCCATTCTTTCCTATTTCTTTTATCCGTGTTGTAGTAGATACCCATCATGTAGATTTTTCCAATGAAGTTATCCTTGGTTTTGTAGGACCTCTGCATAATGGTCTATGTTTTGGTATAATTTTCCCAATTTAATTAGTCAGTCTTAATGATCCGCACATTTACAATTTACTTAAGGTTTATATTATTCCACAGGGTTTTAAAATGGTCATTATATCTAAAATTATCTAGTTAAAATATTTAGTAGTGGTAAGATTTGGGAATGACACCCTCCCTCCTTTAAGAAATAAGGTCTATGAAAGTTCCCGCTTGCTCAGCATGGTGGAAACTAATATATCAAAACAATCCACCCTAATTTCATATGATTGGACTGGAATTAAGTACCCAAAACAATCATAAATTAAATACAGGGAACTTTGTCAAAAAGATAGTTTGTTAAATAACCAATATATTGTAAATACACCTGTTGTTTATGATAGGTAATCTCATTCTTTTAGATTACCCAACAGTTTTTTGACACTGCACTTCCAACCTGCATTGCTTAGATCTGCCTCCATAAACCCTTCTTCTTGCTTATCTAGGCAATCGATCTTATCTGAACCCTATTTTGGCAGCTTTATACAATATTCATTTTCTAGAGTCCATGAAATAGAACATAAGGATCAACATTCTACCTATCCTTCCTGTAAGGAAATTATTCTTATTTTAAGACATAGAAATAAAAATTCTCCAAGTTTATTCATGTTTCCTCTCCCTAGAAGCCAACCTGGCTTTGAAGTAATTAATCCTCAAGGACTAAAATATTTAACCCTTGGGAGAAGTTTGCCAGATGCCCCATTTATACAATACACTCTAGATTGGGAGATGAAGAGAGAATATCTTAATAATAAATCTTCAACAACCTCAAAAACAGTTTTTGATGAGATAAAATTGGCAAAATATGGAAATATGCAACATCAACTGACAAACATCAATATAGATGAGATAGCCATGGGCATTCTTCAGTTGAAGAAAGCAATGAAGGGTGAATATGCGCAATTTGTCTTGCTCATAACAAAAAAGGAGTTCATGGATCATCTTTTACATGATGCTGAAGAAGTAAAGAAATCCATTAATACTGCCTCCGACAAGTAAGAAAAAAGAATGGATGTCACAATAAAATTACTTGTTAAGGCTCATGGCTTAGATAATAAAATTGGCACTATTAACCAGTCTGCACTACTAACTACTGCAAGAGGTCATCAAGCCTCTCATTAAAGAAGATACTCATTTGGGATGATGACTATCTAAGAAGAAGAATATAATAGACCTGGATTCAATTTTGGTCAGGATGATGATGAATAAGTTCATGAATTAGGCAGTCGAGTTTCTGAATTCATGAAAATTCTAAGAGATTTTCCTGAACATTACTTGGAAATGTTTCATCCTAAGAGAGAAGAGTCATCCTCTCATGGTTTAACATGTCCTCCTCCTTTTCCTCCTCCATATATAGGACATCCTCCTCCAATAGCATATATGGATGAGGTTATGGTTGAATCCTCAAATGCCTCTTCTGCTCCTAGACATAGATTCCACTTTGGAATCAATGGAATAAATGATCTAATTTCTCAAATCCCAAAACAACCTATTCTAAAGATAGAATCCCAATCCAGACATGAGATTCAATATCCCATAGACCTTCTAGGTAATTGGGTGACATACAAGAAATCTTAGGATCCCATTATTTCATCACGAGAACTTGCAGTTCATTTAGTTGCAGGATTCTCAGGTTTGTCTCATGAATGGTGGTGATGGTTACCACAAGAGAGTATATATGAGATTCTTGGTGTAGCAAATGCAGATCAACAAATCCTTACTACACTTGGCCTAAAATTCTATGCTTCTGAAGACCATTAAGACTATGAACATTTGGATTTGTTGTTCATGTCTAAGTGCATTTTTTATTGAAATTAGAGTGAAAAATATTTATGGTACATGCATAATTTGTTAATTTCTTCTGGTAATGCAAACAAACCAACTTTTCTCAAGCTTTACCTACGAAGTTTCCCAGGACATGTTCTGAATGCAGTGGAACAATTCCTGAAATACAACCATATTACCTTAGTTGGTGTATCTTTGGCCCAGCTACATGCTTACATCATCCAGGTTTTGGAAGAGAATTGTTTAGAGCGCAGAGTAGAAAAAGACTTTAAAATACATGCTTCCATGTACTCCCCTAGTTTTTGTAAATTAGTTCCTAAGATGCAAGATTGGGGATGTGGTGCCCATAATAGTGGCCACTTTAGTAAATAATCTTGTAGTTACAAAAAGAAGAAGAAAAAATTGTATACCAGTCTTGCAAGATTTCACCCAGATAAACCATACAGATACAAGAATCCCAAGAATTTTCAAAAGTGAAAATTCTTATGCAAAAAGACTCTCTACCCCTGCAGAATGAGAAAAATGCTTCATTTGTGGAAAGAAAGGACACTAGGCTAATAAATGTTCTTCCAGAAAAATAAATCCATGTCTTGCATCCCTATCTCCTGAAGAACTAGATCCATCTTGGTGGGATCTAGCATACTATGATCAGGGTGAATACCCCAAGGGAGAAATATTTTTCCTCCCTTTAGAGGAAGAATAATTTGATACTAATGATGCTCCAACGTTTACTAAATTTTCTCCCTCCTTGTCTTCCTCATCCGACTCTGATGAAGAAAATTTAGGGGGGTGTGATGGACCTCCTGAATACTCATTTTACATGGTTTTGGCATCTAAGAATTAAGTACCCAAAGTAATGGGAAATTAAATATAGGGAGCTTTGTCAAAAAGAAAGTATGTTAAATAACCCATCTATTGTAAATACACCCATTGTTTTTGATAGGTCATCTCATTCTTTTAGATTACCCAACAATTTTCCGACTATGCACTTCCAACCTCAGTTGCTCAGATCTATCTCTACCAACCCTTCTTCCTCCTCATATAGGAAACTGATCTTATTTGAATCTTGTTCTGGAAGCTTTGTACAACCTTCATTTTATGGGGTCCATGAAGCAAAAAATATTGCTCGATTACTATCTTAATTAAGTAATCAAATATCACACTCAAATACTAATATTAAATATATTAATACATTTAAGTAACATGTTATTATTAATGGCATTAATATTTATGCATTTTCACTTTGAATTAACATAATAATGAAACCATTAACAAGTATTTCATAATTAAATTGAAAGTAAAATATATCTAATAAATATACTAATGCACATGCATTATGTATGTATACATAGCTAGAGTATACATATGTTGCATGTGTGCTAATGATAAGAAGTCTCTGCCTCTAATTCATAGTTCTTCACTACAAGAAAAAAGGTCATTGGTGAGGGTCATGCCTGTGACGGACCTTTAAGGGTTGTCACCAATGTCGTATATGATGACGGTCCTTAAAACATCGTCATTATAAGTTCCTTTTGAGATGGTCCTTTAAGGTTTGTCACCAAATCCCTTTTTAGGGACAGTTTTGGTGAGGGTTGTTAAAGGACCGTTATTGATTCTCTCTTTGGTGACACTTCTGGTGACAATAATTTAGTAGCCCTCACTAATACATGTTTATTTTACTTTTGTTGAGTGTAGTAAATGTTTGTCACCAATTATCATTATAATTGGTTTTTGGTGACACTATGTGAGTGTTGCTATATTTTTCGACAAAAGAATATAATGGTTTAAGACAGCTAGTATTGTTATGGATTCTTTGTAATTAATATGTTTCCAAGGTCATACTAGTCACAATACCCACTCATAAGGTCTATAAGCAATCTCTAGTGGTTTTCCATAAGAAACCACTAGCAATTTATAAGTACCATTCCAAAATGGATCCATAAGCAATCTGATCTTTTGGGTAATCGACATCAACAAAATTGATTCATATATCCTTAGATTGTACTTCCAAGCTTTGAAATCCATTGGCATTAATGGAGGGATGTCTACTCATCCATATTCTACTCCAACACCTTAATTCACATGGTTTGGATTGCATGACGAATGGTTTGGTTTAAGAATTTGCATTTCATCATGTTTTAGCAGACAATTACAGGCTTGACTCAAGCTTGTAGAATCTCTAGTTTCTGTGTATTTTAAATATTTCAGTAAAATACTGAAGATGAACAGATTGTTGGTAAAATGGAATGTCTCGTGTATGGGGAAGGGAATCCTGAAAATGAACAGAACCTTGATACTCTCTTGGATTCATCCCTCCCAGTACAAGCAAACTTTTAGCTCTATTTGGAATTATTCTTTTCAAGTTGCAGATATAATGATTTCTTCCAACAGAGTTATATCTTTAAAATCCATGGAGGATCTGTATTTGCATGATTGGAAGGGTTGGATCTTGGTTTTATCCCCTGCCTATTTGGTATGCTATTCAAAGTCTTCTCTTAATTCCGGACAAGTATTGTTCCTGTAGGGTTAAATTCAATATATTTTTCCTAATAATGTGTATAAATTCTAGCATATAAGAATGATTTTTATACATTTCAATTAGCTTTTCAAGGTCATTTCATGGCTTATTATATATCGTGACATGTGAGACCAAGTATTTTTGTTCAAATAATTTCCATAAATGGAGTAACCGTTAACTCATTGCTTTTTGGACGAATGGGTATATGCTGATTTGACCCCATTAATTGTCATAATTAGCTCTGTCCTTTTGTCCCTGCATGTATGAACAATTATATGTACACCCGATTTGAAAGTTGGATTTCTTTGTTATGCATATGTCAAGCCTGTAAACACCAATTTGCATTAAAGGATACCGGTTTGATCACCTAACTTCCTTTCAGCAGAGAAAGTTTCAGTTGGCATGGCTAGTGCTGCACGTAGGGAGGAGCCATATTCCATTGAATTGTTGGATGAAGATCCCTCTAGTAAGAGGATTTTTCAACAAATTGGATTGTATGCATTTTTTAGTAAATTCAGAGGGCACAATGAAGATGTGACCAAGGAATTTGCTCTCAATTTCGATGGAGCTTGTTCTAACATTCAGGGGTTTCTGCTTCCAGTTTCAGAAACATCCATTGCTCGCGCTACAGGATTACCACAAATAGGGGAAAGATGGATTAAAGCTGGTCATTTGAAAAACCCTAACTCTTGGAAACAGTTTGTGAAGGTGGCTAACTCTAGTATTCATTGGAAGAAGGGAGCTGAACGCAACTGTTTCACTGCTGAATGGGGGTAATGTCATTTTCTTTTTACAGAAATATTTGACTTATGAAGGACGATATAGCCTTATCTTTCTTTATCATATTCGGCTTCTCCTTCACATTAAAGGAGAAGAATTGATGAAAATTCCATACTTTTTGTGGAAGAGCCTATCTAAAATGGCTTTAGTTGCCCAAAAGCGGCTTGATCAGTGACTTGGTAATAGCTTGTATCATCATGGTTTAATTAAGTTGTTGATTGTGGAGGAATTATAGAAGAGCAACCTAACGTGGGAACAATTTTTAGTGGAAAAAGGTTTTCAGGAGTAGGTTAATGATGATCCACAAGATTTTATATCGCCCCCTCCAACAGTTTAGACAGAATTTGATCCAACACCAACATTTTCTGAACCAATTCAATCCCAACCATCTCCAAAGAGGCATAGAGATGATGAAGAGGTTAACAAAATTTCAGTTACGGTGAGAAGAAGATCTGCAAGGCTAGAAGGCATTTCTGAAGAAGTTATTGAAAAAGTTAGAACATCTGAAGATATGTTTTCGACGATACCCAAACATACAAGAACCCGTTACACACATAGTCAGAATTTAGAGTCAACACCTCTGCCAGAATTGGAAGCTACTCAGTTTCAAGACCAAGCTCAAAGGGAAGAAGATGAATCTAATCAAGTGGTAAGGCCTGATTTTCCTGGTTTAATTTCAAGTAAGTTACAAAAGAGGATTAAGAAACTTCAAAAGCAAGTTCGTGAATTTCAAGTTTTGGATAGACATGTTAAGAATGAAAATGAAAAGTTAAAACAGAGGAGTAGACAGTTACAGAGAAAGAATGGTGTTCTTAAGAAAAGACTAAATTTTTTTAGAAATAAGGCTCACCGATGGAGTTTGGAAAACAAAAGGTTGAGGAAACAAAATAAATTTATTAGAGATAAATCAGTACTAAAAGAATCAGTACCACTAGGTGAGGATAATACAAGTTTGGAATTATTGGCTACAACAACTGCAGAAAACATTCTTCCTAGTACCTCTAAAAGTTCTGAAGATAAAGAAAAAGTCACAGATGTTCTCTATGAATTTTTTAATCAAATTCTTGATGATGTTTGGACTAATACCCTGGTTTTAGCATAAGCTCAAGTAAATATTGTTAAATGGATTCGAAGAAATGATGAATTATATGACTTAGGCCTTATTTATCAACAACGATATAAATTGAAGTACAACGTATGCAGGAAACTTGGTTTTCTGCTTACTTGGTTCAAGAACAAAAGTGGAATTCCAAGATACAGTCTTTACAACAGCAATTAATGATTAAAGAAGAAGAAAAGAGACAAATGTTTAAATTTGTTGAGCAAGCCATTTCTTGTAGAAGTCCTGCTAGATTTTATTCAATGTACCTGCATGAACAATGGGTAGGCCTTCAGATGATTAGATTGAATAATAACAAAAAGTTCATGATGGGAAATGTTGATGACTTTGTGGATATCTATAATGACTCATCTACAAGGGAAAAGGATTTGTTGTTTGAACTTTATCAGTTTAAATTCTTTCTAGAACATGAATTGGAATGGAATCCCAATCCTGTTGTAGGAGATATTCAGTTACGAGCCTTTTCATCTTTTATTCAGAATCAAATTAAGTGGGAAATAGGGATGAAATTCTTTTATAAGTTGGAATTCCAGTATGAAATTTACGTCAGAGGAGAGCATCCAGATGCTGAAGTGGCCTTTTCTAGTCACAGTCAATTCCTCAGGGATCCTATGAGGGTGAAACAATTTAGAATGAATCAGAGATCAACGTTACAGAGTTTTGAAGAACTTATATCTTGTGGGACTTTGGCTTCTTTGTAGGCCTCAAAGACCTGTTGGAATTTGCTTCCTCCAGTACTCCAACAACGGGACCCCATGGGATACCCATTTTTCCAAGTTGCCTTTTCAAGAACAAGTTTGTATGTGAATTCTCTACGAAGAAATGGTACTCAATGGCTTGGGTTAAGGTTCCATTTCCTTTTGCTCTGGTGCAGCAAAATTGAGTACAGTGTGGTTGGGCAGTGGTATGATTTTGCAGAGAACTCTTCATGGATGGAAGTGGATCATCATTTAGGCTTTGGGGAAAGAAATGGAGTAAGTCACCCATCTTACAGTTAGACCGAGCTACATCAGAATTTACTACAGGGGGAATAAGTTGCATAGGGACATGTAACAAACTTCCTTCTAGGGTAGATGCTTGGTGCTTGAATTGTTGCCCAAAGGGTAGGTTTTCACTTGGATCTCCATCATGTTGTTACTTGATAATATACCAGAGGATGTTAAAAACCTGTAATTGTTTTGTCAGGATTTCAGGTTTATTCAATGCACAATAATGGAAATATCCTTCTTGTTTATCTAGACTCTAGAGTATGATATTTCAAATCTAATGATTCACCCTGCTATGTCTTTTTATGTTTATGTGAATTTGAACTTGTTCAAAAGAAGTGTATAAATTTTTGCTTGGAAACTTACTAAATCCCATAATCTGATATTTTATAGTGATTTTAGGAAAAACTTCGACCTGTTATTTCATGTAAATCAAGAAAATGAACTATACTTGTTTTGTTACAAGTAGTTATAGAAGGGCCATGTTCACATGAAACTATTAGCATTGATTGTGAGGTAATCAGTCCTGCAACCTCTTACAAATCCATTTTTGTCCATAAACCTGAAATATTGCTGAAAATGTTATAATTGCAGTCACTACCCTTTTTAATTTCGATATGATTGACATACAATTAGTATGATTATCCTTTTGATCAATGTGTTGCATCTTCCTCTTGCCTCCTGGGTGATTGTACAATGTATTTAAGGCATAGCCATATTCATTATCATGTGGACTATCCTGTAGCCATCTCTGGAGGTGTTTTCACATCTAGGAATTTTGTTTGTGTATTTTGACTACGTTTCATGTTAGTCTGGTTCTCTTTGGTGTTTAGGGATGTATCCACACCATGGTTCCATACCCTATTGTATTCCATGGCTTTATATCTAATATTTTTATGTCCCTATGGGAAATATAACGATTGCAGGGACACAATTATATGTTTGTTTAAGATTTCTCTTAAGGCGCACCCAATGTTCGACATTAGAAATAAAATTTTGGTTTTTTTCCATTATTTAAATAATTATTTTTTCATGTTTTCATTGGATTTGCACTGATGATTTATTCAATAAATATAATCTCAGGGGACTCTTCTGATAGGTGTCCAAGTAGACATCAGTGACCATTGAATTCTAATGCACTAATAACCACTGCCACCTAGAGATCCGTAACTTTCATTGATCTTAGATTTTATGGGTTTTGGGAACCCTCATTTGTTTTCATTTCGCATTTTTTCTAAGGCGTGATAGGGTTCATCAGTACTGCATCTGTATTGCCATGAATATGGCTTGGTTTAAACACAGGTAGCAATAGAAAAAATCAGTAAGTTACATTGTGTTTCGTTGATTTAGTTCATCGAATCATGTTTTAAGCAGAATCTATACATGTTTGTGGATATCATTATTGCTTTTAGTTGCTTTCCCATGGGATGTGATGACTGTCTTGTTTAGTGTTTTTAGACAGTTTAATAACGTATATCTACAGGCTTGGCCTAAGCCTGTAAGTTGAGTTGTTGTTTATAATTACATATGCACAAATGGAAATCGGACACATGGGTCTTATTTGGAATCGTGTCACCTAGCCCATCCTCCTGTTGGTTGCTTCAAGTTCATTATGATGTAGATTTTCCTTGAGAAAGCTTGAACTCAAGCAACCTATTGTCAATACTTTTGTATATCCACATGTAGCTAATTCTTCGCCGTTTATGGAATTACTAGAACATTCCCAATTAGCTTCAAAGCCTTCAAACCTGCCTTTGAACAGTTCTCAAATGCATTCACAAATTATTGTGCCAAAAAAATTGCTTCAGATAATTCTTCAATTCTACTCTTAGGTTTGTAGAGTTCCTATAGAGCTCATCCTCCTATTCTCATAACTCTCTAGACTACTTACTTTTATCAGCTGTAGGTTATGTGTTTATCTAGGACCCTGCCTAGTCTTTCTTAAACCCAACCAAGAAAATTGTATACAAGACCCTGCTTGTATTATATGTACATATGCATATCTTATCTAATTTCATCATCTCTGTCATGTCACACTTTATCAACCTGTCACAACCATGTCTTCAATCTGTCCTCAGTAATATCATCAGTTTAACAGTTCAGTCATATTAATAAAGTTTGCTCATCAACCAAATGTGCTCATATCTTCAAGGTCTTCCCATATCTTCAAGGTCTGCTTATGTCTTCAACTTATGCTTATCATCATTTCCTCAACCAACCAACTGCTGCTCATCATGTTGTTACTGTCATCATTTTCATGTTAATTATCATATCGAACTGTCACATCATCCACATTGATGTCCAATATTGTTACTGTTAAGCCAAGGCTTGCATTGCTATATAAGGCTGTCATGTCAAATTAGTCCATATACTGCTCATACTCAATGGTCAAGCTGGTCATGTATGTCACAGTCACTGCTGCTCATACCAAGGTCACTGTGCATGTGTATCACTGAGATATCATCATATTAATACACCATTACTAGTATATACATCACTGTATCTATTGTGTAATTCTATGCATCATCATTATCAACATCAGTGTAGGCAACATAAACATCAAGTGTTCATCAAATCATGGCATGGTAGATCATCATCAAGGTCTGTATACATCAAGGTTTGAACATGCATATTGCATCATCTCATTGTTATTCAACTGTGTGTACATCACTGTTCATACTTCACCTATCTCCATACTGTAGTATGCAACATCATCATAAGGTAGCATACATCCTGGGATTTCATCATTCAGATTGCTGAAGGTGTGAACAAGGTCAGCAGACTTGTTAGGGCATCATTCTGCTGCTGTAAACAAATTTTGGACAGTCCCAAAAGCTCTCAGAAGTTATATACCTGAAATCAGAAATAATAGACAAGAAAATTAGACTCCTATCATGCTCCTGCGATTTTCCACTCGTCCACCCTTTGCTGCTACTATATATTAGTCCGAAATTCCTCAGTCACACCAAAAATCAGAGTTAAAAAAAAACTGTATACTGTAGCTGCTATCATCAAGTGGTATACTAGACCAACTTCACAATTAAGAACTTCATCCATCAAATTTTAAGAGATTCATATCATTTAGCTATGACATGTCATCATCCAAGTGCCATCATGCCACCATATATGTGGGTGTCAAACCTTTACATGCACCATGACCATCTTCAAGGGTTTCATGACCCCATCAACCCACAAATGACCACAAAATGGGTCATTTGCCCACTTTGGTGTTCCAAAGCCCAATCATGCCATGTCATTAATATTTATCACTTCTTTGTCATGTCATGGTTTGTTTTCCCAAGCTGTCATGTCCACGTATGTCATCCAATGCCCATATTCCTTTTGCCATGTCATTCATGCTTATCATGCATGCTTGTCAATGTTATCTAGCTTGCTTATCTCAATGCCATGTACACCTTTGTCATTAATGTTGTCATCAATGACAATCATAGACAACCATATTTATCAGTACCTAAGGTCTTTTAGAGACCTTAAATGGAAGGGGCTTCAAATGCCCGCATTGGATGGTGTACTGTATCCTATTAGTATCAACTAGGCAAGAGCTAGGTACAAGAGACATCCATAGTGCCATTCTCTTAGACCACAATATCATAGTGTTTGGGGGAACAAACGGGTCTAATAAGATAAATGATCTGCACACTTTAGACTTGTAGACCAATGAATGGAGGCATGCTTGCATTCGAGGAACTCCACCATCCCCATGAGAGAGGGGGAGGAAATTACTTGATTGATGTTCATATTATGGACCTGAAGCCAATGAAATGGATTTCCCTTGATGTGAATGGGATCTTATTGCTACCAGAGATAGCCACACTACAATTGCTATTGAAAACATGCTTGTGGTATAAGGTGGATATTTTGGATACCATTACTTAGGAGAAGTTGATGTTTTGGATCTTGAAACCTTAACTTGGGGATGACCAAATAGATGAAAAGCTGCAACAACTAATTGTCTATGGGCCTACCTTTCACTTGGATTACATTGGTAGGTTCCTTGCAAACAATACCACATGTCCACTTTGTCTCATTATTTCTATTCCCTTGAACACAGAAAATTATCTCATTGCAAGTAACATGGAACTAACTCCTACATTTATGGAACTAACTCCTAAATCCTAAAGTTCTTAAGTAACATGGATGCACAACAGAGTGGAGTTCCTTCTATTTAGGTTCCTGGTCTAGGTCTTGTACTTATCCTTATGCCTTTGAAAGTAATGGCATACAAGTAGGGAATACCAACATGAGAAGGGAACCCATGATTTAACCTTGCATCCACCTCACTATTACAGTGAACCAACTGGATAAGAAAACTATGTATTGAAGAAATATAGTGAACCATGGCTTTATCTCTGATATTTTTATGTCCCTATGGGAAATATAGCGATTGCAGGGACACAATTATATGTCTGTTCAAGATTTCTGGCAAGGCACACCCAATGTTCGACATTATAAATAAAATTTTGGATTTTTTCCATTGTTTTCATTTACTTTGCACTGATTATGTATTCAATAAATATAAGCTTAGGGGACTCTTCTGATAGGTATCCAAGTAGACATCAGTGGCCATTGAATTCTAATGCCCAGATATCCACCGCCACCCAGATGTCCACCACTTTCATTGATCTTAGATTTTATGGGTTTTGGGAACCCTCATTTTGTTTCATTTCACATTTTTTCTAAGGCGTGATAAGGTTCATCACTACATCTGTATTTCCATGAATATGGCTTGGTTTAAACATAGGTAACAATAGAAAAAATCAGTAAGTTACATTGTGTTTCGTTGATTTAGTTCATTGAATCATGTTTTAAGCAAAATCTATACATGTTTGTGGCTATCATGATTGTTTTTAGTTGCTTTCCCATGGGATCCGATGACTGTCTTGTTTAGTGTTTTTAGACCAACATTTATATGTAAATGGATAAGCCCAAGAGATATTTTGATGCATATAGGATTTCATATGTGGGATGTGGGTATCTTCATGATAAGTTTTCAATTTGTTTTGATTGGTTTTGAAGGTGTATTCGTTGGGATAAAAATTACAAATGTGTGAATGCAATTTTGATGTTTTTATATTTGAGTTTTAAATTTATTTATAATTTTTAGATATTATTATGGGTTTAACAAGATGACCATCTAGTTGTGGGGATTATAGGGGTGTTGTGGAGGATTTTTATGGTGATTTTAGGAAAAAATTCGACCTTTTATTTAATGTAAATGCACGAACTGAACTATACTTGTTTTGTTACAACTAGCTATAGAAGGGTCATGTTCACTAGGACTATGTGCTGGACATGAAACTATTAACATTGATTGCAAGGTAATTAGTCCTCCAACCTCTTACAGATCCATTTTTTTCCATAAACCTGAAATAATGCTGAAAAGGTTATAGTTGCAGTCACTGCCCTTTTTAATCTATCTCTGTGAAGATAGTTATTTGTATCAGACATGACTTTTGCGAGAGGGAGATATACCAATACTTGTGGAATTATCAGAATCAAACACTGCTTGGGCTTCTCCAAAAGTGAATTCTCTTTCATCAATCCTCCATGTCACCTTTGCCATGTCTTTGTCCTTCAGCTTGCTTGCCATGCTTGTCCATGCTTGTCTACAGGCTTGGCCTAAGCCTGTAAGTTGAGTTGTTGTTTATAATTACATATGCACAAATGGAAATCGGACACATGGGTCTTATTTGGAATCCTGTCACCTAGCCCATCCTCCTGTTGTTTACTCCGAGTTCACATTCTTCTCAATCTTTGATCAATTCAATGTCATTGCTTTTCCAAGGTATAAAACTATTAATTGCATCTGCTAAATACTTGCATTGATTACTTCTATGCTTAAGCTTGATTTCATAATCAGGATCAACCAGAATTGATTGTGGGCACACAAGATAATATCCATCACCTAATATTTCCCCATTAGGAATGAAAAATTTTGGTTCAATTCTTTTGATGTAACCCTTTGCAACCTTCAATTGACCATTAAAATATGTCAGGAAACATTTTTTTCCATTCAATCCCGCATTTGAAATTGGTAATTGTAGTTGAACCTACCAATAAACAAATTTCTGTGAGATTCCTCAGAATAAGAATGGAATATTAAACATAGAAATAAAGAGGCTTAGAACTTACCTATTGTATTGATTTTCCAATTGGGTCACGATTATGTTCTCCCAAAGTCAAAGGAGTTTGTTTTGGCAAAGCATGATGAGGACTCAGAGAAGCCTGTTAGTAAATAAATGCTTGTAAGATATAGTGAAATAACGATTATAACATTGCAGTAAATATTAAATAGTTTCAAAACTCACCATCGACTTTGGAGTATGAAATGTATTAGACTTTGGAGTATCAAATGTATTAGATGGTCTAGGAGCCATTGTATTTTTTTCCAATGAACCTTGACTAGGATTATTCTGGAGACTCTCCTAAAAAATAAATACTTGTGAGTGATTTTCAAATAATGGAAAATAAAAATGGAAAAAATAAGAGTTGGTTTAAAAAACTACATGGATTGGGGTGACTAGATTAAGAGGTAACAATTGCGGAGGTTGTCGATTTGATTCACCATCTAACATGGAAATATTACTCTGCCAATATAATAGTTTGCATTAGATATCATGAAATCAGAAGATAAAGGGTTAGGATGCAAAAACAATAATTCATATATTACACACCCTACAACAATACGATCATGTTCATGTTAACATTATGATTTTGAAATCCCCAACTTTAAAAATGGCCTACATAAAAAATTAAAGTCTACACATGCAATCCTTACATTGTTGGATTTTGGAACAACTCTTCCACTTACTTTCCCCACCTCCATAGCAGCTTTCCATTCCATTAATTCTTCAACAACTTTTTTCAATCTTCCAAGTTCCTTGTCTTTTTCTCTTAATTTCTCTTTAGTATTATGAAATTCCTTCTTCTACGAACGCTCTTTTCCAAATAATACTGTTGGAGTGACTCTGAATCCAACACCACGTACATGACCCCTCCTCTCAGGCCCCAAAACTATAGAAAGGGCATCTTGCTTTGTAGCATATGCAGGAGACACTGACTCATTTTGTGCCGATTCAATTTGATTCTAGCAATGTCAACATTTCAACAAACTGATATAAGAAACACCATAAACTCTAAAAAAAGCATAAATGATACAAGAATAGGTTCAGAACTTACTATTTTCTCTGCAATGAATGATGACATTGGAGTGCCATCCTTCTTTTTATGGCATTTCATCCACACATCAGCCCTAGTTATAGGCTTATTACTTGGACCAAGAGATGGATTCTAGTATCAACAAATACAACAATCTAGTTAACTATATTTAAAGTTGTTAATTGTGAACAAATAATAGAATTTGTTGCAACTTACGAGGTCATATTCAACCCTAAAGTAACCTCTACGGCCAGAAGTGTGGGTCTCTTGTTCTAATGCCCTATTTTCCTTATTTTTTCTTGACCTCTCCTGCGACTCAATAAAAAAATAGATGCTAAGATTATAACTGATTATATGAGAGGATTCAAAATCAAAGATGATAACATTCAAATCTATCTTTCATTTTTACCTTGAATTTAGGGTCAGATCGTAATCTAACAAATTCAATCCAATCAGTTTCATTTAATCCAATAGGAATGTTTGCAATCCTCTCCTCATCTGTTTTGTATTTCAAATAGTATTTCTTATACAAATTATATCTATAGGTTCTCAAGCATTGAGATATTGCTTTATGACACCATTGCTCTGCTAACGGATCTATTTGGTAGGTATGCTACAATAGATAAAAAATCCATTATTAGATACAAGCGTTATTTGAAACTAAACCTATCACACACACGCTCAATATGCATCAATATATAAAGTTTAGAATAAGTTGATGCTCACATTGATTGCACTCCACATGTCTTTCTTTTGCACTTCAGACACTTTTTTCCATTCCATGTGCTTGATGCCTAGAATTTCCCTTGCAAGAACACCTAAAAATGAGGAGAATTTCTCTGAATGTGGACCAATAGGCTGGCCCCTCTCATTAAATTGAATTTCGGGAAATGCAATGCCCTCTATAGTGGTTCCAAAGAGACATTTTGTTGGTCCTCTACTCCTTCTTTTCACATTTATTGCAGTACTAGCTTCGGTAGATGCATTTGCATCTTCTAAACCATGCTCTTGTTGTGGTGGATCTTGATCCAAAACATGCTCTTGTTGTGGTGGATCCTGATCCAAAACATGCTCTTGTTGTGGTGGATCCTCCTCCAAAACATGATCTTGTTGTGGTGGTTCCTGTTGAAAATTTTCTGGAAAAACAAACCAGTACCCCTCTTGAGACAATGACAATATGAAATCTTGAAATACTTGTATAGGAAAAAAAATGTTTAGAAATGATCATACCTTCCAGTACGGGTTCTTTCACATCTTTCTCAAGAGTATGTGCATTAGAATTGTTGTTGACACTATAGCAAGTAGATTCACTTTGTAATGGGACAGTGGATCCCGATGCTATATTTTGTTGGAATTTGTTTCCCATCTTAGAGCCTATGGTCAAGTACATTATGAATTTTTTTAATATAATTGTTTATTTATTAAAAAATAAATAATAAGTTACCATCATGTTTAAAATATTTATCTGAAGTTGTGCCACATATAACATTGTCATTTCTTTTGGTAATGTGGCCTGACTTTGTTAAAAGTGATGTATTGCAACGTCTTAATTTAATCTTGTTAGCTCCCTACAAATATGGATTGCAGCTCGTGCTCAAAGAAAGTTAGACAATTTTTAAGGTATAAAAGAGGGGACAATAATTGTTAAAAAAATATTGAAGTTATTGAAATCCCAAACAAAAAAAAATAATGTCTTACTTTGATATGGACATCCACAAATAAACTACATAACAAAAAAAATCATTTTTATTAGCACATTGTTGAAACAAGCCAACTAACACAATCCTGAAAATTAAATAGTATTTATGAACATTATACAAATATCTTTAACTCATTCATAACAAAATGTCTAACAATGTATACTAAAATATAGAGGGTGCTTTTGGGGAATACTCTATGTTTAAAAGTATTACAAGCAAAATATATGAAATCTAATGTTATTAACTAGTTCAGAATGCTACTGCATCTTGGACTGCTCAGGATGCTACTGCAACTTATGACTCCAAGACACACTCTTTTCTTCTATTTAGATTTTCCGGGTATTCTTTGATGTGTAATCTTCTGTTAGGAACCCATGTCTTTACTTTGTTAGTATATTGTTGTTGGACGAATATGCTTTGTAAGTCGTCCCATAGTATTTGTTGATCCATAGTTTGTGTTATTGTTGTTGGCGCATATGCTTTGTAAGTCGCCCATAGTTTTGTTGATCCATAGTTTCTATTGGCCCATGGTTTTTACTCATAGTATTGGCGCCTAGACTTAGCCGATGGTTTGTATTGACACATAGTATTGACCCATGGTATTGGTGCCTAGACTTAGTATATAAGTGTGTGTTGAGGCCTATGAAGGCACCGTGAAGTTATTTGTATTGAGCTTGCTCAAAGGAGGTTGCCCCCTCGAAGTGGCCTATGATCAATATAAAAGTGATTCCGAGTTCTGTCATTTCTGCTATTTTGCATATTCTTATTAATTAATTGTTGCAGGTGCTTCACATCTGGTATCAGAGCACTTTCTTGAGCTCACTGGGTGAAATTTCTGTCAATTTTTTTTTTTTTTTTTCGCATCTGTTACAGGTTCGGATTTGGGAATAATCCCTATCTACTTAACTGTGGGAAGTACTTGGGCATAAGCCCTAAAACTCATTGTGAGGAGTACCACAGGAACCCCGAAGTAGCTGGCCCATTGAGAGGACCTGCCAGCAAAAAGGGCAATGACCCCTACCTGATTGACTAGTTCCCACCCGTTAGGTAAACCAAGAGCTGTTGTTTGTGGCAAAGCGGTTATCAGTTTTACTTGAGCCGTGGAGTGAGGGGTATTGCCACAATACGCAAGTCGTCAGACAACATTGGTGTCCGAGTGAAACACCTAAACTGTTAGGAAGCTGCACATACCTGGGGTCCATATCTATTTTTAGATGAACTATTGTCGATCACTGCTACGCTATTTCAGATCCAGCTATTCAGATCTATTCTAAAAGTCATTCCAGATCCATCCATTTTCAATCCATTCGGCACTGTTTCAGATCCCTCTGTTTCTGCTCGCTTCCGGGCCATTGCAGATCTATCTGTTTCAAATCCCTTCCGAGCCGTAGCCGCTCCATTGAAATTTTTGGGGAACCCCTGTCATCCCATTGTGCATATTTCATTCCTGAGGACCCTATCCCCAATTCCACTTCCCAAAGCCCGAAATCCCACATTTGTCTATTTTTAGGGTTTGCCATAACTTCCTTAGATTTCACCCAACCACCTTCAAATTTTACCACAGAGTTCCTTTTTGAATTCAACTTACTTGTCCCCCTCTGCCAAATTTTCCCATTCTTTCACCCCGCTTCTAAAATCCTCATTTTTTGCTTCCCTGTCTATTCGACAGTGTCCTAGTCAAACCCCAATTACCCTTCTGATTTTTTCCCAAATCTAGATTTTCCTTTACTGAAGCAGTTTTTGTTTTTGTTTTTCTACCCAGTCAACCAAAAAAAAAAAACTCCTGGTTATGGTTGTCACTCGCGCAGGAGCAAAAACCATGGAAGAAGCACTTGCAACCATCCAAGCCAAACTTCAGGATCTGGATGAAAAATTTCTCGGCCTCCATCTTGAACATTCAGCTATGAACAACAAATGATAGTTCGAGTCTTCATGAGACAATGGGTTCTCTTCTTCTAGCAATTTTCGTGGTCCGGAGCTTGATTTTCCTTGCTGCAATGGTATTGATCCAACTGGATGGATCTATCATGTAGAACAGTATTTCAGTCTGCATAATACTTTTGATGTCAACAAAGTTCCGCTTGCATCCTTTCATTTGGAATAGGAAGCTCTTCAATGGTGCCGTTGGTACATCAAGGCTCATGAAGAGCCAAAATAGCCAAACTTTTGCCAGCTCCTTTTGCAACGATTTGGTCCTAGTGCTTTTGATGACTTCACAGGAGCACTCACTAAACGTCACAAATGGGCACAGTGATAGAGTATCAGACAGAATTTGAGAAACTGGCCAATCACACAGAAGGATTGTCTGATGAATTCTACAGGAGTTGTTTTATCAGTGGTCTCAAGGATGAAATCCGCTTAGAGGTCAAAATGTTTTGTCCCAACACAATGATGGAAGTCCTAGGGTTGGCTAAGTTGGCAGAGGACAAGATCGCAGCTCAACAATGCTCCAAACCCACCTTTTTTCCCTTCAAAAATATGGGTTCCCAAAGACCTCCCATCACGCTTGCTCCTAAACCAACTCCTATCAAGCATTTGTCTGAAACAGAGATGCAGGCACGTCGAGAAAAAGGGCTTTGTTATAATTGTGATGAGAAATTCACTTGGGGACATATATGTGTTCAACAAAATCTCTATCTCTTGGATGTGGATTCTCCACCTGCCTCAGAACTTGGTGAAGAAGCTACATATACAGTAGATGATCAGGTCGACATTCAACACCCACCTATTGACACCCCATCTCAGGATGATCCACCCGAGATCTCTCTCCATGCTGTAACCGGCGTCACCACCCCCCAAACAATGCGGGTAAGGGGATACTTCAAGAAGCTCCCTCTTACCATACTCATTGATTCTGGTAGCACTCATAACTTCATTGACCCTCGGATTGCCAAACAGGCTGATTGTTTTGTCCATCCTTGCTCCAACTTTGAAGTCATGGTTGCCCATGGGGGCACCTTACCTTGCAAGGGGAAGTGTCACAAGGTGCATATCTCTATGGAAGATTATAACCTACGCTTTGACATGTTTGCCTTGTCCTTAGGCGGATGTGATGTGGTTTTGGGCATTCAATGGTTACGCACACTTGGCCCCATCTTATGGGATTTTGCTGAACTTTGGATGCAGTTTTCAGCCAATGGGACACAACAAAAAATTATGGGCTTACAACCAAGGTCTCTCTGCATCATCAGTTCACATCGCCTGGAAAAGATCCTTAAGAAGAATTCACATGGTGTCATTGCTCATCTCCATTCCCTTCAGATGCACCCACCAATGGTCTCCACTACTTCCTTGGATAGATATGCATGTGTCTTTGTTGCACCAATGGGCTTGCCACCTTAATGAGACCTTTCCGGTAAGCATTTAGCTGCATCTACATCTCAGCAGGACATGATGGCTATTTTGCATATAGTATAGAAGTGGCAGCCATCCCTATTGGGGAATTATTTCTGCATCAAGACTGATCTCCAGAGTCTGGAAACTTTCCTGGAACAATGGGTCTCCTCCATAGCACACCTGAAATGGGTTATCCACCTCATGGGTTATGACTATGCGACCACTTACCCACCTCATGGGTTATGACTATTCTGAAGGGTAAGGAAAATATGGTGGAATATGCTCCTCCTCGGACATTTGAAGACCCAATTTCTCTTACATCTATTTCTCTGCTTGTTCCAAATTGGTTGCAATCTGTTCAACGGGGCTATCTCTTCTATGAACTCCATGCTTCTTCATCAGTAGGGCACTCTAGGTTCCTCAAAATGTATGACCAAGAACAATGTAACTTCTTTTGTTAGGGACTCAAAAGGACAATTCAACAGATGGTGGTTGACTGTGATACTTTCCAAGTCAACAAGGGTGAAACAACCCTCCTTTTGGGATTGCTCGAACCCTTTCCCATCCCTCCACAGATTTGGACAACTATTTCTATGGATTTCCTAGAAGCGCTCCAGTGGTATAGTACCACATCTCAAAGGACACCATATGAAGCAGTCTATGGACAGGCACCACCAATTCTTCTTCCATACACCTTCAGCAGCTCCCCAGTTCAGGAAATTGACTCAATTCTTCCAAACCGTGATTAGCTTCTTCTCATTCTGCAGGACAATTTTCACATGGCAAGAATTTGACTGAAACAACAAGCCAATTAGCACCGTTCTGAACACACAATTCACATCGCTGATATGGTTTTCCTTCGTCTAAAGCATTCAACGCAATCCTCCCTGAAACTCCAAAGGCGCCAGTGGCTCAAATTGCAACCCGAGGATGCTACAGGGGACCCATGCCTTCAGATTCTGCATCAATTTCCACATCTAAAGCTTTGAGAACAAAGCTTTTTCTAAGGGAGAGGGGATGTTAGGAACCCATGTCTTTACTTTGTTAGTATATTGTTGTTGGACGCATATGATTTGTAAGTCATCCCGTAGTATTTGTTGATCCATAGTTTGTGTTATTGTTGTTGGCGCATATGCTTTGTAAGTCACCCATAGTTTTGTTGATCCATAGTTTGTATTGGCCCATGGTTTTGACTCATAGTATTGGTGCCTAGACTTAGCCCATGGTTTGTATTATCCCATGGTTTGTACTGACACATAGTATTGACCCATGGTATTGGCGCCTAGACTTAGTATATAAGTGTGTGTTGAGGCCTATGAAGGCACCGTGAAGTTATTTGTATTGAGCTTGCTCAAAGGAGGTTGCCCCCTCGAAGTGGCCTGTGATCAATATAAAAGTGATTCTAAGTTAAGTCATTTCTGCTATTTCGCATATTCTTATTAATTAATTGTTGCAGGTGCTTCAATACTCTGTGGTCAAAAGTTTTAGAGGCAAAATATATGAAATCTAATGTTATTAACTGGTTCAGGATGCTACTGCATCTTGGACTGCTCAGGATGCTACTGCAACTTATGACTCCAAGACACACTCTTTTCTTCTATTTAGATTTTTCGGGTATTCTTTGATGTGTAATATTCACATGCTTCATCGGGTATTCTTTGATGTGAAGCAAGCCAACTAACACAATCCTGAAAATTAAATAGTATTTATGAACATTATACAAATATCTTTAACTCATTCATAACAAAATGTCTAACAATGTATACTAAAATATAGAGGGTGCTTTTTGGGAATACTCTGTGGTCAAAAGTTTTATAGGAAAAATATATGAAATCTAATGTTATTAACTGGTTCAGGATGCTACTGCATCTTGGACTGCTCAGGATGCTACTGCAACTTATGACTCCAAGACACACTCTTTTCTTCTATTTAGATTTTTCGGGTATTCTTTGATGTGTAATCTTCACATGCTTCATCGAATCTTCTATTATTAAACCTTTTAATTCATATTTCTGTCTTTTGCAAATTTTGATTATTTAACCAATTAAAATCTCAATGGACATATTCCAGGTTTGCGGGCTTCATGCCCTTTCAAATCTCTGTTTTAATGAACTAATTAATTAATTAACTAGTCAATTAATTCATAAATTAACTTCAAACCTGTAGGCTTCATTTCCTTCAAAACTGCATGCTTGGGCTTTCTACGGGCTTCCTTTATCCCAAAACTTGGGCATGATATTTTTTAATATTCTGGCTTCTTCTTATTAAGATCTGCATTGACGATAGAGAAAAACTTGTCACAGAAAAACAGAGCAATTGTCTTGCCCACAAGATCAGATACCGATACCTGGTCACCTCTATTGTTTGATCACAAAGTTAAATTCATCAGAAACCAAGAGTGACTCCAGGGTTTGCGATTCTAAGGACATAACTGCCATATTGCCAACAGGGGCATCTCAAGACATGGGAAAATATTAAAAGAAAAAGGCCGGATTGGTCCCAGCAGATGTTGTCTGTGTATGTAGAATGCTAAAACCACAAAACATCTTCTCATGAAGAGTGTTTGGAAATTATGCTGCATAGCTCTAAATACTGAGCAGATGTGAGGTGGGGTTCTGAGAATTTTTATAGAAATTTGCTTAATTGGTTTAGAATCTATAAATCTTACCATTTACTCCCGGTTTAGATTCCAATATTTTTCCTTGAAGAAATTCTGCGATTTTTGCTAACTAGATGTTGGAGAGATTGAGTCGGGCGTTTACAAGACCTCTGTAACTTTTGGAAAGAGCGAATTTGCATTTTTTGTTTGTATTTGTGAGTAAGTGGATTTCCAACAACGATACATCTAGAAAATTCTGGTAACCCTATTCTAATACTACGAGATTAGGGAACAAAGCAAGTCTGCCCATCTCCTGCATCAACAAGGGTGGAAACGGCCAGTGGCACCACATGTTGGCCTACTTATTTCAAATCAGAGTATGATGATGTAATGTATTTTAATATCTAGTTCATGAATGGACAAAAACAACTGACAAGGTAACAAAAACTGTCTTTGCAAAAGGCCAATTATCCACGATAAATGTCATTTGCAAATATGGATTTTAAAATACTATTAAATTTTGAAATACTCATCATAATTCATCTTGACCGAAAGGGACAATAAGGAAAAAACAATAGTATGAGCAATATAGTACAAAGGGACAATAAATACAAAACAATAGTATGAGCAATATAGTACAAACAATAGTACAAGGCAATGGTACCTCTTTTTGTTTCCACGGGTTAAGATTGCCTATTGTAAGAGAGTTTGCTTCTCATTTCCTCTAGTCTTCATAGTTTTCTAACTTCAATGCCAAGCAAAAAATGTTTTCAATTAAAATATTGTTGAATACATATGAGCTTTGTTCCCATTTATATTACAAAATGAAAAACAAATTGGAGGGAAATCTAAATACTAAAAACAATGGAGGGAAATACAAATCCAAACATTCTTTTCTTGACAATAGATGTTCCTATTTCCATTTACAGATGTTACTATTTTCTCCAAATTATTATATAAAGTACATAAAATACTTATAAATTAGAAAAAAAATTTAAAAAGTATCACCAAATATTTTATAGTTAGAATTTAAGAATTGATTGGATTTGCCAAGACTTATACATTTTTAAGTATGGATCCTTAAAATTTTAAGAGGTAGTCATGATTATAGAAGATACACAATCCACTAAAAAATGCATAACTAGAAGGAAACCATATGGATTTGAAAAAACATAAAGTTAACATCTTCACGTGTACAAGAGTAAAATCATTATAAGTCAAACAATATATTTTCTCAATCAAACTAATGGTGTGGAAAAAAAGTTTGTAATGGTGAGTGTAATGCATTGGTTTTCTATTAATGTTAACCCTTCTCCTACAAAAACTAATGCAACAATTAAATAAAGTTGAAATGGACCTACTTAAACTTCATTGCCTACAACACATTCTCACACCATAAAAGAGGTGCCAAAACCTAGTATATTATCTAAGAAAAGACATTTAAAAACATATATATGAACCTTGATGGTGAGGTATGCCTTCAAATATGCAAAAGTTCCTCTAAATATGTGGAAATTTTCGGTTAGTAATGCGAAAGGTCTATTGAGTAAATTCTCACCCTGCAACCTCTTAGTGATTTGCTTCCTTGATCAAACATCATGAGTGATGCCTACGATAAGATCAAACCAAAATGTGTGATCCAAGGTTCTTCTCATGGATTGCAATTATCACTATTCTAAAAATACCCTATCCATTAATATGACTTCACATTGAGGAATTAACACCTTTACAAATGATGGTGGTAGCAGTACTTAATGATGGTGGACTGAGTTGGTTTCCTTGATGGGTTTTCCATGTGTCATAGGTATAGAGAAGTCCTTATGCGGTTGCAAGCCCCTGATCACCTAACGTTGGAATATTGGTCATGATGTGTGACCCCTAACTTAACTCGTTGGTTAAGTCGGTCTTGTGTGGGATCATATACTTATTGGAGGCTTTATACCCCTGGACCTCTATAATATATATCAAAGAGTCATGTTCTCATCATGTTATATCAACTTGGTCTTCCTCTTGTGTGTATGATTGGGGTTCGTTATTCTATAGCTCACTATCCTTCTGTAGTAGAGCAATTATACTCGGGTATTCTTTGATGTGTGACGCATGGTCTCCCACCAGGTATGCTTTTGCCTAGTGTTTATGGCAACCTGAGACATTGTGAAGTCATGCATGACTCTTGATTTTGTGGATTCTATCACAATGAAAGGTTGTAACTGGGTTTTCTCCCCCATGAGGGCTTCCCATGATACATGTTGTGTAGTTGTGCATTTTCTATAAACATGTGATCCTATAATTTGCTTACTGTTTCTATAGCTACCATCATATCTAGGGATGAAGTTGGAACGTAAGCATGTTGTTTTGCATTAATATAGATTTGAAAGAACCACCTATATTATAATGTTGTTTGTCATTATAGCCAAACACACATTCACAGGAGGGTGTGGACCACCCATTGCAGGGTTGTCATGAAACTGAGAATGCATATGCGTTTTAATACTAGAAACAAAAGTGAGAGGACTAGTTAGAGAGACGGTAGCATTTCCCAATGTCACTGATCCAGGGGATGGATCCCTCAACAAATAGTTGGCCCTCACCGTTTTTATCCCTTGATGGTGGTAGTAGTACTTAATGATGGTGGACTGAGTTGGTTTCCTTGATGGGTGTTCCATGTGTCATAGGTATAGATAAGTCCTTATGCGTTTGCAATACCCTGATCACCTAATGTTGGAGTATTGGTCATGATGTGTGACCCCTAACTTAACTCGTTGGTTAAGTTGGTCTTGTGTGGTATCATATACTTATTGGAGGCTTTATACCCCTAGACCTCTATAATATATATGAGAGAGTCATGTTCTCATCATGTTATATCAACTTGGTGTTCCTCTTGTGTGTATGATTGGGGTTCGTTATTCTATAGCTCACTATCCTTCTGTAGTAGATCAATTATACTCGGGTATTCTTTGATGTGTGACGCATGGTCTCCCACCAGGTATGCCTTCGCCTGGTGTTTATGGCAAGCTGAGACATTGTGAAGTCATGCATGACTCTTGATTTTGCGGATAATAATATTTAAATAATAAACTACAATGATGGTAACACTTTGTCACTTTGTATATCGTAAATTAAATTACATCAAGAAACGATGCCTGCATTTTCTAAGATTCGAAAGGTTCAATTTTATACCATTTGTAAAGATTAAAAAGATTCAATTTTATACCATTTCCAAAGATTCAAAAGATACCATTTTCAAAGACTAAAAAATTCAATTTTTGAATTTTGGTGTAGATGAAATTAGGGTGGGAATGATTTGCTCTTGCTTAAACCACGCGCATGGAGAGATAGACAAAAAATCACAATGAAATGTTGTTGGGTTGAACCGCGAATGGAGAGATAGACATAGGTGCCGATCGGAAGGAAAGGGAGTGAGACGAACTGTGGAAATCAGGTTCCAATGCTATCCATGCAGCTCTTCTTTTTATTTTTGATGTAGGAACCACCTGCAAGTTCAACAAAAACGCTTCCCCAAATTCTTGAACTCTTACCTTGAGTATAAATTCAATTTCTTTGTTCAGAAATGGCGTTTTCCTTTTAATAATATGATTACAATTGGGCCATGATCTACTGCTGCTCGTACACAAATGGAATCTAAAATGGAGTTCGATTCCCAAACAGAGTATACTTGGGTATTCAAATTTGTGCACAATGACAATTTGCCACGATTTTTCCTCCAGGCCAGTGTTCATTTCTTCAGTGTTTGTTTCAACATTTGAGAAACTTATTTTTTCATGAACAAGTGGAAAAAAATAACTACTACCCTTCAACACACTTCCAAATATTCAAACCCTAACCTTGAAATATGGAACCTGGCTATCAATTTCGTAACTCGATCTTTGTATAAAAATGTTAAACAAATGCTAAAATCTCCAATATTTTACCTTCAGCGACAGTAGATTCTCACCCAACACATTTATTTATTCGGTTAAATTTTGGTTAGGGTTAGGGTTTTATGCAGAATGTACTTTAAACAATCTAATTGAAGTAACTTGATGTTCCAATTTCAATCGCTTCACTTCCTTCCGATTTGCATAACCTGAGATCTCATAACATAAGGACACTCGAGTGATAAACAATCACATCGAGTCAATTTTCAGAAGGGTCTTCCAATTCCAAATACTTCGCAGAAATCACATATTTCTGTAGTTGGTTACTGTCAGGAAGTCATCCAATTAACAAATCCTATGTACTTATTTTTCGCTGCAGGAATTGCATACAAATTCCGGAGTAAATGACTTTATGTTTTCAGCAGGACGCCATTCACATTCAACAGAGACAATGAACTTCATAAAAAATACATAGAAAGAGATATTCACAAGTCCATATGCATATAAAATGCTTTCATTAATCAAATTCAATTACTCATAATTTCGTGACCTGATTACACAATATGGGAGTATTCTACCCTGGTCCCCTCCTCTCTATTTTCCTATCCTCTTTGCCTCTGCCTCACCTCCGCTCTACCTCTGTTGTGGCCCGTAGGCTTACAATCATATATATGAAGAATCAATTCAATAGTTTAACCCTAACGACCTTTCTATATTTCTGTAACTGCCTCCCTAAATAGGAGTTCGGCTCTATCCTAAAGGATGATCCATCACTGACACCTCATCACACTTGGAAACTTCTAGTTTAACCTTGCTAACTACGGAACATTTACAAGATTTCCTTTAGGCTCAGGGAGGATCTGTCAAGATTCAAAGAATCGACAGATCCTCTAATCTAGGTAGAAAAAGTGATTCATTTATTCTGTGACCAGTATGCAATAAATCCGCTCTTTGGGTAACATCAAAATGAACTCGGAGGAACCAACAAGAGGATGGGCTATGTGACATGATTCCAAATAAGACCCATGTGTCCGATTTCCATTTCTACATATGTAAGTATAAACAACAACTCAACTTACAGGCTTATGTCAAGCCTGTAGATATACGTTATTAAACAGTCCTAAGGATGAAAATCAATTTATTTTAACATAATAGTGACAATTACAATTACAAGAACTTTACAAAAACTTTAGGAGTTAGTTCCATAAATGTATGAGGTTTGTTATTTAGCTACAAGTTATGTTTCCAAGTATATCTTGTATGCTTGCGAGCATTAGAGGTTAGAGAGAGAGGCTTGAAAAATGATGGTTAGGAGGGTTATCTATACGAATCAAGGCAAGAAAAACAGAGGATAGGTCAGAGTTTGTTTATTAGCCTGCAAATTTCCAAGTAATAAATGGAAAAGGATTATTTGCCATGATGCTGTGTATTGATTTCATATATGTCTGTGTGATTGATGAACTCTGGTGAATATACAAGCTAACCAGGAAATGAATTAGTTAATTGTGTTACTCTCTGTTGGGATACATTTTAATTTTAAGGTTGAATTAAGATCTAAGGTTGAGTGTTGACTACATTGGAATTACGCTCAGTATGAAGAGGAGTGATGTTGAACACTCTGCATTGAAGGGCTTCCTGGAATGAATTAGTTTTGAGTCTGGGTAGAATCTTTATGGGTTCTACTTTCTTAGAAGTTAGATGCCATATTGGTTCGAATTTCAATGGTTCTACAAATTGACATCTAAAGAGACAATTACAATAATGCATTACGCCACATAGATTATTTCCAGAAGGTCTAAGTCAAATATTTGAACAGTTTAGGGAGTTTTTTTATATCAGAATACCTCTTAATAAGAAATGTGGGTTTATGCAGTTGTTTGACTGCAAGTTGTTAGTGAAAAGTTGTGTGTTTTCAATATATATGAGGTTTAATATCAACTAACTTTTTTAGTTCATTGTAGACATAATTTCAAAGGAGCTTGGAGCATATTATCAAATGGACAAAAGAAACTGGACGAACTTGAAAAATAGGTATAGTTTCTATATTTGGTTATTCATGGTGATATACCAAAAAAATGTATCAGTGCTAACTTGTTCTCAATTAAATTTATGTGACTTAATGAAAATTGGTTATGTGTAGGACACTACAAGAATATAGAGATGGGGTTGAGGAATTCTTAAAGTTTGCCGAGGCCCATTCAAGGAATAAGATGTCCATAAAATGTCCATGTAATAAATGTGGCATAGTCAAAGTACAAACATTTGATAAAATACGCGAGCAATTGATTTGTGATGGAATAATAGAACAATATAAATTTTGGTATTTTCATGGAGAGAGCATTCACAGTCAGGTATCTTGAAATAAATGAATTGATCTAGTTTCAAACTTACGTGTATTACAATAAATATATAAATTATATTTATATGTGCTGTATTACAATAAAGCTATAAATTATATTTATATGTGCTTAATTATGTTTTCTTCTCACCTTTAGATTCCATCCGTTACTGATGAGGCTAGGCAACGCTCTGAAAATGAGCCACATGAAGTTATAGAGCATATATCATCTCAACTGGTAAGCTAATTTGCATTGGTAAATGCCCTTATTTGACCAATATCTATTCATTCTAATTTTCATAAAAACCATAAAATCACTGACATGAATTTTAATTTTCTTATTAATAGGGTTATGGACATGTAGAATGCCATTACGATAATCAGGTTGATGAACCTGGAACATCGTTTCATAATGGTAATGATCCACTCGAAAAGGATGATGATACAACCATTGTTGGTGATCAAGTGCTTCATATGGTGAATGATGCTTATCCATGTCTTGATCAAAACCTAAACGAAGGTTGTGATAATGTGGGTTTGGCATCAATAAATGTACTAAATGAATTTAATGAATATAGGAAGTTAATCGAAGATGCAAAGATGCCATTCTACCCTGGTTGTGTTGATTTCACAAAACTATCAACAATCGTAGAATATTACAATATCAAAGTGAATAGTGGATGGTCTGATAGAAGTTTTGGCCAAATGTTAAAATTGCATAAAAATACACTTCCTAGAGATAACACACTTCCAGATTCTACATATGCTGCAAAAAAGTTGATAAAATCATTGGGATTAAACTATGATATGATACATGCATGTACCAATGATTGAATTTTATATCGAGGAAGTAACGAAAGTAAAGACGAATGCCCAACATGTGGAAAATCTCGATGGAAGGTGGATGCTCAATCTCAAAAGGTGCATCAAGGTGTTCCTGCAAAGGTGTTAAGATATTTCCCCATAGCACCGAGGCTAAGGAGAATGTATAGGTATGATTTTCAACACCATAATTGTATTCAAGTTTTCACCTTCTTCTATTATCTTTACCATTTTTCATAGCGTTATTATATGATAATATTATATATAAATGAAAGATTTTCTTTGTTGTTCTAGCTTTGCGGACATGTCACAAAAAATGAGGTGGCATCATGAGAATGCAAGCAATGATGGTCATATGCGCCACCTTGTTGATAGCCCAGCCTAGAAAACTATTGATGAAAGATGGCCTGGTTTTTCAGGCGAACCCCGCAATGTATGACTTGCAATGGCAGCAGATGGATTTAATCCATTTGGAGACTTGAGCAGTACATACAGTGTTTGGCCTGTAGTGTTGGTTACATACAACCTCCCACCATGGTTTTGCACAAAAAGGAATTTTTGTATGTTAACATTGTTAATACCTGGTCCCAAGCAACCAGGTAATGACATTGATGTGTATTTGGAACCCTTGGTAGATGAACTAAAGGAATTATGGGACCAAGGAGTATGGACATATGATGCTTACAATAACACATGCTTTAACATGAAGGTGATTCTTATGTGGGTGATTCATGACTTTCCAGCTTATGGGAATATGGTTGGTTGCACAACAAAAGGCTATAATGCATGCCCCATATGTGGAAAGAACACAGAGTCAGAGTACCTCGATTGTAGCAAGAAATGTGTGTACATGGGACATAAGAGATTTATTCCTCAAAATCATAAGTTTCGCTCATAGAAGGGACCATTTAATGGGAAGGAGGAGCTTCGTTATGCCCCTCTAGTTGTAAGAGTGTCAGATATTTTTAAGGAAACAAGGGGAAACGAAGCAGTTTGGGGGGAGAGTGAATCAAAGAAAAGGAAAATAAATAAGGAAAAAGATGAAAAAACTAATGTTGTGGTGTGGAAGAAACAATCAATCCTATTCAATCTTCCATATTGGGAGGTATGTAGAGACATCAACCATTCCTAATTATTATACATTGCATGCTTATATGACATCATTGTGCTTAGATGTCTTCATTGAATTCATTGTTTATGATTTCCTCCATATTAAATAATTTTCCAATATTCTCAATGTGTTGGAATGTAGAAACACCTACAACATCACAATTTAGATGTAATGCATGTGGAGAACAATGTGTGTGAAAGGATTTTTGGAATTCTCTTGGATATAAAAGGGAAGTCCAAATATGGAAAGAAATCACGAGATGACTTGCAAAAAATGGGTTTGAGAAAATCACTATGGCCAGAAGTTAAAGGAAAATAAATATTCCTTCCACCTGCACCGCATACTCTTTCAAAGAAAGAGAAAGAGACCCTATGTCACGTTCTTTTCACATTAAAAGTGCCAGATGGTTATAGCTCTAATACAAAAAATCATATATCTATGGAAGAGCTTAAGTTCCGTGGAATGAAAGCACATGATTGCCATGTTCTAATGCAACAACTTCTCCTAGTAGCTCTACGCCATGTGCTACCAATTGCTGTTCGAAAGACGCTTTGTAAGCTCTGTTACTTTTATAGGTAGATTTGTGCAAAATTGGTTTCAATAGAGAGCCTTAACAAGTTGGAAAATGATATTGTGGAGACAATGTGCTCGCTTGAAAAGTACTTCCCTCCTTCATTTTTCGATATAATGATGCATTTGAATGTGCACTTGATACGTGAGCTTCGATATTGTGGCCCGGTTTCATATAGATGGATGTACCCCTTTGAGAGGTACATGGAACTTTACTTGCTATCAAGAACCACAAGAAGAATAATTTATTCAAAGCTTTTGACATTACTTAAAAAATATACTCTTTTTGTAGGTGTATTAAAGTATACAAGAGTTATGTTAAGAACAAAAATAGGGGTGAAGGATGCATCGTTGAAAGCTACAATGTGGAGGAATCAATAGAGTTTTGTGGAGGATACTTGAAAGGTATGGAAGCTATTAGAACCACACATGGTCGAAATGAAGTGTGGGATGATGAAGTTGAAGAAGTAATTCTTGATGGAAAGCCAGTATTTGCTTCAATTCCATCAGAAATGGATAACATTAGTTGGGAACAAGCCCATAGGTGGGTTCTATTTCACACAAATGAAGTTGATCCATGGATAGAGTAGGTAACATGTTTGACCTTCAAAATTTTGTTTGTTTGTGGTTTAACAAAACACAGATCCATGGATGGAATAATCTATTTGACATTTCAAATTATTTTTATTCATATTTTATCAAAACACATTAACAACCAATTTTACTGTCCATAATTGTCAAATTAGGATGCACAAAATGGAGATTCTCAACTCATTTACCCAAACCAAAAAAGATGAAGTTCTATTGTAGAGACTCCACACCCAACAGTTTTCTAGTTGGCTAAAAAAACAGGTCACTTTATACTATTTATATTATAAGTACTTACAAATCATTACATGTTGAATATTGTCATGTACAAATTTAAATATTTTGTCATAGGTTGGATGTATGTGTTCTAACTACATTAAAAAAACTGAAAATATGTAGGTGGAATGAGACGGAAATGTGTCTAATACACTTAAATGGCTAGCGCGGGGCCCAAGGAAACTTGTGAATAAGTACAAGGGATACCTAACCAATGGTCATAGATTCCATACAAAAAGAATGGATAATGAGAGAACCACACAAAATAGTGGTGTGTGTTTGGAAGCCGAAACAATGATGAGGTCAAGTTCCAAAGATCCAAACCCTGTACTTCAGAAAACAACATTTTATGGAGTAATAGAAGAAATATTTACATTGGACTATTTTTGTATGGAGTACACGTTGTTCAAATGTAATTGGGTCGATGTATACAATAAGAGAGGGATTAAAACTGATGATTTGGGTTTTACAATGGTGAATATGAAGAAATGCTTAAGTCAGAATCATTGGCAAGATGATCCATTTATTCTGGCATCGCAAGCTAAACAGGTATTCTATGTACAAGATCCAGTTGAGACTGACTGGTATGTAGTGTTAACATGTTCTCCAAAAGGATTGAGAAATAGTACATCATATGAACCCGAGTATGCAGATTTGTCAGGGGTTACAGACTTTTAAGAAGCAAAATGTGTAAATGAAGAAGATATAGTTGATGTCGATGTTGACGTGAATGTGGATTATGTCTGTTCAGATTGTGAAGGAATATGGTTGAATATTAAACAATAAAACATATCGATTCTGCTATATTCACCTTTACATGGTTTATACATTTGCAGACTTTGCATATTGGGTCACTAATGGTTTGGATTTATATTGAATGAATGATGTTCTTAATAAATGCTAGTTTTGATCTTTTGTCTTGGACTGAATTAAGATGTTGTTGGACTATCCAATGGATTATTTACAGCTCGTCCTTTATGTTTGATTATGCTCTTGGAAAGTAAGTGGACTGCTATGTGGTTGTAATTGCTTCATATTGACTTTCTAGATGTGTTAACTTGGGTATGGAATTATATCATTTTATAGTGGTGTATTTTTGGTTGTGTTTTGCATTTGTTTTTTTTATTTTTAAATCATTAACTTGGAGTTATTCCACAATAGATTTCTTTAAGGAAAAAATTAGTGTGTTCTGTGTTGGTTTTGCATGCTTGGAATTGTATAAACAGTCTTTAAACATATGGGGCACAATATGCTAGCTGACCTATTCTCTTGATGATGGTAAGTAACAACAATCCTTTGTGGATTTATACTGATCTTGTATGGTGCTTATATATTTATAGTACTTACCTATTTCATTTTTTAGGAAATTCCTTCCAGGGAAAACAGTCACATTTTCAATGTTGGCAATCCTAATAATGAGGTCACTGTCAAGCAGCTGGCAGAAATAATGACTGAGGTATGGTTCATGCTTTTCGCTGGAGTTCAAAAAAGTTGTTTGAATAGCTTTTTGAATAATATCTTGTGCTTTTGTTGTTGTCAATAGTGTTGATTTATAGTGCTTGTTTAGTTTCCATTGACCTTCATTAACATTTCATCGCAACGGAAGCATAAACTATGCTTCCTTTGTTCTGTGACCAGTCTGCAATAAATCCGTTCCTCAGTTAACATTAGAACGAACTTGGAGGAACAAATAGGAGGATGAGCTGGGTGACATGATTCCAAAGAAGGCCCATATGTTTGATTTCCATTTGTGCATCTATAAGTGTAAAAAACAACTCAACTGAGATAACTTCCTGACCTCTTTGTTACTTGATGACTTGATTCATGATTAGAGAAAGTAATGTCATCCCCATATTTTAATTTCACAAATTCTGTGAGACATCCTGGATTAGAACTGTCAATATTTAGTTTACCAAGCCCCACTTTAGCCTCAGCTATACACTGTTGTTTCAATGGTGGACTACCACTTAGATATTCTGAGGCACGACGTTCATTCCATGCATTTTTTCTTTCTTCTAATTGATCTCTAGTTTCATACACATAAGGAAGTAACTCCAGATCTTCACCCCCCTCAGACTGTACCTTGTCAGTCCAACTAGTAAGCTCAAGTGCTACCTTTCTTGTAGATAACTTTGGATCATATGTCAGAGTAAACCTTGAAAAGGCATTACACTAACCATCTATACTGTGAGGAAAAGCACCCAAATAATGTTGATTCTTCTCAAAAGGAATGACAATTTTTTTTGCCTGAGTTAGAAGTATGAAGTCAATGTGTTCCCAAACATCATATTGCTTTACATTGTGAATGCAAACAGTATGAAGATCCCTACACGAGATCATAACAGAGCAGAGGGGACACTTCTTCCAGTTGTCACCTTTGTGATAAAATTCTCCCATCATCAAATACCACAAAATACAAGGAAAACAAAAGATGTGACCACAAGTGAGAGAGGAACATGTAATGGAGATTATGAGAAGGTAAGATGCAACACCCAGTGTGAGAATGAAACTGAATGTCAGCAAACTGAGGTTCTATATAGTTTAAATGATATAGATAGTGGTCAACCATCCAACCAGGGGGACCATCAAATGAGAATGGGATCTTCAGGGAAAGACAGTGTCCCTGTGAGTGTTTCTTATGAAGTAATAATAAATGATCCTTCTGCTCAAGGGGCTCCATGCAGTCAAGCAGATGGTTATTCTAAAATTTTTTTTTAGGGATTTGTGCGGTTGAATACAGTCCATAAATTGATGGGATGAATCTAGGTGAAGGGCCTTCTTACACAAGCTCAGTGGCAGAGGGTGATGGGAGTTTAGCAAATTTGGGAGAATGTGATTTCAGCCCCCCAAATTTAGGTCAACTAGGAAAGGACATAATAGACTGGAGAAAAGAAAATCAAAGAAAAAAGAACCTGAAGTGAATGGCATAATACAGGAAGCAACTAAACAATATCTCATAAGCAAGGCACCACTTGTTCCTTTTCATTTATAAAGAGAGTATTTCTGACCAAATTCCAAAACATCCACCCCGAATTCTTTTTGTTTGATAATATTGTCTAGCCCATTAAATTGTAGGGATTGCAAAATTGGATAATGATAGAAAGAGTCTAGATGCTTTTGCTTGCATGAATCAATTATCATATACTTGTATTCCATCTAAACTTTTGTGCAAGTAGAGATTGAATAGTATGCCAGACAACCCAAAACACCTTTTGTGATTCTTCAAATCTAGAACAAGTTAACAAAAAAGGGGACATAGTATAATCCCTATGCTTATAGCTACGGTGTTGTGGGAGACCAATTATGAGGACACCTTCCTCTCATCAATCTAAGCTTGAGATTGGGAGACAATCCTATCACAAGCCACAATTTCCTCTTCAATCTCTTATTTTCATGATGATACCTCCCACTCATCTCACAACCACTATCCACTATCCTTTGATGTACATGTTTAGTAGCCAAAGCTTTGAAAAAAACCTTGGATAGTCTATCTCTAGATTTTAATCGATGCAGTTGGGCTCAAAGTTGAGTTCCATGTGGTTTGTTGAATCCTGAAATTCCTCTGCATATTATATTGTGGCAGATTGGATTTGAATTATATCGTGCAAGTTTCAGAACCACACTTTAAAAAATTATGAGGTCAAGTATTCTTTTAAATAAGACTTTTGAGAATGATATCCAATGTTAATGTTATTATTGCACAGAGTAGGACTTTTGAGGACCATAAAAATTTGATGATCCAATATGAAGCAAAAGAGAGAAATAATGAGAAATAATGACTCTTGAGGACCATAATGTTATTTGTTGCACAGTGCTTATATATTTATAGTACTTACCTATTTCATTTTTTCAGGAAATTCCTTCCAGGGAAAACAGTCACATTTGCAATGTTGGCAATCCTAATAATGAGGTCACTGTCAAGAAGCTGGTAGAAATAATGATTGAGGTATGGTTCATGTTTTTCACTGGAGTTCAAAAAAGTTGTTGAATAGCTTTTTGAATAGTTTCTTGTGCTTATGTTGTTGTCAATGGTGTTGATTTATAGTGCTTGTTTAGTTTCCGTTAACCTTCATAGCATTTCATCACAATGGAAGCATAAACTATGCTTCCTTTGTTTTGTGACCAGTCTGCAATAAATCCACTCCTCGGTTAGCATTAAAATGAACTTGGAGGAACAAACAGGAGGATGAGCTGGGTGACATGATTCCAAAGAAGGCCCATATGTCTGATTTCCATTTGTGCATCTGAAAGTGTAAAAAACAACTCATCTAACAGGCTTGGGCCAAGCCTATAGATATATGTTATTAAACTGTTGTTACAACATTTTATATCATCTTTTGGTATCTTGTTTCCATATGCTTAAAAAATCTTATAATTCTATTTTAGTTATCGTGTAAACATGTTAGTGAATCATTTCTATTTACTTTACTTATAACAATGTGATATTTTTGCTTTTTCAAATTAGTAAAATGTTATAATAATAATAACCAAATGTTCAATTTATTCCAGCAGGCTGTTGGTCATCCCCATCTACTAGAGTTACATTCTGCTTGTGACAATTTATAATTATAATTATTTTTTTTACAATTTTAATTGAAATGGCAATGGTCCTTTATGTTGCGTCATTAAAAGATTTTCAAAATGAAAAGTGGTGACAATCTCATAGCAGTTGTCACCATTGATATGTTAATGGGAATATCCTGAATAGTGAGGGTCATTGCAAGGCCCTCATCATATGTCATTGGCGACGTTCAATTTTTTTGGTGATGGAGGCCCTTAGGTCCATCAAAAAAACTTCATATAAATTGGTGAGGGTAACTATTTGTCACTAATAATCCTTATTAGTGTCGAACATTGAATGTCACCACACCACCTCTACTTTTGGGGACACAGCCATTGGCGACATTCACATTTTGGTGATGCCCTCATTTTTCACCATCACCGATGAGATTATGGTGACATGTCTCAACCCTCACCAATGATTGGTCATTGGTCGTCACCATATAGGCATCAAATGGTGAGAGTCAAAGCAGGTCCGTCACCAACACTTCGTAATGATTGGTGACGGTCACAACCTAGAATAATCATAATTATTGGTGACGGGCCTTGAATGTCACCACATACCCCCACTTAAGGTGATGGTGCCTTTGGCGAAGCTCAAGTTTTGGTGACGGGACCCCTCTTGACCATCACCAAATGAGCTTATGGTGACATTTTTGGACCCTAACCAATAACCTTTTTTCTTGTAGTGCTTATTTGTTCACACGCAAGCATGCAAGATAATAATTCAACATTCAAACATTAGTAATTCCACTAACTATTTTACTGAAATATATTATGAACCATATTGCACATTGAAGTCATCATACATAAGTAAAACAAAGTTGTAACACACAAGTAATCAAACTATTAACTAACATCCAAAACATTCTTTACTACCTACATCCTTTGTCTAATTCACAACTATCTTCCACATCCTATCTTTCCTCTGCTAGAATATCTTGGAACATCAAATATATTGACCTAACCCCAAATATAACCCATAAGCGGAAGTGTTGATTACATCAACCAAGCTTCCCTGACAAGACACTGCTAGTCGTCATCACACAGCTTAAGGAGTGTGCCTTAGCACAATCCACCCACAACTCTAGGTTTTGGAGGATAAGTGGTGGGAAATACCTCCACCCACCTGATAGAACTAGGGTCAACACCCTATTATGTATCATATTGTTTTTGTTTTTGTTGTTGTTGTTAGTGAGACCACGTCACCAAATGACCAATTTGAGAAACTTTGCTTCGTGTAGAACATGCACTTGCCAAAACATCATAGAAATGTATTTTAAACCAATTAATAACTGTCTAAATAATGCTTATTATAACATTGTTATTTTGAATCCCACGTCACTGATGTACTTTTCTTCCATAGCATCCCGCTATCACTTAGATCATTTAAACCTATAGGTTAGTCTTCCAACACAAGATCATGCAATATCCTGAAATCATTGACATATACTTACTTCATTACAACAATGTAACAATCCTTTTCTATTTACCATGCACTTGGTATATCATTCATTTCTTTAACATATAACATAAATTGGTATCCATGAATCCAATATCTCCTTTAAATTTACATGCTATCTCCTTTAAATTTACATGCTAGAGATAAAATCAATAAACAACCATCATTAACACACACAACGCAAAATAGTAGGTCCATAAATCCATGAAAGAATAAGCAAAATACAAATGGGTAGATTAGATGGTAAAGTCAACATTACATTAAACATTAAAAATTTATAAATATATGAAGAAATTTTTGTACTTTGTTTATAAAAGTTTAGCCATTATTATGTTGCAATAAAAAATTAAAAAGCAATATTTTGGAATATAATTTTTTTTTTCTAAATTCAAATATAATCAAACAGATTTTCTTTAAATGAATTAGTACGTTGGATATAAAGTGAAAAACACATTTCAAAAGGTTGAAGTAGATGTTGTAAAAATGAACTAAAATAAATACATACTCATAAAAAGCAATGAAATTATTCTTAGAAATTTTGGGAATTTCCTGATATAGGATTCAAAATGCTTTGTATTGTACATATTCGCATAGAGGGTATCATGATTCAATTGTTGGATGCTTATTTTACTCATAAAATTGTCACTACATTCAAAGACCGGAAAATAATACTTTAATATTATCATCCTCAAGCGATCATGCAATCGTCAAATAAGGAAAGGAAATGAGGTTTTATGATAATCATAAAATTGGAAATATATAAACTTTATGTATATTAATATTATTCCATTTTAAGTGACATAGGAAACGTACAAAATACATGCTTTGGAATACATGTTTTGAAAGTGAAAGATTTGATTTATTGATATATACTTGAATTTTGTAACTTATAAAAGTTATATTAAATAGGTTTTATATTTCTCTTGGGTACCCGCACGAAGTTGGTACCCAAAAAGGCCGCAACAGCAGCGCGTGAGCGGAAGTAAAAAGCGATGCGCATGTGCTTCTAAATGCGCGTATGCATCGTGGCTTCGGCAATGCTGAACGTCCACGTGGTTCAGCCGACATGGACAAAAGGTGCGCGCATGCGTTATTAATGAGTACACCCAAAGGCACGTGCACGCGTTAATGGTGTGCGCGCACCCCTGTTTTTTTATAAAAAAACACGGCTCACTGGTTTGTCATTTTCAACAAACCCGCGAGTGCACGGTGGCCAAACAAGCACTCTGCGAACGCGTCCTTGAGCACCCGAAGGCCTCCTCAATGCCACCATTTCGCGCCTCCACCACCTTGCCAATGTTTTCTCCAAGTAGGTGCCCATTGAAGCATGAATTTGTTGTTGTTTTTGGGTTTTTTTGTTTGTTTTCCATTTCAATTTTAATTTTAAAAAAAATTACAATCCATTGAAAAACCAAAAAAATTTCATTGCAGGCCATCTACACCTAACAAGATGACAAACACACCTGAACCATCAGATGAAACCAATGAAACCTGACCTTCAGAAGACAACATTGGAATGAAAAATGAACCGAATGAAACCCCCAAGATCAATTACACCAAGATTTAAATCAATTGAGGGTATTAAGCGATGTATTGAAGAGCACCAAGGAAACCTCTCGGGTTTCCTTGGCTTCATCATTGCAAAACATTATTGATTCCATCAACATAGCACATAGTGAGATCACAAACTTGAGCCAATAAAGGGCTCAAATGAGGGAACACTACTCCACTGGGATGTTCAAAGAACAAATAAAAGACCTCAACATCACCAAAGCTCAGTTGTATAGCAAATTCATAGTTCCCTAGACAGGACACCCTCTAGATGTGAGGAAGAGACGGGTTTGCACGAACTGGTGTATTTACCAGCCATGGAGAGATAACTGGACAAAGAGATGGTTTATGGTGTTTGACAGGCCCCTGCAACAATTTGGAGGTCCCACAGTATTTCCTTCAGAAATTGTGGGCTAAGTTTGAGCTAGGCTACCATGTCAACTATTTTGACATCACTGAGTTTAAGGGTGTCAGTCTTGGCTCTGCCCAAGATCAACCTTAGGCCTTCCGTAACCCATTTAGAGGACCTCCTGCACCCAGGAGAGAGCCAAACCCCCCTCCTCAGCCACCTAGGTTTGGTAGTGGCCTAGATGAGATCGATGACTCAGTTAGATGCGCCACACATCATTTTCTTAGACATACCACATTTGTGGCTATGTCTTCATAGAGCCGGGAGGACATCGATCAGACAGACACAGTTGCACCATCTATGGGTGGTGGCCGGGGCATGTCAGGTACAGGTGGAACCCAGGCGAGGCCTTCTAGTTCTACTGGAACAACAACACATCATTGTTCTCACTATGGTCATTCTTGCCATGGTCCTATGCAGCAACATGTCACAGATAGCTACATGGATCATGTTAGCTATTGTTTTATTTAATGTTCGAGTATTTGTTGTATTTTATTTGATATCGTATTGTTTAATATATTTAACTTTGAATTACACATTGTTGACTTTATTTGTTTTAATGCACAGTTATTCAGGGCCGAGTCTCCACCCTCCAGGTGGGAGGACATCGGTTCCTTTGACCTCGACTAAGCCATGGCAGCAGCAAAGGAGATTGCGGCACCATACACATAGGTAACTTCTTTACTTTGAATAATTAGATCATGTTACGAGTAATTTGTGTTCAATAATTACAAATTAATTAGCACTGAGTAATTACCATATTATCATCGTATTTTACAGTTGTGTTTATCATATTGTCTAAATTATTTGAGGGCTATAAATTCATATAATCCAACCAAAAAAAAAGGAAACCTTGTAAAACATGAAAACCTAAGAAAACTAGAAACATCTGTTCATGTTCACTTTAGGCATCCTAGACCTCTAATGATTATAGAAATGGGAAAGAAATTTCCAAAATATGTCATTCTTACTTGACCAATGATGAGTCCGCAGCTGGGGTTTTGGTGATGCCCGCAGTGTCCTTCATCCTCAGACTACCATCTAATGCTTGCTTGCTCTTCCTGTGCTTGACCAATGCCATTTGTGTTATTGATGCTTTGCCATTTGTCACCATGTCATCCAAGTTATCTTTGCCATGTACTCTCCTTGTCCAAATCATCTTCAAATGACCACAGTATGGGTCAATTGACTCTTGGCTCAATAGGTGTGCCAATGGCTCCAATGCCCATCACTTTCTCCACCAAATCAACTTTTGCTGCCATGTCCTTATGCAATGTGTTCTTCAAGCTTAAACATTGTCATTAATGTTGTCATCAATGACAATAATAGACAACCATATTCATCAAGCTCTCCTCAAACTCCAAAAATATCCACACATTGATTCCTTAAAAATGAAACTTGTCTTCTATTTATGCTCTTGTCTTCTATGAAACTTGTCTTCTATTTATAGTTTTATCATTAAGATGATTAAATAAATAAAATATGATTTATTTAATTATGGCCATGACATGTCACCTTCTATGCCATGTCACCTTATTTAATTTTAATTTCATGCCATGTCACCTTCTATCCTTTCAGAATATTAAATGTGAGACACACATATGCCCTTAAGATGCTGTAACATCCCGAAATTTCACAAAAAATAAAAAATTTTAAATGTAACATTAAATGCTTGAATTGCAATTTGCGCAAACAAAACAATTGTTAAACCACTTAACTAAAACAGCTTAACAATAATGACACTTCGAAATTCTTAAACAAATTATGAAAATAGTTTATTTCTACTAAAATGAAAATCTATAAACAATATTTGAAATCTCTTGCGATACAGTTTTTGCCATAATTACTGACATTTATGCTTTTCAATGTTGATGAAGGGGTCCTACGGGGTACCCTGAGGTTTACTTAGCTATGTTAGCTAAAGCATTGTACCTGTTTTATGTGCAGATTCGCAGGTAAGAATTACTCATCAATTCCAGTATTACAAGCTCTTCTTAAACAGTGTTTTCAATAGCTGCCTAAGCTTGTGACAAAATCTAAGTACTCCATACTCGAGAATTATTTAAGTAAGTGCTAGTTAAACCATTGATCTAGGAGTTGCAACAGTCACACCCACTATTATTCAACGAGACTCCTAGTGGGTCGTCCAGAATGAGTTGTAAAAGATTGAGCTTTATTTATATGTTAGAATACGATGTGTATGTGTCTACTATGATCCTATCATCAATTCTCTGTTTGCAAAGAGTTGTAATATGCATAATCATTAGGTGAATTGCTTCCATATTACATGTCACCCATACTATTGAAGCAAGATGATACTTTATTATAGTTATCCTATATGTGATAACATTAATTTAAGTTTGTAAGACTATAGGTCGTTTAAATAGTCTTGCGAAATATGTACACTATGCATCATAAAATTGTTGCAAGAAATTAGTAGAGACCACATAATGCTACGATGCTTATTTTAAGAAATCCTATCCTTAGCCAATATCAAAATATCTTTTATACGCTTTAAGCTAAGTTATTTGAGAATATACGACTGATAATTATGTAACTATGCGTTTTAACCAATGCTTTGGAATGTAATGAAATATTATAATGTAGGAACCTTAATTGCAATGCTAGGTATTAGTGATTATGAAAATTGATAATGCAATACGTTGCACAAACCAGTGAAATGATGGTGGATCATGATGGTTAATAAATTTGTTGCAGGCATACGTTGACAAATGTAATGTGTCCTATTTATGCATTAATGCCTCTAGCTAAATTCCCATGGTGGAATGTCTTGCTGGCTGTCAACGTGATAGATTTCACATGGAGATCCTGTACAAATGTTGATAGCATGCCGAGCTATGCGATGTTAAATTGATGAAATTACCTCCGAGCTGGACTCTGTGTTCGTAGAGTTATTAATGAAGTTTTAAATTTACTGATACTTCATAGACTGTGGTGCTATGTTGGTTCAATCTCACCCGTCGATCTTGATCCGTCTCAAGTTTGGGTCTTAAACCCTAACTACACTCACTATGTCTGTGTTGGTATTACCCTTTCGCATTCATTTGGTATTACAGGGCTAGAGAGAGGCCCACCATATGCAAGATTTTAGGGTTAGGTGTTTTCTCGGTTGAAGACTTCTTTCCTCAGGTTCGATGGTGTGACCTGTGCCTATATTTTGATGTTACCTTGAATATACATAAGGTTTGGAGAGACGAGAGTTTTCAAAAGCACGAGTTTACTATAATTTTGGCTATTGAAAGATGGTGTCAGAAGAATGCATTGGTTCAGGCTTTTATCCTTTACAACTGCTCATAAGGTAAATAACTCTGTTTAATATTATTTAAGTGTTTCTACTACTTTAAGGTTTAAAGTGTGATGATTAAGTTTAACCAATTCCTATACTGCTTAGTAGGAACTTCATTTGCCCTCAAGTATGCTTGGTCTGAAGCTTAAGGAGGAGGAAGTTGCTATATCGTCTGGTAAGCCTCGGTGGTTCATAACCCTGTAGGATTCTTCTGGCATGTTGGTTAGATGTTTTAATGATGACTGGGGAAATAGTTTCCTGGCAGAGGTTTGAGATATCACAAATTTGAGAACCTCACGTCGTGTGTATAGAGGATGGAATCCTCGACTCATTTTGCTTCTCTTCCCTTACAGCGTTTCGCTGTATCTTTTTGGCAAGATAACTTGTTTGTGATGTAATTTCTAAGGGTATGGACCTTCGGTCATTTTAATGGCAGAAACAAACGTTTTTAAGAAAACTCGAATAGTTATAAGTTGTTCTATGTTTAAATATGTAGGTAATTTGGCTTGGTAGTAAGATAAAGGTACCGGTCGAGAGCCGTGGGTTATCTTGTTTTCTCAACAGATAAACAATGAACTCATGATGTTTTAATTTTAAGTTTTGAAATAAATAAAGTGACTCGGTTTCGATTTGTTGAACCATTACTTAAAGACTACCGAAATCATTCTCCTGTCTATGTTTGCTTTGAACGATTAGATAAATATCAATTATAATAGTTGGGCTTTTAGGGATGCGTTTTGGTTTAAGAAAAGCAGATGAGGAGAGTTAAAGTTTTAAATCTTGAAATGCTTAACTGTAAGCTAGATGTAAAAATAAATTTAGGGTTTTAATCTGAGGCTGTAAAAATCTTCCTCTTACGTTTCCGTTGAAACTCATCTGGTGATTGTAAAATGATATCATGAGTTCTACAGAAGAAAGAAATTGTTCTACTATCTAGAATTTGAAGTTGAGAAAGTTCTTCTGTTTTAGCTTTGAGCATGAGTTGGTTTCTAGATATGTTGAAAAATAATGCGAGGACATTTGTCCTAATAGACTTATTCTATGCTTAAAAGGTTTTGGTGATGGTGATATGGTTACCCAGTCCTGTTTTCTCCTTTTGACTTGTTAATTAAATCAAAAAGCAGAAATCCAAAAATTGTTTGATATTGGAAACTAAAACATAACACTGTAAATAATAGTTGGTACAATATTTAAAAAGAAAACAAGGAAAACACAAAACCCTAGATTAATCGGTTACTGTCCGAATGGGAATGAATTAAAATGTTATTGATGCTACTTAATTTGCAACTATTATAATCTTTGATTATTATCTTAAATAAATACGATGAAACTATAACAATTATACTGTTTTGGGAAAAATATAAGATCAAAAGTGTAAACCCTAGGATTGTACAGAACTGAAATAAATTACTTACTTACTATGTAACAAAGAAAGTAACTTCAATACCTAATATAAGAATTCTATTTACAATTTTCTGAATCCAAACATATATTTTGTAATACTGAGTATAATTGATAAAAAGAAATATTAATGATATACAGCAGCATAAATTTATCCAATCATTTTTTGATCTGTCTATCATTCATCAATATTAACTCTACCTCTCTGTACTAGATTACGATGCAGAAACATAGCATGGGGAAAAATGTAGAGAAACCATTTTAATCATCATTCTACACATTCATATTTACAGCAGAATTCAACTGTTATTTCTACATAATGCTAATAGCAGTTTATCTAATGAATACTAAATAAATAATTTAACTACTTAGCAAGGAATGACAAGTAGAACCTGTAACTGTAGATAGGGTGGACAAAAACCCAAGGAGGCCTGTTCCTCCCAACCTTCTCCAGAAGAAGCAGCCAATCTACTTGCCTTCTTTGGACCCCCGAGCCTATTCACTAAACCACTAGATAGAAGATTATAGGTAGAAGCAAGGCACTCAACTTCAACACTCAATACTATAGCTTCAACACTCAATAGTATAACTCTGCACTCAATAGTATAATAGGCCGACTTACTCCATGATCAAAAACTTAGCATATCCCCTCATTGAATCTCTTGGGTGCAAGCACAGCAAAACCCCAAGGTAAATTTCCTTGTCAGAAAAAGTGATGAACCTCAATTCATAATTCAATGGCTCTTTTAAAGATTTGTCTAGGTCTTTAGTGGTCAGTTTTCAATAAATGAGCCTCAAGATCCAGTCCCACCTTCCAGGGCATTATGACCACATTTCAAGGGAGTTGTCCCATACCAACAACTAGTTAGTTTCATCATGATGCTGGCACTTGTCCATTGCCTTCTACCCCAGATTCCATTCCACCTAGTGGGTCAGTAAACACTCTTTCAACAGTCTCCTTAGGTGTTTGTCTCCTATTTAATTTATTTAATAATAAAATATTGTGCAAATTACAGTCATCCTTGGACACTTGTCCAATATAAAACTTTACAATAAAAGTTAACCTAATGTTTCCAACATAAAATATTTTTCAGCAAAAAGGGGTATGTTACAAGCACCCCCACTTAAGCTCAACGTCGTCCTCGATGTTGCTTATTCTTCATCAGATTCCTCATGGAACAGAATTGGATATTCTACTCGCATATTTCTTTCTAGTTCCCAAGTAGCTTCATCACGGCTAAGGTGCTTCCATTGCACCTTTACCTGCCTTATGCTGCGATTCCGAAGCATAATTTCCCTCTTGTCAAGGATACAGTCCGGTTCCACCTGAGTAGCACATGAGTAGCATCGTGCACATACTTCTTTAAGACAGATATGTGAAAAACATTATGGATTTTGAAATTAGATGGTAATGCTAACTGATATGCAACCGGTCCAATCCTTGATAGAACTTCAAATGGACTGCAGTACCTTGGTGTTAGTTTAGCACAACTCCAAATTTTTAAAGAACTTCTCTTGGGTTTTACCTTCACAAAGACATGATCTCCAACCTGAAATTCTCTTTCAATGCGTTTCAAATCTGCATAACTTTTTTGCCGATCTTGGGCAACTTTTAAGTAACCTTGAACCTGTTTCACGGTTAGTTCCATTTCTTTCAATAAATCTAGTCCTAGCATTAATCTGTCTACAGGCTTATCCCAAGAAATACGAGTACAACATTTTTTTCCATACAAAATCTCAAATGGGCTAAACTTAGCAGATGCTTCATAATGATTATTGTATGCAAATTCTACTAAATGTAAATAATCTTCCCACTTAGATTGTTGATCTTTGACATACATTCTTAGCATATCTTCTAAAATATGGTTTACCCTTTTTGTTTGACCATCAGTTTGTGGGTGGAAAGAAGTGTTGAAATTTAGTTTAGTATTTAAAACTTTAAACAGTGCTGTCCAAAAATTTCTAGTGAACTTGGAGTCCCGATCAGAAATAATTACCTTTGGAATTCCGTGCAAGCGAAAGATTTGCTTCATAAATACATCTGCAATGTTAGAATCTTTAAAGGTGGTTTTAACAGGAATAAATGAGCAGCCTTACTTAGCTTGTCCACAACCACCATTATGGAGTCATTCTGTTTTTGGTTTTTAGGCAAACCTATAATAAAATCAATACTTATAATTTCCCATTTCCATTCCGGATTTGGCAATGGCTGCAATAGTCCAGTTGGGTGTTGATGTTCAGCCTTTATAGTCTGACATTCGAAACACCTAGCTACATACTCAGCCACTTAATTCTTCATGTTGGGCCAAAAATAATCCTTTCTTAACATAGTTATCATCTTATAATAACCAGGGAGTCCCAAATAAGGATTTTTATGAACTTCATCCAAAATCAGCAGCTTCACTTTTGACACATTAGGTACATAAATTCTATTTTTATAAATCAAGAAGCCTTTTTCATTAATGTTGTAATCTGTTATCAAATTTTCAGATAAATTTCTAGCAACTTTAGCATATAATTTTCGGTAATTTTCATCTTGCTTAGTTCCTTCTTCGATCTGATTTTCCAGATCTATCTTAAACGTGTTGATTGCTGCCACAAAGCTTAATTTGGCATTTTTTCTCAAGGCATTAGCAACTTTGCTTTATTTTCCCTTAATGTGTTGAATCTCGAAATCATACTTGCTAAGGAAATCTAGCCATCTAGCTTGCCTTGCATTAAGATTTGTTTGATCCAACAAGTACTTTAAGCCTTTATTATCCGTCATTAGTATAAATTTTCTTCCAATCAAGTGATGGTGCCACATTTTTAGTGCATGTATCACGGCTGCCAACTCGAGATCGTAAGTTGCGTAATTCTTTTCATGAATTTTTAATTTCCTTGACTCAAAAGCAATGGCATGACCTTCTTGAGTTAAGACTCCTCCAAGTCCATCGTTGCATGCATCAGTGCATACAACTAAATCCTTATTGGGATCAACAATTTTTAAAATTGGTGTAGTGGTTAATAATTCTTTTAACTTATTAAAGCTTTCTTGACACTTTTGATCCCATACGAATTTCTTCCCCTTCTTCTGCAAAGAAGTAATGGGATTTGCAATTCGTGAGAACCCTTCAATAAACTTTCTATAGTAGCTTGTTATCCCCATAAATGACCGGATGTCAGTTACATCTTTAGGGACAGGCCACTCGTTAATTGCTTTTATCTTATCAGAGTCTACAGAAATTCCGTCTTTAGATATTATGTGACCTAAGTACTGTATTTTCTCTTTATAAAAGTCACATTTGCTGAACTTAGCATAAAGATGATGTTCTCTTAACACTTGCAGAATTATTCTTAAATGTTCGTCATGCTCTTCTTTAGTTTTTGAGTAAATCAGAATATCATCAATGAACACAACTACAAGCTTATCCAAATAATTATGTAGAACGTTGTTCATTAAACACATAAACAATGCCAGTGCGTTGGTTAGCCCAAAAGGCATAACTACAAACTCGTAGTGTCCATATCGTGTTCTGAAAGCAGTTTTGAATATGTCTTTGTCTTTTATTCTAACTTGATGATATCCGGACCTTAAATCAATTTTACTGAATATCTTTGCTCTGCGTACTTGATCAAATAGGTCATCAATGCAGGGCAAGGGATATCGATTCTTAATGGTCATTTTATTAAGTTGACGGTAGTCTATAGATAGTCGCATGGTACCGTCCTTTTTAACAAAGATAACTGGTGCTCCCCACGGAGACACACTCGGCCTGATGTAGTTTTTATCTATTAATTCCTTCAGCTGAGATTTTAGTTCATTCAATTCCAGAATATTCATTCTGTAAGGAGCCTTTGAGTTTGGTACCGCACTCGGTACCAACTCAATGGTGAAATCAGGTTCCCTTTTCGGAGGTAATCCTGAAATTTCTTCCGGGAATACATCAGAAAAGTCCTTCAGAATAGGTACATCCTCCATTTTTATTTTATCTTCTTTAGATGGACATTCTTCATTAATAACATTAACAACAAACATTTTATAGCTCTTTCTTGTAGCTCTCTTTAATTGTAAAGCAAAAATTTGCCTTACAGAAATCTTCCTATGAATTCTCTTTTACCATTTCAGTAATACCTTCGTTATTCAAACAAGTAAAAGATTTCTCATAACAATTAAGTATTTTCTCTATGTTGTTCAAGCCAATCCATGCCAATCAACAAGTCATATGAACCTAATGGTAAAACATTCAGATTAACTTGCATTTTCAACTGACTCATAAACACTTCATAATTTTTGACAAAATCTGTAACCTTTCTTTTAGTGCCTGTTGCAAGCTGAACTAACCATGGATTATCAAATTTATCTACTTTTAACTTGCAACTTTTCACTAAAGCAGGTGAAATGTAACTCAAATTTGCACCTGGATCTATCAGAATGGAAATAGATTTGTTTTGTATCATACCTTCAATTTCGACCATGGATGTTTGATGGTCTGCTTGAAGATTTTCTAGCGCTGCATTTATTATGGGCATTTCTCTTGGGATATCTCCAACTGTAGGTTCTGCTTGTATAGTGTGAATGTTGTTGACTGCCTTTCTGTTGCATGGGCAATTTGCTCTCTTATGTGGTCCACCGCAATCAAAACACTTCAAAGGTCCTTTCTCTTCAGTAAAATTGGTGTTATTATTATTATTAGGTACATTTCTGGCAGCAGTAAAATTCTGTGGTGCATTATTCATGTAATTATTATTACTTGGAAAATTTCTGTTATTAAATTTTTTCTTAAAACCTCCAAAATTATGATTAAAACTCTTCCTTTTATGATCAAATTGATTAGACTTATTACTCTTCCAGCCAAATGTTCCTTCTCTTTTTCTGTTTTGATCAAAACAGAAGTTAGCTTTCCTCATAGCCTCTTCCAAAGTGGAAGGGTTATCATACTCGATCCTGTCTTTTATGTTGAAAGGTAGACAACTTAGAAACCTTTGCACCTTAGGCTTCTCTTCAACCATGTAAGGTACATACCTTAGTAAACTAAGGAACATGCTACACAACTCCTTCATGTTCATAGTACCCAATTTTAAATCATAAAATTCCTTTGACTTATCTTCATAATACTGTTTAGACAAGAACTTTTTCTTAAATAACTTTTTAAACATACTCCAAGTTACATCTCTTTCTTTTATGCTCTTAATCCTTTTAAGATCCTGCCACCAAATATCTGTCTTTCCGGTCAGATTGTAAATAGCCATTTTAGCTTTTAATTGAGAAGAATAGTCATAAATATTAAAATACTTCTTCATTCCAGACAGCCATGCTTCAACTGTCTCACCTTTTTCACTTTCATCATTAAAGGTTGGTGGCTTAATCTTTTTAAACTCTCCAGTAATTTGTTCATGATGCTTATACTTCCTCTTCTTGGAACAACAATCACTGTCACTGCTATCATGATCAGAATTACTATTACTTTGATCAAATTCAAATGAGGAGTAACTAATACTTTTACCATTCCTTGCTTTCTTGTATTTATGTTTGTGGGACATTGTACCAGAATTATACTTCACTTCTGATTTCCTGCCTCTTTCCTCCTTGTGATAATTCTCCATTATAATCTGATTTAACTCATTATGAGCCTTCATAATTCGTTCATTCTCTTCTTTGACAGTCCTTATTTCATATTTTAAATCCTTTACAGTACGTAGCAGTTCAGAAGATTGATTATTTAATTCGACATAGATTTCTTCATGATTATTATTATTATGCTCATTACAAGGAGATCTGTCCTCTGCTGATTCCTCCAATATTTCCATACTTGCAATTTAAATGTCAAACTGTTCTGTACAGAAACAAAAATTAAATAAAAGTTAGTAACTTTAAACTTTTTGGTTTTCATTTTCTGTTTTGTGCGCGTGAGCCTATTTTAGGCCTAGAGTTTGAACCACACTCTGATACCACATGTAACATCCCGAAATTTCACAAAAATTAAAAAATTTTAAACATGACATTAAATGCTTGAATTGCAATTTGCGGAAACAAGACAATTGTTAAACCACTTAACTAAAATAGCTTAACAATAATGACACTTTGAAATTCTTAAACAAATTATGACAATAGTTTATTTGTGCTAAAATGAAAATCTATAAACAGTATTTGAAATCTCTTGCGATACAGTTTTCGTGATAATAACTGACAATTATGCTTTTCAATGTTGATGAAGGGCTCCTATGAGTTACCCTGAGGTTTACTTAGCTATGTTAGCTAAAGCATTGTACCTGTTCTATGCGCAGATTCACAAGTAAGAATTACTCGTCAATTCCAGTACTAGAAGCTCTTCTTAAACAGTGTTTTCAATAGTTGCCTAAGCTTGTGACAAAATCTAAGTACTCCATACTCGATAATTATTTAAGTAAGTGCTAGTTAAACCATTGATCCAGGAGTTGCAACAGTCACACCCACTATTATTCAACGAAACTCCTAGTGGGTCATACAGAATGAGTTGTAAAAGATTGAGCTTTATTTATATGTTAGAATACAATGTGTATGTGTCTACTATGATCCTATCATCAATTCTCTATTTGCAAAGAGTTGTAATATGCATAATCATTAGGTGAATTGCTTCCATATTACATATCACCCATACTATTGTAGCAAGATGATACTTTATTATAGTTATCCTATATGTGATAACATTAATTTAAGTTTGTAAGACTATAGGTCATTTAAATAGTCTTGCGAAATATGTACACTATGCATCATAAAATTGTTGCAAGAAATTGGTAGAGACCACATAATGCTACGATGCTTATTTTAAGAAATTATATCCTTAGACAATATCAAAATATCTTTTATATGCTTTAACCTAAGTTATTTGAGAATATATGATTGATAATTATGTAGCTATGCATTTTAACCAATGCTTTGGAATGTAATGAAATCTTATAATGTAGGAACCTTAATTGCAATGCTAGGTATTAGTGATTATGAAAATTAATAATGCAATACGTTGCACAAACCAGTGAATTGATGGTGGATCGTGATGGTTAATAAATTTGTTGCAGGCATACGTTGACAAATGTAACGTGTCCTATCTATGCATTAATGACTTCGGCTAAATTCCCATGGTGGAATGTCTTGTTGGCTATCAACGTGATAGATTTCATGTGGAGATCCTGTACAAATGTCGATAGCATGCCGAGCTATGCGATGTTAACTTGATGAAATTACCTCTGAGCTAGAATCTGTGTTGGTAGAGTTATTAATGAAGTTTTAAATTTACTGATACTTCGTAGACTGTGGTGCTACGTTGGTTCAATCTTACCCATCGATCTTGATCTGTCTCGGGTTTCGTTCTTAAACCCTAACTATTCTCACTACATCTTTGTTGGTATTACCCTTTCACATTCATTTGGTATTACAGGGCTAGAGAGAGGCCGACCATCTGCGATATTTTAGGGTTAGGTGTTTTATCGGTTGAGGACTTCTTTCCTCGGGTTCGATGGTGTGACCTGTTCTTGTATTTTGATGTTACCTTGATTCTACATAAGGTTTGGAGAGCTGAGAGTTTTCAGAAGCGCGAGTTTACTATAATTTTGGCTATTGAAAGATGGCGTCGGAAGAATGCATTGGTTTAGGCTCTTATCCTTTACAACTGCTCATAAGGTAAATAACTCTGTTTCAAATTATTTAAGTGTTTCTACTACTTTAAGGTTTAAAGTGTGATGATTAAGTTTAACCAATTCCTGTACTGCTTGGCAGGAAATTCATTCGTCTGCAGGTATGCTTCGTCTGAAGCTTAAGGAGGAGGAAGCTACTATAACGTCCAGTAAGCCTCGGTGGTTCATAACCCTGTAGGATTATTCTGGCATGTTGGTCAGATGTTTTAACGATGACTGGGGAAATAGTTTCCTGGAAGAGGTTTGAGATAATACAAATTTGAGAGCCTCACGTCATGTGTATAGAGGATGGAATCCTCGACTCATTTGGCTACTCTGCCCTGGTAGCGTTTTGTTGTATCTTTTTGGCAAGATAACTTGTTTGTGATGTAATTTCTAATGGTATGGACCTTCGGTCGTTTTAATGGCAGCAACAAATTTTTTTAAGAAAACTCGAATGGTTATAAGTTGTTCTATGTTTAAATATGTAGGTAATTTGGCTTGGTAGTAAGATAAAGGTACCGGCCGAGAGCCATGGGTTATCTTGTTTTCTGAACAGTTAAAATCTGAACTTGTGATGTTTTAAGTTTAAGTTTTGAAATAAATAAAGTGACTGAGTTTCGATTTGTTGAAACATTACTTAAAGACTATTGAAATCATTCTCCTGTCTTTGTTTGCTTTGAACGATTAGATAACTATCAAATATAATAGTTGGGCTTTTAGGGATGCGTTTTGGTTTAAGAAAAGCAGATGAAAAGAGTTGAAGTTTTAAATCTTGAAATGCTTAACCGTAAGCTAGATGTTAAAATAAATTTAGGGTTTTAATCTAAGGCTGTAAAAATATTCCTCTTACATTTCCGTTGAAACTCATCTGGTGATTGTAAAATGTTATCATGAATTCTACAGAAGAAAGAAATAGTACTACTATCTAGAATTTGAAGTTGAGAAATTTCTTCTGTTTTAGCTTTGAGCATGAGTTGGTTTCTAGATATGTTGAAAAATAATGCAAGGACATTTGTCCTAATAGACTTATTCTATGCTTAAAAGGTTTTGGTGATGGTGATACGGTTACCCAGTCCTGTTTTCTCCTTTTGACTTGTTAATTAAATAAAAAAGCAGAAATCCGAAAATTGTTTGATATTGGAAACTAAAACATAACACTGTAAATAGTAGAAGTTGGTACAATAATTAAAAAGAAAACAAGGAAAACACAAAACCCTAGATTAATCGGTTACTGTTCGAATGGAAATGAATTAAAATGCTATTGGTGCTACTTAATTTGCAACTGTTATAATATTTGATTATTATCTTAAAGAAATACGATGAAACTATAACAATTATACTATTTTGGGAAAAATATAATATCAAACGTGTAAACCCTAGGATTGTACAGAACTGAAATAAATTACTTACTTACTATGTAATAGAGAAAGTAACTTCAATACCTAATATAAGAATGCTATTTACAATTTTCTGAATCCAAACATATATTTTGTAATACTGAGTATAATTGATAAAAAGAAATATTAATGATATATAGCAGCATAAATTTATCCAATCATTTGTCAATCTGTCTATCATTCATCAATATTAACTCTACCTCTCTATACTAGAGTACGATGCAGAAACATAGCATGCGGAAAAATGCAGAGAGGGCATTTTAATCATCATTCTACACAGTCATATTTAGGGCATAATTCAACTATTATTTCTACATAATGCTAATAGGAGTTTATCTAATGAATACTAAATCAATACTTTCAGAAAATAATTTAACTAGTTAGCAAGGAATGACAAGTAGAACCTGTAACTGTAGATAGGGTGGACAAACACCCAAGGAGGCCTATTCCTCCCAACCTTCTCCAGAAGAAGCAGCCAATCTACTTTCCTCCTTTGAAACCCCAAGTTTGTTCACTGAACCACTAGATAGAAGATTCTAGGTAGAAGCAAGGCACTCAACTTCAACACTCAATACTATAGCTTCAACACTCAATAGTATAACTCTGCACTCAGCAGTATAATAGGCGGACTTACTCGATGATAAAAAAACTCAGCATATCCCCTCACTGAATCTCTTGGGTGCAAGCACAGCAAAACCCCAAAGTAAATTTCCTCGTCAGAAAAAATGATGAACCTCAGTTCACACTTCAATGGCTCTATTAAAGATTTGCCTAGGTCTTTAGTGGTCAATTTTCAATAAATGAGCCTCAAGCTCCAGGCCCACCTTCCAAGGCACTATAAACACATTTCAAGAGAGTTGTCCCATACCAACATCTAGTTAGTTGCATCATGATGCTGGCACTTGTCCATTTCCTTCTACCCCATATTTCATTCCACCTAGTGGGTCAGTAAACACTCTTTCAACAGTCTCCTTAGGTGTTTGTCTCCTATTTAATTTAATTAATAATAAAATATTGTGCAAATTACAGTCATCCTTGGACACTTGTCCAATATAAAACTTTACAATAAAAGTTAACATAATGTTTCCAACATAAAAAAAAATTCAGCAAAAAGGGGTATGTTACAGATGCCCGCAATGCACTCTAAAAAATGGCCACAGTTTACTAATTACACAATGAGGAGGTTGAAAATTCCCCTAAGGAATTTTTATTGGTTTACATCATATTTTTCACCTTAATTAGTTGCATTTTTTTCTTTCTCCCTTAGTGTTATCAATTCTAAATTTTGCACCTAGTTTGATTGCTTTGTTTTCATAGTGGAATGGTATATCTTTCCATTTGAGGCAATGTCCTTTACTATCATAAATTACTAGGTTATATAACACCTTAAGGAGTTGAAGAAACAACAACAAACTATTTCCTTATCTATAAACCTTGAGATGATAGAATGTGATTTTGAGTTTAAAATACCCATGGTTGAATTCAACAATGCATCACAATAGAATGAATATATAGTTTGTATTGTGCAAAACCTTAAGTAGGATGCAAAGGTTTCTAACAAGGATCATGGTCTTTGGAAGGGTGATTAGGGGGAATATAATTTGACCTTTCAATGTGCAATATCTAGGGTATGGAGGTGTTGGAAAGTGGGGAACTAGGGACTATACCAACAATGATCATGTTGGATAGAGCATGAAGTGGGAAAGTGTGAGGCACCTGCAACAATTAATTAATACGAATATGCGAAATAGCAGAAATGACAGAACTCAGAATCACTTTTATATTGATCACAGGCCACTTCGAGGGGGAAACCTCCTATGAGCAAGCTCAATACAAATAACTTCACGCTCCTTCATAGGTCTCAACACACACTTATATACTAATTCTAGGCGCCAATACTATGGGTCGAAACCATGCGCCGTTACAAACTATGGATCAACAATACTACGAGCGACTTACAAAGCATATGCGCCAACAACAATAACACAAACTATTGATCAACAAATACTACGGGACGACTTACAAAGCATATGCATCCAACAACAACATACTAACAAAGTAAAGACATGGGTTCCTAACATCCCCTCCCTCTTAAAAAAAGCTTTGTCCTCAAAGCTTTAGATGTGGAAATTGTTGTTGAATCTGAAGGAGTGGTTCCCATGTAGCATCCTCTAGTTGCATGCCGTGCCACTGAATTAAGACCTATGTGATAGAGTGAGAGCGAAGCTGACGCGTGCGCCGATTGAGGATGGCCTCTGGCTCCAAAAGGATGGATCCTTCATTATCCAGTTCAGGGAAAATCGTTTGTCTGCTGATGTTGGTGCCAAGAACTTTCTTCAGACAAGAGACATGAAAGACTGGATGAATGTGGGAAGAAGGAGGAAGTTCCAATTTATCAGCAATGGACCCAATCTTCTGAAGAATCCGATATGGCCCATAGAACTTTGGAGCGAGCTTATGACGCCCTTTGAGTTTCATGGAGGATTGTTTGTACGGCTGGAGACGAAGAAAAACCATATCGTCGACTTGAAAAGTGTGCTCCGAACGGTGCTGATCAGCTTGTTGCTTCATGCGATTTCTTGCCATGTGAAGATTGTCCTGCAAAATGCGAAGAATATGATCGCGGTTTTGAAGGACCGTGTCAACTTCTTGAACTGGTGTACTGGTAAGGGTGTATGGAAGAAGAGCTGGAGGTGCCTGACCATAGACTGCTTCATATGGGGTCATTTTAGAGGTAGTGTGGTAAGAGGTATTTTATCACCATTCAGCGAGAGGGAGCCACTTTGCCCATTGATGTTGTTGTTCCGAGGTGAAGCAACGAAGATAATATTCCAAGCATTTATTGACAATTTCAGTCTGACCATCTGTTTGTGGGTGATACCCTGAACTCATCTTCAGTTTCGTGCCAGTGTGGTGAAATAGTTCTATCCAAAAATGACTGGTGAAAGTTGCATCGCGATCTGAGACAATGGAAGAAGGGATGCCATGAAGACGAAAGATCTGATCCGAAAAAATTTGAGCGACGGAGGAAGCTATATAGGGATGGCTGAGAGCACAAAAATGACTATATTTGGAGAGGCGATCAACCACAATGAGAATCACTGTCTTCCTGCCAGATTTAGGGAGCCCTTCAATGAAATCCATAGAAATATCTGTCCAAATCCGTGTAGGTATGGGCAAGGGTTCAAGCAATCCTGGAAGGAGTGTTGTTTCACCCTTATTGCGCTGGCAGGTATCACATTCGGACACCATCTGTTGACTTGTCCTTTTCATGCCCTGCCAAAAGAAGTTACACCGTGCTCGTTCATACGTTTTGAGGAACCCAGAGTGCCCTGCCGATGGAGAAGCATGGAGTTCATAGAAGATAGCCTGTTGAAGATCTGTGCTCTGGGGAAGCACCAGAAAACCCTTGTATCGCAGAGAAGCACCATCCCAAGAGTAATGTGGTACAACAGAAGGGTTGTTGGTCAAGCGTTGGATGATTTGAGATAAGGAAGAGTCATTGACATAACCCTGTTGAACAGATTGCAACCAATTTGGAACAGGCATAGAAATAGCTGAAAGAGAACCTTGGGCATCAAATGTGCGAGAAAGAGCATCTACCACAATATTGTCTTTACCCTTCTTGTTAGTGATCTCATAGTCATAACCCATGAGTTTGCTAACCAATTTCTGTTGTTCCGGGGAGGAGACACGTTGGTCCAAGAAATATTTCAAACTCTGGTGATCAGTCTTGATGCAGAAATGATTCCCTAATAGGTATGGGCGCCACTTCTGTACTGCATGCAAAATAGCCATCATTTCCTTCTCATAGGTAGAGGCAGCTAAATTCTTACCTGAAAGGGATTTGCTGGTGAACGCAATGGGGTGTTCATCTTGAAGGAGAACAGCACCAAGTCCATTGCCACAAGCATCACTCTCAATAGTGAAGGGCTTGGAAAAATCGGGCATAGCTAGCACAGGTGTAGTACACATAGCTTGTTTTAGTTTGTCAAATGCACACTGAGCAGCAGGTGTCCATGTAAAAGCATCCTTTTTCAATAGAGCAGTTAATGGAGCTGCAATCTTCCCATAATCCCTGGCAAATTTGCGGTAGTAGCCAGTTAACCCCAAAAAACCACGAAGGCTCTTGAGTGTCTGAGGATGCGGCCAATTGTATGGCATCGATTTTGGCAGGATCCACGCGAACCCCTTGTGTTGAGATAATGTGCCCGAGATACTCAGCTTCCTTCTATCCAAAAACACATTTAGACTGCTTGGCATGGAGATGATGGTCAGAGAAAAGTTGCATGACAAGATCCAGATGCTGGAGATGTTCATCCCATGTTTTACTGTAGATGAGGATATCATCAAAGAATACCAGAATGAATTTCCGCAAGTAGGGTCGAAATATTTTATTCATTAAGGCCTGGAATGTGGAAGGAGCATTAGTGAGGCCAAAGGGCATGACCAAAAACTCATAATGGCCATCATGTGTGCGGAAAGCTGTTTTAGGAATATCATCCTCATGAACCCGAATTTGATGATACCCAGAACGAAGATCCAACTTGGAGAAAAAGTGAGCCCCATGAAGCTCATCAAGAAGCTCATCAACAACAGGAATTGGAAACTTATCCTTGATGGTGAGGTGATTAAGTGCTTGGAAGTCAATGCAGAGGCGCCATGATCCATCTTTTTTGTGGACAAGAATAACTGGAGAAGAAAAGGAACTAGTGCTTGGGCGAATAATACCTTGCTTCAATAAGTCCCAAACGAGCATTTCAATCTCCGTTTTTTGGTGAAATGGGTAGCGATAGGGCCTGATGTTGGGAGGAACGCTGCCAGGAAGGAGCTGAATACGATGGTCTTCTGGCCTGGAAGGTGGAAATCCCACTGGTTTAGCAAAGACACCGGTACATCGATCCAGAATTTGTTGTAGATCCAAAGGAGTAGTGGAGACCGCTGATGGTTGCATCTGGATGGAATGGATCTGAGCAATGACACCATGTGAATTATTCTTGAGGCGTTTTTCCATGCGATGTGAACTGATAATGCTGAGAGAACCTGGTTGTAATCCTATCAATGTGTGTTTTTGTCCATTGAGGGAAAACTGCATCCAAAGTTTCAAAATCCAAAATTTTTCGAAAAATTTAAAACTTTTAAGATAGCAATAAATGTTGTTAAATACTGTCATTTAACTGTCTGTGTAACTTATGTGATTTTAATTGTGTCTGAATGATCTTTGTTGTACTTAAATGTTACTATGGTTTTCTCTTTTCCGTTACTGATTGTTTTAATGTTTTGCAACCCCAAGGGGGAGTTGCCATAGCAGACCAGGCTTACTTAGCTGCTGAGCTAATGCCTCCCATTGTCTTCTTCTTGTAGATACACAGGTAAGGTACAGGTCGCTGCTTTTAATTTCAACAGTATTGTATTTCAATTATCTGTACCATATCATTTAGTACAATTCTAAGCATACTAGCCAGGTTAACAAATGTTTACAGGTAGCAATTATCCTACGACCCCCATTTGATCTAGCTGTGTAAGAATTGGAAAATTTCTGGAGATAAAGATAGCTATTTGATGTGCATAAATTGCTAAACTAGAGCTTTAGAGTATGACAGACATTTCATAATCAGTTTATTCTTTACTCCTCCATTATGGTCGTATCAGTCATGTTTTATAATTAGAATATTTGATATGCATTGTTACAATTGTAGAGTTCTGAAGGTACCAATAAAAATATTATTTGCTTGTTTCTAACACTTGCAGATATCCAGTAAAATTTCATGTCTCCTTTTAACAATTTCAGAAATCGTTTAGCTTGATAGCTATTCCTATTCCTATGGATGTCAAAGTGATAGGAACTATGAGTCACCCAACAATGCCACTCTTATTTTAACGACTTAGAAGAGATATGTTGTTGTTTTATCATTTTAAAAGATAATATAGAAATTATGCTACTTCAACCTTTATGTATCACTATGAATAGTTCCAATACTCATGCTAAGATTTTTATTTCTATAACCAATGATGAAAGTCTCATCATAGCTTTGAACATATGGATAATGCATAATTTTCGTTGTTTGTAGGGCAAGCAATTATGTGTACTAGGTAACTTCAAAGGCATTGTTCTAGCATGTAAGAGATGATGGGTTAAATGATAGTGTCTCGAACGTTGGAGAATATCCCGACTGTGATTAAGTTTGATCCATGCTATGATTTAAATTTGAGAATCAAATAATTTGAAAATGCCTCAAGGAATTTAGACTGTCAACCCATGGCAGGTTAAATTATTTAAAGGATACGTGGATAGTCCTGGGCCTTGTGTTTAATGATATAAATGCTTTGTCCAAACCCTACTTGGTCATTTCCCTCAGCCTTCGGGCTCGGTTGCCTAAGACAACACTCCTGGTATGAGTTTCTCGTTGTAGTGCTATAAGTAGCGGTGCCCATACTGCTACAGTTCATGGTGTGTGTCCTTCGTATCGTTCATGAGCTGTATACTTCTGCGGTTGGCATTCTATAAGTTATTGAGCACCTCAGGCTATCTTTTCTGCTGTTACTTTTTACTAGCAGCCCCTATGCTTCTACTAGCCCTCGTATTTCTCCATTGTATTGTTTTAGAGTCGTTGTATTCCAGCTGTGGGTTGCTATGAAGTGGTTATGACCTGGGTTAATATGCGTGCCTCCATTACTAGTCTGGCCATGGCGTGAGGGTATCGTTCTAAATGCTTCCTGTCACGGATTGAGTGTATCGGCTTACATGGTGTTCATTTGAACTTCCATTGTAGAAGAAACCCTTGTTTTTAGTCAGCTTGTTCATGTTGGTGGAAAGAAAGGGGTTCACCCTTCTGCTGTTCGTGACTATCAAACTGTCTCCAATTTGCTTCTGCGTTCATCACTCCGGTAAGCTACAGGGTTTTATAATTTGTTGTTTAAAGTTATATGAATTTGTTGAAATCTCCAAGCAACACAGAAGGGTTAAAATCTTGTTCTTTCGTTGCAGGTTCAAGATCCACTTAACGGATGGATGGCACAAGCTGCGACATCTGGCATTCCCGGGTAAGCCTGGTTCTTACCATGGCAAATTCCTCCTTGTGGGTTGTTTGGGTGGTAGGGTTTTGGTTTGACTTTAAAAGTCTCGGCACCCTTACAAAATCTTGTAACTGTATAACTTAAATGATTAGATAAGGGTTTAACCCTGCGTTGGTTGGATATATGGCTTTAGCCGGTACTGTGGCTATTGTACTTCTTTCCGCACTTAATTTGTTTTTATACAGAAGAACTGTAATGTAGAATTTAGAAGATATTAAAGGCTTGTGATCCTGTTCCGTAGGTGAGGTTACAGCCTCGGTGGTTTATGTTTTGTTACAACATTTTCTTTAAAAGTTCATGGATTAACGCCCAAGGTTTGAAGATTATCTTAATATAACTTGTTGTCTGTACACGTCTTGGTTTAAGTCTGCGTCTTCTGTTAAATCTAAAGCTATGTAAAGTGGTAGGAATGTTTTTAAATTTTAAAACACATAAAGAATGAATTGGTAACACGGTTGTAGGTGAGGGCGTGGTCTTTAATCTCTGTGTTTTGTTTTTGTGTAATTTTGTTGGAAGGAAAGAAATACTAACTCGATTATTCTGCTACTTATAACCCTTATAGATATCTGTTGTAGGGTTTTACGTGCCTAAGTTTCGTTATTTAAACTATTAATTTAATTTGGGAGAAATTTCATCCAGGGTTTGGATAATAAAACTTGTAAAAAGGAACTACGGCTGTGTATGAGTTATTGTAATACTGTTCAAGTTTAAATACCTGTAATGTTTGGCATAATAGGGTTTAATACGAAAGTAAAATAGTGATTTTAGTTGCACGTTGATTCCGTAGCTATGATGTTCTACTGTTGGTAGTTTGAGAAACAAATGAAAGATTTGTAAAGATAATTGAAGCTCAACAATGAGCTGGGAGAATCGTTCTTATTCGTTTCGTTTATTATGGATTAACATCTAGATTTTTATCTGATAAGAAATTTCTTATTGTTAATAACTAGAGTGGTAGGGTTTGATTCCGAAATGACAACAGTGGTTTGGTTTAGATGTTAAATCTGTAGACACGATCTTTGATTTAGATGTTTATTCTATTATTATGAAAAAGCTTCTGTTGGTAACTGATAAACAATGATCATACTTCAATAAATAGTGAAGCTCAATAAATGAGCAAAATTACTGTTCTGTTAGTCAATTAGTTTTTTTTTTAAAACAGTAACTAGTTTACGGATAAGACTCTGTCGATAATGAGGGTCAACAAAGAATGTTAATATATTGCTAAGCTCGATAAGGAGCTAGAGACTAACTACTAACCCTACTGTTTAAAATTAATAACTAGGTTATTTTAAAACTATTGTCTAACCTATGTGTAAACCATACGAATTTGTTTAATTGTGGATAATTACTTACAACGATCTTCTGTTAGGTTTTCTGCACTGTTATTCAGTTTGATTGTTAAAAACTGGTGAGGTTGTTTCTAGCATTAGATGTAACTATTATGAAAGGCTTTGATAATTGATATCTATACTGTGATTTAAATGGCTATATTTATTACTGTTTTTATGGTTGTTTAACGAGTTGTAATTCCTGAGAAAAATTACTTGTACCCTTAAATCCTACGTATCTATTTTGCTATTATACATAAACTAGGTTTAAAAATTATAACAATTAACTATCGCTTACAGTATTACCATTGTATAGCATGCATTGTAAATACTTTAACCGTAAGGAAAAATAATATAAAGGAATGCTGAAACACAGTAACTCTTATTAAATCTACTACTGATATTCAGGGATTGCAAATTTTTGCTGAATTAAATACTACTCAGACATAATGCAGATAGACATAACATAACTTCATTTATACTTAATAAAACAAACAGGAATAGGTGGCAGAACCTGTTTCAAACTGTGGACAACAACAACAATGGGAGGCTATTCCTCCCTACCAACTCCTGGAGAGTGCCCAGAAAGCACTTCTCAGGACCCCCGAGCTTGCTCTTGTCTCCCTGGCTAGAACTAGATGCAGCAAAACAATTCACTCAGCCAAGGCAGCTCAACTGGAACCAAGTTACTGCAGCATCCCTCTCAAACCACTTCCTTACTGTCTTTCCCACTTCCTCAATGGGACTCCTGAATAGCATTCACCTGAATGTATTCTCCCTCCATAACTATTGAACCCCCAACTCAGTTCATTGAGTACTATTTAAAAGATTGCCTAGGTCTTTGTTGGGTTAACTGTCATTAATGAGCCACCTGCTCAGATTCCACTTTCTTGGGGAATCATGACCCCAAAATAAGGGAAGTTTCCACCTGCAACTTAGGAACTATTTGAGGATGATGCCACTTCTCTTTTGCCTTTCCACCTAGTTCCATCCACCAGTAAGACCAATAACCTCTTTTTAACAGCTCTCCCATGCTGTTGTCTCCATAATTTATTTATTTATAATAAAATATTCAGAATTACATTCCATTTCTAGTGACTCTGCTGAGTCATCAATTTCTACTAAGCATTAAATTTAACATAATGTCTTAGGAATATGATAAATAATTACATTATTTTCACAAAATTGGGCTATGTGACACAAAGTTCAGCAAAATCCCATAAGATAGGGCCAAGCGTGCGTAGCCATTGAGTGCCCAAAACCACATCACATCCACCTAAGGGCAAGGCAAACATGTCAGAGCGCAAGGTATAATCTCCCATAGAGATACGCACATTTCGACACTTCCCTTTGCAAGGTAAGGTGCCCCCATTGGCAACCATGACTTCAAAGTTGGAGCAAGGATGGATAAAACAATCAGCTTTTTTTGCGATCCGAGGGTCAATGAAATTATGAGTGCTACCAGAATCAATGAGTTTTGTAAGAGGAAGCTTCTTGAAGTAACCCCTGACCCGCATTGTTTGGGGGGTGGTGATTCCAACTAAAGCATGGAGAGATATCTCTGGCTGGTCATCCTGAGACGGAGGGTCAATAGGCGGTTCCTGAATGTCGACCGAAGCATCCAGTGTTTCTGGATCTTCATCACCAATTTCATAGGCAGGCGAAGACTCCACATCCAAGAGATAGAGCTTTTGCTGAACACATCTATGTCCCCGAGTGAATTTCTCATCACAATTATAGCAAAGCCCCTTTTCTCTACGTGCTTGCATCTCTGTTTCAGACAAACGCTTGATAGGAGTCGGTCGAGGAGCCTGCGGTATAGGTGGTCGCTGAGAACCCATATTTTGGAAGGGAACAAAAGTGGGCTTGGAGCGTTGTTGGTCTGCAATCTTGTCTTCTGCCAACTTAGCCAACCCTAGGGATTCCATCATTGTGTTGGGACAGAACATTTTGACCTCAGAGCGGATGGAATCCTTTAGACCACTGATAAAACAACTCCAGTAAAAGTCATCAGACAATCCTTCGGTGTGGTTGGCTAGATTCTTAAATTCGGTTTGATACTCTCTCACCGTGCCAATTTGGCGAAGTTTAGTGAGAGCTCCTGTGAAGTCATCAAAAGCACTAGGACCAAATCGTTGTAAAAGGAGCTGACAAAAGTCTGGCCATTTGGGCTCTGGATGAGCCTTGATGTACCAACAGTACCATTGAAGAGCTTCCTGTTCCAAGTGAAAGGATGCCAGCGGAACTTTGTTGACATCAAAAGTATTATGCAGACTGAAATACTGTTCTGCATGATAGATCCATCCAGTTGGATCAGTACCATTGAAGCGAGGAAAATGAAGCTTTGGACCACGGAAATTGCTGGAAGAGGAGAACCCATTGTCTGATGAAGACTCGGACTGCCGTTTGTTGTTCATAGCTGAATGTTCAAGATGGAGGCCGAGAAATTTTTCATCCAGATACTGGAGTTTGGCTTGGATGGTTGCAAGTGCTTCCTCCATGGTTTTTGCTCCTGCACGGGTGACAACCATAACCAGGAGTTTTTTTTTTTTTTTTTTTTTTTGTTTTTTTTTTTTTTTTTTGTTTTTTTTGTTTTTTTTTTTTTTTTTTTTTTTTTTCTTCGGTTGACTGGGTAAGAAAACAAAAACAGAAACTACTTCAGTAAGGGAAAATATGGACTAGGGATAAAATCTGAAGGGTAATTGGGGTTTGACTAGGTTTTGGACACTATTGAATAGACAGGGAAACAAAAATGAGGATTCCAGAAGCGGGGTGAAAGAATGGGAAAATTTGGCAGAGGGGAACAAAGAAGCAGAATTCAGAAATGAACTCTGTGGTAAAATTTGAGGGTGATTGGGTGAAATCTGAGGAAGTTATGGCAAACCCTAAAAATAGACAAATGTGGGATTTCGGGCTTTAGGAAGGGGAATTTTGGATAGGGTCCTCAGGAATGAAATATGCAGAATGGGGGTGACAGGGGTTCCCCGAAAATTTCAAGGGAAACAGAGTGAAAGCAAGGGAGATATGGAGAAAAAACTGAATTTTATGCTTGTTTTTTTTTTTTTTCCAGACTAGAGCGGCTATGGCTCGAAAGGGATCTGAAACGGTTCCAAATGGATTGAAAATGGCTGGCTCTAGAATGGCTTGCAAAATGGATCTGAACAACTGGATGTAAAATGGTGCAGCAACGATCGACGGCAGTTCAGTGAAATTAGATATGGATCCCAGGTATGTGCGGCTTCCTAACAGTTCAAGGGTTTCACTTGGCCACCAATGCTGTCTGACGGCTTGCGTATTGGGGTAGTACCCCTCACTCCACGGCTCAGATAAAACTGATAATTGCTTTGCCACAAGCGACAACTCTTGGTTTACCTCATGGGTGGGAACTAGTCAATCAAGTAGTGGTCGTTGCCCTTTTCGCTGGCAGGTCCTCTCAATGGGCCAACTACTTCGGGGTTCCTGCGGTACTCCTCACAATGAGTTTTAGGGTTTATGCCCAAGTACTTCCCACAGTTAAGCGGATAGGGATTATTCCCAAATCCGAACCTGCAACAGATGCAAAAAAAAAATTTGGCAGAAATTTCACCCAGCGAGCCCAAGAAAGTGCTCTGATACCAGATGTGAGGCACCTGCAACAATTAATTAATATGAATATGCGAAATAGCAGAAATGACAGAACTCAGAATCACTTTTATATTCATCACAGGCCACTTCGAGGGGGCAACCTCCTATGAGCAAGCTCAATACAAATAACTTCACGCTCCTTCATAGGTCTCAACACACACTTATATACTAATTCTAGGCGCCAATACTATGGGTCGAAACCATGGGCCGTTACAAACTATGGATCAACAATACTACGGGAAACTTACAAAGCATATGCGCCAACAACAATAACACAAACTATTGATCAACAAATACTACGGGACGACTTACAAAGCATATGCGTCCAACAACAACATACTAACAAAGTAAAGACATGGGTTCCTAATAGAAAGTCTTGGTTTTTGGAAAAAAAATCACTATTAAAGGTGAGGGGATATTGTAAGGATGGTAAATATGGATGAATATTATCATATTTGGATTCATAGAGAAAGGAAAGGTGCATATACTTACAGTTATCCTCCAACCATACAATGGTATTGAATAAGAGATGAGAGAGTTGAGGTTTTGTGGATGAGTGAAGTGATATTTTTAGTCCTGTTTAGTGAGTGTGTAATATTTTTTGCTAGCATAATATGAGGTGAAAAGAACAAAATTAACTTGAGAACTAATTACACAATGAGGAGGTTGCATACTTCATCTTGTCTAGTGTTCATATGAGTTTTTTTAGATGTGAACTTGGGAATTCTTCTTGTCAAATTCATTGTTGTCTATGCATGGATATTGTTGTAGGCATATGATAAAAACAAAAAGGCATGGGAGAATCTCAAATCTTGTGAATGAAAATAATTATTTACAATTCACCATACCTCTATAGAAATGATCTCCACTTGCAATGGAAACTGGTAGCTTGAATGTCTCCACTAGATTCCAAGACCACTGAAGATGTTTGTTAGATTCCAAGTGTGATTTTGTGTCCAATAGATCAATGAGTGTCCAAAATATCAATGAGTGTGAGCCAATAAGAAACCTGTAAGAGATTGAAACCCGTGGAAGAAATTAAACCCGTGTTTTTTGGTAGAATTCTAGGGAAACAGAGAACTCTATTTTTTTTAACTAGTAACAGGCACGCGCAAGCATGCTTAAACGTGCGCACACGTGTTTGTAGCATGTACACGTCACTAGCCCGCACATGCTAAAACACATGCACGTGCCCCTGTATAACGTTTACACCATTTATTCCCCAACGTTTACACCATTTAATGCCAAACCTTCCCCCACTTCAAAAATATTTTCATAAATTAGAATCAGTGATGAAGTTTGAAGGGTGGGTCTTAATTTTTATTGGAAGGGCTTACTCTTTGTGTCTTGACACATTTGATAATTTATGGTTGTCTATGCACCTTGACCCAATTGATATTGTAAGGTGAGGATGTGGATGCATAATAATCCTTATTTATGACTATGCGATGAGGATTTAAATGGAAGAGGATGTAAATACATGTTATTTTTATACATATTTTGATGGCGAGTGTCAAAGAGAAATGTGGTGATAAACCACATATGGTTGGAAGGATAGAGGGAGGTTACATGATCATGATCATGCCACTCATCAAATTGAAGACAATTCCTGAGCCAAAAATTGTTTTTTTAAATTTTATTAATAACCATTGTGGTACTGTGTGGTTATAGTTGCATGCCATTATTTGTAGTTGCATGCCATTGAGTGTTGTTTAGAGTTTTCATGATTCTGTGACATTCATGCAATAAATGAAGTCTTGTAGAGGAGGACTCATCAAAGAGGCAATTTGAATTTCATTTTGACAAAAAAACATATTTTGTAAAGATCAAATGCCATGAATTCATCCTCAGCCTACCATGCAAGACCAAGGATATGTTGAAAAGCATTGAACATCATCAAAGAATGAAAACAGGTTCCTCGAGATCTTATTGAAGCATGTTGAGCTCAATTGAATTCCACTTGGGCCTTAATTGAAAATTCTAGACCTCAAGTGTCATCAATAACACATAGAATCCATGACACTATCCCTCTACAAGGAGCCTTTTGCATATGAATTGAATATTGCTGCCATTATAATGTCTTGGACATCAAGGATTTATCTTGGCT